>OX439035.1:121249019-121849019 GCA_949317995.1 Acholoe squamosa | reverse complement strand
ACAAAGCTGCGGTAGTAGCCACACAGCCCCAGGAAGGACCGGACATCCGTTACCGAGACCGGGGTGGGCCATTCCCGGACAGCTGCCACCTTCTCGGGATCGGTCCCGATCCCCGTCTTATCGATGCGGTGGCCCAGGAAGTTGACCTGTTCCCTCACGAACTGGCATTTACTGGCCTTGACCTTGAGACCGGCCTCCTGTAGCCGCTTTAGTACCGTCTCCAGCCGGGTGGCGTGTTCGGCGAGGGTGGCCGAGAACACGATAATGTCGTCCAGGTATACGAGACAGGTGGACCACTGCAGCCCTCGCATCACCACTTCCATCAAGCGTTCGAATGTCCCGGGCGCGTTGCAGAGCCCGAATGGCATTACTTTGAATTGGAACAAGCCCCGGTGCGTCACAAACGCCGTCTTCGGCTTATCCGCCCCCTCCATAGCCACCTGCCAGTATCCCGACGCCAAGTCCAACGTGCTGAACCAACACGCCCCCGCCATCGAGTCCAGTGAATCGTCTATCCGTGGCAGTGGGTAGGCGTCCTTAACCGTCACCGCGTTTAGGCGGCGGTAGTCCACGCAAAACCGCACCCTCCCATCCTTTTTCTTTACCAAGACCACGGGGCTTGCCCAGGGACCCGTCGCCGGCTCTATGACGCCCCTTCTCAACATCTCCTCCACTTCCTTGTCCACGACCTCCCGTCGATGCGGCGCCAGTCGTCGGGGAGCCATTTTAATAGGGGCCGCCACCCCCGTCTCTATGGTGTGTGAGACCAAGTCAGTATGTCCCAGGTCCTCATCGCCCTCCTGGAATGCTGCCTTATTCCGGGCAATGAGCTGGATCCACTCCTGATCATCCTCGACCTGGGTTCCCCCCAACAACTGCTGTACAAGCGTCCGGGACCCCTCGCGTGGCCCCTCCTCGGTCACCATCCGGCACTCCTCCCCCCGGAGCTCCTCCTCCCCCACAGCCTCGGCCACCGCCACGTGCATCCCCTCATACAGGACCACTGGATTCGGGCCCGGATTGCAGACCAGGACCGGCACCTCCCCCCTCTCGGGTGTCACCAGGGCCCTGCCTATCCGAATCCCCCTCGCCATCTCCACCTTCTCCACTCCTTCCACCAGCATGTCCGTCAGTCCGGCCGATTCCGGCACACGCGCCTGTATGATCCTCTCCGTGCGACCCCTCACCCATTCCGTCCGCGAGCTCACCAGTCGGCAGGGCTGGGTCCCGTGCTCCTCTTCCGGCCACACCAGCCTCTCCCCGGCCATGTCGATCGTCGCCCGCGTCTGCCTCAAGAAGTCTGCACCCAGCAGGCCCGGGGTGGATATATCGGCCACGACGAATGATGTAGTTTCCGCGCGGCCTGCGCACTGCAGCTCCGCCGTCACCCGACCCTCCACCGGCAGCGGCTTCCCATCCGCCGTATGGAATGCTGTTAACACCGGTCTCAGATCCCCAGGGGACCCCTCCGCCTTCCACCACGCTGTGGAGAGCAAGTTGCTGGTGGCCCCCGTGTCCACCACTAAGTGGATGTCCTTGCCCCATAACGTCCCTCCGACCTCCAGGCCGTTCCCCTTCTTCTCCTTCCGACCCAGCCATTCTCTCCTCCTTTTCTCTCCATGGGTCTCCTCCCGGCTGGAAGAGGGGACCCCGTCTAGTTTTCCGAAGCCTTCTTCGTCGCCTCTCTCTTCCGAGCGGCCTCGACCCGCTTCCTCCAGATAGGGCAGTCGCGCTTAAAGTGGTCCGGCGCCCCGCACTCGAAGCAGCCCCGTCCCCTACTTGCCCCCTCCCCCTCCGCGGTTGCAGGGGCCGATCGGGCCAGGGACTCCCTCATCTGGGTGACCGCCACCCGCAGCTCTCCCATCTCTTCCGCCATTGACTTCGTGGTGGACCTGACCTTCACCGCCTTCGCCCGTTCCTCCTTAAGGTAAGTTTCCGCCCGTATACCCCTTTCCACCGCCCGTAGAAGAGTTGGAATCTCGCCCTGATATATCCACTGTCGGAGCTCCGTATCCTCCAGACATTCGACAAACCTATCCTTAGCCATGCCATCTACCATCTGGGCGTCTGCATTGGGGTAGGACAGCCGCACCAGTCGCAGGATCTCTTCCGAGAGGGTTTGTAACTCCTCCCCCGGCTTCCGCACCCGGGTGCGGAGCAGAGCCTTATACGATTCCACCTGACTCTTCGGCTGGAATCTATTTACTAGTGCATCCCGCAACTTCTTATATCCCCCAGGAGCCGCCGGCCGTTCCGACGCCAACAGCCGCCGGGCGACCCCCGACAAGCTTATTCCCAGGAACGTCCCCGACTCCCTTTCCGTCCATCCGTTAGCCATGACGCAGAGGTCGAAGTGCGACAGAAACTCCTCCAGATCGCTCGACCCGTCGTACTTGCCCGGCATCACAATTGGCTTCCGGGTGGCCCCCTCGCCCCCGGGCCCCGGCCTACCCGGGTGTATCCCCTGTGTCTGCTCTATCCCCAGGGGCGTGGAGCTCCTGGCCCCCTCCACACTCTCCGTCCTAGAGCTACTTCTGGGGCTGCCCTGCCTCAGCCATTCCGCCAACGGGTCTGTCCCCTCCCTTCCAATCGTCCCGCGGCCCTCTCTGACCTCCCCGTGGGCCCTGTCGGGGCCCCACTCTCGCGTCCGCTCCTCTCTCCGGTGACCCTCTGTATCACTCCCCGCTCCACCGAACACCGGGCCACCGAACTGGCCAACCACCGAACCGCCGCCCTTCCCACCGAACCGGCCACCGAACTCAGCCGGGCCCATTTCGCTGTCCACTTTAGCGGCCGCACCAAGAGGTGTCCGGTGAATAGCCACGCCACCCTTTACTCCCACTTCCTCCCCAGGCGATGCTTCCTCTGCCCTCCTGTCCGGTCGCTCCTCCATTACCCACTTCCTGTTGTCTGCTCCGGTGGCGTCGGTGGCGCCGGCCGCCGCAGCCACCGGCCTTTTAACTTTAACAGAAACCTCCTCATCCACAACCTGGATCAGTTCTCCTCGCCTACCCGCCCCTAACTGCTCCTCCAGGGCTGCCCTCTCCTCCTCCATCTTTAATTCGCTATCTGCCATGCCTGTGTTTCTACTCTGGTACACCCCGGTTCGTTAATGTAAACAACCACCGCTGTCACCAATGTAATAACCAGAGTCGACACCGTATATAAAGAATGGAATATAAAGTTACAGCCGTTGTTGTTGTTTTATTTCTTAGGAGCCTTAAGGACTAACAGCCACTGGTCATCAGTTACTCGCTTATACTGATACTTGTACTTGTACTTATTCTTGCTTAGAGACGCCACTCTGTTCGTGAGCTAGGACTAGCCACCGAACTCCCTTAAGATAGCTTACACGTAGGCCACCTGAGTGTCTGATCGCGTCTGCCATAAAACCACCGAACACCGCGTTTTATAGCCCCCGGCCGCCGACGGTGACGTCACAAGGCTGTGACGTCACCGCCGACGCCCCACCTAGCGGCCACAGCGGGAACCCGCCACCGAGCTTCGGTGGCCACCGCCGAGCCGCCGGCCTATGTTTATTACAATATATATATATATATATATATATATATATATACATATATAACATTAGGGACTTGTGGGTCATATCCTATCATGTAATATATCTCCTTTTGCATTATGACTACTATATGTACAAAGGAACGGGGTAGATATAGGGGTATATTTCCCCCACTAGATGGACCTCCCCCACCACCTGGGTCAGGTGGTTCTGTGCTGCCACACCAGGTGGCACTGCACTGAGACTGAACAAAGGGACTGAGTCATGGACGCCATGGACATTTGGTCATTTGGCCTTGGGATCACCCCTGTTACTGTCAACCCGCGCACTGACGGAGGTGCTCGGGTGGAAGTGACTTTAGGCGGTGACAACAGATGGGAAAATTTACCAGACTCTGTCAGACTCAGTACGGATAAGGAAACTTTAACTGAATTCTCGAAGAGGTTTAATGTTGATGTTCCTATTTGTTGTGTAGATGTAGCCCCTGGCATTCTCGTACCTGTGTTCAACGAATGTAGCGAAAAAACCTGCCATTGTGTTTATGTGCTAGAATCTGTCGTTACACAAGTTAAACCTTGCGCCTTTGCTTGTAAATTACTGGAATTCGGTGACCTGGCAACTAAAAGTGACTGGTATGTCCTGACTGGTATTTACCGAGGATTTAGGATTGTTGATCATGACTGCCCATCTATGTATAATTGTAATAATTATGCGTCTCTCACAAACAGTGCCTTTTGTTCTGAAATGACTGAACGTGTAATTAGTGAGCTGTCTGAGGGCAAAGTCAGGAGAGTGGATTCTCGACCTAAATGTGTTCATGCTATGGGTGGCGTTCTGAAATCCGACAACACCTTACGCCCTATCACTGACTGCTCTATGCCTGAGCATATCAATATCAATTGTTATATGGAAGATTCATGTGAAAAATTCCATTATCATTCTGTAGATGATGTTGTGTCTGACTTGAATCAATTCGATTTCTGCGCAGTGACTGACATCGCCGATGCTTATCGTTCTATTAATGTATTGCCTGCCCATCGTGACTTTCAGGGGTTTGCCTGGGATGTGGGCAATGGCAGTGAATTCTTCCAAGATATGTCACTATGCTTCGGGTTGCGCTGTGCTCCTTTCATCTTCACCCAAGTTTCCGACTTCATAGTGAAGTGTGGGGCCAGCGGCAGCTATCCACGCTGTACCAACTATTTAGATGATTACCTCGTTATAGGGAATTCCGAATCTTCTTGCCAGGAATCTCAGAGCCAATTGTGTGCAATGTTGAATGGCCTGGGTTTCAAGGTAAAAATGAACAAGCTGGTCCCCCCATCTCAAGTTACTAAGTTCCTTGGGATTGTTATTGACTCAGTGAACTTGACCTTGTCAATCGATAATGAGAGACTTGATTGTGTGAAAGCGGAGGTCAATTACTTCAGGGGCCGTAAATCATGTACTAGGAAACGCTTGGAGAAATTAGCTGGTCTCCTGGGCCATTGTTCGACTGTCGTTAAAGGCGGCCGCACCTTCTCCCGTCGTGTGTATAATGAGCTTCGAAACCTTCCACCCGGCATTCACTGCTTCAACTTGTCTGAAAGTTTATTATTAGACTTGGAGTGGTGGTACCAATTTGTAACTTGGTTCAATGGCAAGGCCCGCATGATAAGAACTGATACCCCGTCCCACACTGTGTATACAGATTCTTCAAAATATGGTTTCGGCGGTCACATCGAAGACGACTTCTTCTATGGTTGTTGGTACAGGGATGACAAGTGTTGTGGCCATCATGAAAATCCCCCGCAGAATGAGTCGTACTGTGATCATATTAACATTGAGGAAATGTGGCCTGTTGTAGTATCTGTGGATCGCTGGGGCAACGAGTGGAAAGATAGCTTTGTGGCTGTATATACAGATAACACTCAGGTACAGGGCATGATCAATTCTGGCAGGAGTACAAGCCCCCATGCCATGCCTTGGTTGCGGGAATTATTTTGGTGCTGCGCCTTATACAACATTCATCTAAGAGCCTTCAGAATCAGCTCTGAAGATAACATATTAGCCGACGCTTTGTCTCGTCTGAATAATGCCGACCATGTAATTATTTGTGGCTATACTATTGACACCTTCATCGATTGTTGTTACAGAGCTGGAGGCACTTCGACGCAGTTGGGAGGTTCTGAGATCGAATTGCTGGTCTGCCACCACTTATAAGACAAGGAAATCCCAATGGAAACAATATGAGGACTTCTGTGAGGAATATGATCTGTGTTATTTACCAGCCTCAATAGAAACCGTCTGTCTATATATAACTCATCTTGTTAATCGCGTGGCTTATAACACCATTGAGAACTACATCTCGGGCCTATGGGCTCTGCATGACTTCATGGGCTACCCTCATCCCACAAGAGCATGTTTCCTTATCAAATCTACCTTGGATGGTGCGAAACGATTGCTGGGCTCAGCATCTAAGCCAGCCGAACCCCTGACAGCCTCTGACTTATTACGTATTAAGGCTGTCCTGAACTTATCTAAGGCTAAAGACAGGAAATTCTGGGCTGCGCTACTGTTGTCCTTCCGTTGCTTGTTGCGCGTTGGGCACATCACAAATTCGACACATTCCCTCTTAGTGAGTGATGTGAAATTCTGGGATGGTGGACTTGACTTATGTATTCGCAGCTTGAAGACGGTTCAATTCCGTCAATATGAACAAATTATTCCTGTTATTGCTTCACCTGGCAGTAATCTCTGCCCTGTACAGCTGCTGAAGGATTATATTCTGGAGTCTGGGCTCGAACCCAATGACCAACTATTTTCATGGACTTATAATGTTTATTCATACAAACTCAAGGACTCTTGTCGGATCGCCAAGCTGGAAGGGGATTTCACTACCCACAGTGTGCGTCGGGGTGCCGCCATGTTTTTGGCAGATTTTATGCACCTTCACGACGTTAAAAGCTATGGCAACTGGAGATCCTGGGCGGTTCTGATTTATTTATCAGATTCTTACCGCTCGCGACGTGTAAAAGACTTACGTGTGGCTCATGAATTGAGCAGGTATTAATTGGGCAAAGTGTTTTTGTATGCCGTGTGCCGCCCCAATTGTCAGCGATTGTCAGCGACTTGGGCAAAGTGTATATATGTTGTCGTGTCCATCCATCCAAGGAAATATGACTACTATATGTACAAAGGAACGGGGTAGATATAGGGGTATATTTCCCCCACTAGATGGACCTCCCCCACCACCTGGGTCAGGTGGTTCTGTGCTGCCACACCAGGTGGCACTGCACTGAGACTGAACAAAGGGACTGAGTCATGGACGCCATGGACATTTGGTCATAAAATTTTTCTTTTTGTTTCTGACATTGTCTGTTAGGTTTAAAGTTTAATAAACCGCCTCAATTGTCAGCGATTGTCAGCGACTTGGGCAAAGTGTATATATGTTGTCGTGTCCATCCATCCAAGGAAATATATGTGACCCATCCTTACAAAATGTTTTGTAGCTTATATATATGACAACTAGTAGAGTATCTGATTCACCAATTCAGTCAAAATTTGCATTTGCTTCATAAGATTTCACGAAGTTTCAATTTGAACTGATATCCACCATACTGTAATATCAAACTGTCCCGTGAGGAGGAATAGCTAGTTACCGGCATGTACTCAACTTGTAAGGCCTGATCCTGGTCTCCAATATCTGTCCTTCTCAGGTCCCCGTGTCTCTCTGTCCTGCCCTCAGTGTAGGAACAGATATAAGGACCTGTGAGCTGCTCCTGGGTGTAGTCGGTGACTTGTACATCACATGTCATCTTTACTGCTATTGGTTGTCAGGTTTGCACAGTTTTGCAAAAGTCTATGTTTAGGGAGTGGTTATTTTTTAACAATAGGGGACAAGGGGATGGTTGGTGGATTTGAGGGGACCAACAAATTTCAAACCCCTATTGGGGGTCAGAAATAACTCACCAATTTTTTTCAGGGAAAAAAGCTGCATGTTACCATAGAACAATGGGGGAGACTGACTTAGTTTGCACGAAAATCCATCAACCCCCTGTTGTTATAAAATGACAATTCCCTTATATGTGCATGGATACCAAGTACTACTATAGGATATTTTAGAGGTAGGGGAGAACATACTGAGTGGGTTAATGGGGGTGGGGGGAGGAGGGATATCAGTCAGTATTTCCTGCACAGAAGGATACATACATCGACTCGCTCAACTACTAGTACACATTGTATTAGTCCATATAGGGGGGAGGGAGTAGCCACTCTCGTAGCCCCGTGACCTTAGATGATACTCAGTCTAGGGAGGGGGAGATAGTAGTGTAGTGGTTGGGGGAGGGGTGTTTCAACTGGAATAACACATGATTTTTGCAAATGCTGAAAAGGAGTAAACAAAAAATCGATGTTGAGTGAGGAATTTGGAAGATATGGAGGGGGTGCACGCCCCCCATTTTTGAGCATTATTTGGGGTCTAAAATAACCAAATAAACTCTTGACTGGACAAAAAGCAGGGAGTGCGACATTGGGGAATGTCCTTCTCTTTCCTATACTTTTGCAATATCATAAATTGCCGGATTAGCGAAAATTCGGCAATGGAACCAACACCTTAAGGGGTAATTCCACTGTTTCAGTCATGTCTAATTCCTGTTTTAACAAGGCTGGACAATTCATAGTGCATTATCCTCATTGCTGCATTCTGATTGGCTGATTGACTGTGCATTATCTAGATGGATAATGCACTCCCAGTACAGGAGGTTAACTTCATCTCACCTTTAGACTTCACAATTAAGGCCCCTTGATGTCTCAATACAGTCTAGAGCACTCCCACAGCCATGCCCTGTGCCTTATTCCCTAACTAATCCGACAGAATTTTATACAATAAATGCAAGAAAAAGAAATCATTGGAATAGCAGAAAATGTACCTGACTGACGTTGCAATTCAGTTGCATCTTATTGTACTTTTCTCATAGTTACCTTTTTCTTACGCCATTTTGGTCGGTTCTCAGGGTTAAAGGATATTCTTTTTTTTTAAATTTCCCCCACCATTAAAGGGTAGTTTTTGTTACTCCCCCTTGACTTTCATCATAAGTGCACCTCCCTTTCTGTCCTTCATAGGTTCAGAATAAAAGAAAATATAGGGACTGTCCCCAGGGGTTGGGATATCACCAGGGCTGCATTCATGCATCATGAGGTCCAATGGGCATGATGCATTAATGCACTATCTGCCCATAATAATAAATTTGCACATAATAATACCTATAAAATGTATAAAGCCGGTGAGGTGGTGGAATTCCCAGGGTGGTAACAGTTTTAAATTTAGGGAGTGATCATTTTTTAACAACAGGGGGGCTGGTGGGTTTGAGGGGGGGGTCAGAATTTTTTCAACCCCTTGACCGGGGGCGGGGTCAGAATTTTTTCAACACCTCTGATGGGGGGGGGGTCAAAATAATTTCACCTGTTTTCAGTGGAAAACCCCGAGCGTTACTATAGGCTAAAAGGGGACGTTCGCGCGTGATTTTTGTCCCTTATGGGGGGGTCGAAAAAAATTTACCCCCTTGAGAGGGGGGGTCGATTTTTTTTCCGCGCGTCCGCGTGCAAACCCACCAGCCCCCCCTGTTGTTAAAAAATGATCACTCCCTTAGGAAGCATAAGCATAAAATGCAACAGGATTTGTGGTAACAAACAAGTAAAGGATGTATGATGGTGGACGTGATAGAGAAACCAAAACATACAGTATTCCATATGTCTGTAACGCTATAAGGGTGACATGCTGTACATGAGGCAACAGTGGCCATATTATTCCGTCAAAGGCCACTAAAGGCGACCCCAGATGGGCCAGACTCGATCGGTATCTAAGCAAGTCACTCCCGATCGGATCGGGCACATCAAACATGTTTGATATTTGACCGACTGGATCGGACATCCCCACAGACGGCCCCGACATCACGATCGGCTGACCCAGTCGGCTCCGTCTGCAGTCCCCTTAATAAATCAATGCATAGTATATTAATGCAATGTGCTCATTGGCATGATGCACCAATGATAGTGAACACTTCATTGGAGCATCATGTGGACCTAAATCAAAATGTTTAAACTTTAATGACCGCTAATGCATTAATACATCATGCCCATTGGTCATCATGATGCACGAAGGTAGCCCTTGCGAGTAACTCGCCAGGACTGCATTCATGCATCATGCCAACCCTGCAGGGTTCATACATTCCAGGAGGGTCGGCATGATGCAGCAATGAAGTGCTGGTGAACAGACTCGCCAACACCTCATTAATGCATTATTTGGAGTAATGGACATGATGCACTAATGCATCAGGGGCATTTAAAGGTTTAAGGAAGTATAATGATGTATGTGACAGAGTATACAAAACTAATAATGTCCTTCACCTTAACTCCTTAAAGGCTTCTGATGCAGAAGTGCATCACACTCATCATGATGCACCAATGAAGTGCTGGTGGGTCTGCTTGCCAGCACTTGATTGGGGCATCATACTGACTCTCTCGGAATATATCGACCCATTAAGGTTTGCATGATGCATAACTGGCTGCATTCATGCATCATGACGACCAACGGGCATGATGCGTTAATGTACCATCAGCCTTTATAGGGTTTACCCTGTGAGGATAACATGCTGTCGTTATCCATTTAGAGAGCGATAATGCATCAATACATCATGCCCTTTGGGCATCATGGGTAACTCGCCATGATTGCATTCATGCATCATCCCGAAAAGTAAATAGATCACTTCTATAAAATCACACAGGGGGACGCTGGATCAACTTCTGTGAAGGAAATGATGCGACTATATTTGACAGATGAGTGAGTGCTGCGGTTTTAAGGACATGTGCACTTCGATGATCGCATGACATCGGGGACTCCTTCCTCATTTGAGAATCTGTCGACTTGGCAAATAAAAATGTATTGGTAAGATACATTTGGGAATGTGTGGTAAGGGTTTGTTTAAAACTTACATTTGTTAAAGAGGTATTTCTGAAGCCAAATAAAAAAAGGTTTGTTTCCAGTAACCCGATCGACCCTAGCAAAACAGTGGCTTTTTTTTTATGATTTTGAAGAATTTTGTCCCGTTTTTCACATTAAAGAATTTTTTCATTACTTTTAGAAGATTTTTCCTGTAACCTTTTCGTGTTCTTCCCCTCTCTCACAGTTTTCATTTTCCCATCATTATTGTACAATGAAATCAAAGAATTTGATACATCCATTGATATGTGCCCTAACATTTCTTATGTGAATGTACAAAAGAAAAAGTAAAAAAAAAATCCGACCTTCAGACCCTACCACTTCAAGCCATGCTACTGGAGACACACCTTTATTTTTTCTTGGCCTTACCTGAATTTTGGTAACATTTTATTATTTGGGTCTTCCACCAAACCCGATACTTTGGGTAGCATCAAAAACAATCGGGCACTGTCAGGAGCCATTGGAGACAAATGGAGGATGAAAATGATGAAAATGAGGTTCAATGGAAGAGGTGTAAAAGACCTATCAAATTATATTGATGGGAACTTATCGGGAACCCAAAGAATGGTTCCCGATTCTATCTAATATGTTAGGCAATAATCGTGTTCTATTTTTATCGGGCAAACAACTTTCTGGTAATTTACTAGTGAGTTGTTAGTTATCACGAGTTTGTCATTTTTTAGTCAAAATTGAGAGATCTCGATATTTTGCTGTTAAAGGGTGATTTTTTACCCTTTCATTTTCCATTCATTTCTACATATATCTTTTTCGCAGAGGCAAAAAAGCAATTTAATTTTGCACAGGAATCAAAGTTGTCAGTCTATAATAGCTAGATTTGTGAGGTTGTAGTTGTGGCCAAAGCTGTGAGAATGATTACAATCAACCTTATTCAGGGGTAGTTCCCGGGTAGTTCCATAACCCTTAACCCCCCCCCCCCCTCTCGGTTCTGACCTCCTCATCACACACCATCAGCTTATACCGACATATCTGGTTTAATTACCAGCCAATCAAATATCTCCAACTATTCACTGCGTTCCTCTCGGGGGCAGGTGATACCCATCTAACAGCTGCTATCAGTGATGACCGCTGGTAATCAGCTTCAGCAATGGCTGCGCCCTTTGGACAATCTGCTACCTTTGTATATCAGAGCCCCTTTAAGGGAGTGGTCATTATTTATCAACAGGGGAAGGGTGGTGGGTTTTCACGCGGACGCACAAAATCTTTTTACGCCGCCCCTCAATGGCAGTCAAAATCTTTTGCGCCCCGGAGAGTTTTCGCGCCCCTCTTCGATCTCTAGTAGTGCGCGGGCTCTTTTGCTAAAAAGAGGGTGAATCTTTTTAGTCCCCCCCTCAAGAGTGGTCAAAATCTTTTTAGCCGCCCCCCTCGGGAGGGGTCTGAAAATTTTGCGCCCCCCCTTAAACCCACCACCCCCTCACCTGTTGATAAATAATGACCACTCCCTAAGAGCTATTCAATGTTTTACGAAGAAATGTCTCTGAATATAGAGTGTGTTATACACAGGGCATGGAAAAGGGGAGCAGCTCCCCAGTCTGCTCACTCCCATCTAGGTGTGACACCATGTCCGTTACGAAAACCAGTGTCAGATTTAGCGGGGAAAGGGGGCGTGGGGGGCGCACCCCCTTTTCCCGAGTACATAAGAGTTTAATACATATTTTAGACCCCAAAACTTCCTCAAAAATAAGGGGTGCACCCCCTCCTTTTGGACCGTGCCCCCTCCTTTTTGAAATCCTGGATCCGCCACTGCCGAAAATCAGGGGAAACAGGGGGTCTTCACCTCATACTTGGAAAGGGGGTAGTATGTGTAGATCTCCCGTCAGTACTGGCAGTGTGCTACCAAGTCATTGAAAGTTATTAAATAGATCAATTACAATAAATTAATGGGTCACATCCACTTTTCTAGGTCTAGCACCTACAGCGTACGTCTATAGGTTCTATCCATGAAAATAAAAGGGTGGGCCCAGCAGAAATGTCTGCGCTTCATGAAAGAAGGGGTACTTTTTGGACCCCAAAATTTTGCGATTTTGCAATAAAAAAGTTTTTTTTTCTACAAAAATCCGTTGAGACGGAGCCTATTTGAAATTCCCAAACGCACATGGGGGTACGGGGAACGGGAGATAGGAGGAGTCACAGTGGCGGATCCAGTATTCGGAAAAGGAGGGGGCGCAACCCAAAAGAAGGGGGCGCACCCTCTAATTTTGAGCAAATTTTGGAGTCCCCCGTCTAAACCCCTCGCTGCAGACTGTGTGAAGGGCCCCGTCACTGACTGAGGTATTCTCGGTTAGAGGGATCCTTAGTGGGCTGACCCCTGATTAATCTGGTACCTTGTGAATTAAGGATTAATAGCAGTCAGCATGATGGGTAAGAGGTGTTTAATATGTAATGTCCCCTAAAAGGTCTGTAATGAATGAAGGGAACTTTCTGATTAGTAAATAATATATTCTGCTAGGTAGCTATATATGTTCTTGTGGTATTTATTGTAGGATCGGCCAAAGTTAGTGATGTCCCTAACTGCATTACACATTCTTTATTCAGAGGCATCTCTTAAAAGGTCACATCTACTCTTAACCCTTTAAGGGCCGCTGATGCCTTAATGCGCCATGTCCATTGGTCGTCATGATGCCCCAATGAAGTGCTGGTGAGACTGCTCACCAGCACTTCATTGGTGCATCATGCCGACCCTTCAGGGATTTACATATCAACCCTGTAGGGTTGGCATGACTCCCCCCTTACACTTCTACTTCCAACTTCATTGGTGCATCATGACAACCAATGGTTATGATGCACTGCTTTATCAGTGGCCCAGTGACATGTGCTGATATGACAGGATGAGAGGGGGGGGGGGCTGAGAGTGGTTTTATTGGGGGGAAAGTCCTGTGAGATGCTCCCGGGGCCTTTGAGTTAGGGGGACTTCTGGAAAATGGTATCGAGAAGACATAAAATAAAAAGAGGAATTGGGAAAGTAACATTATGAGAATGTTTTAATTATGCTATTGAGAATATTGGAGAGCCATGCACCTATACTAGAGTCACCAATTACCCACTGTGTGTCCTTGCTGTGACTATAAATGTCTGAAATACACCCCTTGTGAACACATGATCATCACAAATTGGTCACATTCTTGCCAGGCACCACAGAGTGTTGGCATAATAAAATGTCCACACAATGTGCTACAAAATGTCCACAGATCACACATTTTCCACACAAGCCATTACAAAGTGTTCATATGGATGCATTTTAGCCTGTGGACAAAGTATAATTTTGTGAGCACTTTGTGAATATATCCTGTGGATAAGATGGATTTTGGGGACACTTTGTGACCATACACTATGAACAAAATGTGTTTTATGGATACTTTGTGATCAAAACTTGTGGTCAAAATGTGTTTTGTGGACAAATTGGGATGATAGATTGTGGACATTTTGTAATTTGAGGACACTTTGTTCAAGTTTAATATGGACAGAGTGTTTTTTTGTGGATTCTCTGTGGTAAAATCTTGTGGACTATTAGTGTTTTTGGACATTTTGTGATGAAAGTTTTTGGACACAGTATGTTTTCTGGACACATTGTGACGATTGGTTGTGGACAGAGTGTATTTCGTAAATACACTGTGATCGTTGGTTGTGGACAAATTATATTTTATGGACACTCTGTGACAGTAGTCTGTGGACAGAACATTTTTGATCGACACCTTGCGCTGGGACCTTGTGGATGAATTGTGAAAAAATGTGATATGGACAATATGTGTCATGTGGCTAAAGTGAAGCACAACCGGGGGGGGGGGACAGGCCCCCCTGGCCCCCCTTTTCCTACGCACCTGGTTTTGCTGTTGGGAGTTAAGATCTTTTCTGATGAGGATTTTTTGTAACAACTTTTTACCAATACATTTATATTACTGTTTAAAATAACCCTTCATTAGGATTCTTATCAGTAGTGAGATTAGGCTAATAAGGGCCGTGCTGGTTGCTATGATGTCACTGCTGCGCCTAAAGGTGACCGCAGACGGGCCAGATTCAATCGGTAACCATAGTGTACCGATCTGATCCGATCGGGGACATCAAACATATCTGATATTGTCAGATTCAATTGGACGTCCGCGCAGATGCTCCCGATCGTCAGGATCAGCCGACCCAGTCGGGCCCGTCTGCAGTCAGCTTAAGAAATAGAGTGTGTGAACGGCTGCTGCCTATTGTCTCATTTGTGGGCATCTGGGAGTACGGGGAACGGGAGATAGGAGGAGTCACAGTGGCGGATCCAGTATTCGGAAAAGGAGGGGGCGCAACCCAAAAGTAGGGGGAGCACCCTCTACTTTTGAGCAAATTTTGGAGTCCAAAATATTCAAATAAACAGTTAAGTACTGACCATAAAGAGGGGGCGCGCATCCCCCGTCTTAATCCCTCGCAGCAGACTGTGTGAAGGGCCGCCGTCACTAACTAAATGTTTTAATTATGCTATTGAGAATATTGGAGAGCCATGCACCTGTACTAGAGTCACAAATTACCCACTGTGTGTCCTTGCTGTGACTATAAATGTCTAAAATACACCCCTTGTGAACACCTGATCATCACAAATTGTTCACATTCTTGCCAGGCACCACAGAGTGTTGGCATAATAAAACGTCCACACAATGTGCTACAAAATGTCCACAGATCACACATTTTCCACACAAGCCATTACAGGGTGTCCATATGGACACATTTTAGCCTGTGGACAAAATATAATTTTGTGGGCACTTTGTGAATATATCCTGTGGATAAGATGGATTTTAGGGATACTTTGTGACTATACACTATGAACAAAATGTGTTTTAGGGATACTTTGTGATCAAAACTTGTGGTCAAAATGTGTTTTGTGGACAAATTGGGATGATAGATTGTGGACATTTTGTAATTTGAGGACACTTTGTTCAAGTTGAATATGGACAGAGTGTTTTTTTTGTGGATACTCTGTGGTAAAATCTTGTGGACTATGAGTATTTTTGGACATTTTGTGATGAAAGTTTTTGGACACAGTATGTTTTCTGGACACATTGTGACGATTGGTTGTGGACAGAGTGTATTTCGTAAATATATACACTGTGACCGTTGGTTGTGGACAAATTATATTTTATGGACACTCTGTGACAATAGTCTGTGGACAGAACATTTTTGATGGACACCTTGCGCTGGGACCTTGTGGATGAATTGTGAAAAAATGTGATATGGACAATATGTGTCATGTGGCTTAAGTGAAGCACAACCGGGGGGGGGGGACAGGCCCCCCTGGCCCCCCTTTTCTTTTCCTACGCACCTGGTTTTGCTGTTGGGAGTTAAGATCTTTTCTGATGAGGATTTTTTGTAACAACTTTTTACCAATACATTTATATTACTGTTTCAAATAACCCTTCATTAGGATTCTTATCAGTAGTGAGATTAGGCTAATAAGGGCCGTGCTGGTTGCTATGATGTCACTGCTGCGCCTAAAGGTGACCGCAGACGGGCCAGATTCAATCAGTAACCATAGTGTACCGATCTGATCCGATCGGGGACATCAAACATATCTGATATTGTCAGATTCAATTGGACGTCCACGCAGATGCTCCCGATCGTCAGGATCAGCCGACCCAGTCGGGCCCGTCTGCAGTCAGCTTAAGAAATAGAGTGTGTGAACGGCTGCTGCCTATTGTCTCATTTTCATGGTGGTCAGAGAAGGCGGCACACTGCACACACCGGCATCCTCACATGCGGCAACTGTCCCTCTCCATGCAGAGTTTGTGGAGAGAAGGGTAGAAAAGTGTGCATCGCTGTAGACCCTGTCTCCTTTGAGCACTGGCTCTGAGGCATGAAACAATACAAGTTAATATATGAAAGGTCTCATCCCTTCAATAATTCATAATTATAAGTTCTCTATGCATGCAGAATGTCTGATTTAACTGAACAATCATGTATGAGGCAGTTAAGTCCCCCCTCTCTTTTGAGCCTACCGTCAAATAATGGGTGCTAATATGATGGACCCTATTCTTATTTATAGCTTCATTCTCCTACCCGATATCCTACCCGATATATAGATCCCGTTTGCACCTTTGGTCATCCTTTCCCAATACTTGATCTCATTACAGAGTGGTGTTTTTTTGTCTTAAAGTAAAGCTCTATTATAAGGAGGGGCTCAAAATATGGAAAGTGAATATGGAAAGTGGCACTGTGAGAAGTATATGGAAAGTTGCACTATGTGTAGTATATGGAAAGTGGTACTGTGTGTAGTATATAGAAAGTGGTACTGTGTGTAGTATATGGAAAGTGGTACTGTGTGTAGTATATGGAAAGTGGTATTGTGTGTAGTATATAGAAAGTGTTACTGTGTGTAGTATATGGAAAGTGGTATTGTGTGTAGTATATAGAAAGTGGTACTGTGTGTAGTATATAGAAAGTGGTACTGTGAGTAGTATATGGAAAGTGACACTGTGTGTAGTATATGGAAAGTGGCACTTTGTGTTGTATATGGAAAGTGGTACTGTTTATAGTATATGGAAAGTGGTACTGTGTGTAGTATATGGAAAGTGGCACTGTGTGTAGTATATGGCAAGTGGTAATGTGTGTAGTATATGGAAAGTGGTACTGTGTGTAGTATATGGAAAGTGGCACTGTGTGTAGTATATGTAAAGTGGTACCGTGTGTAGTATATGGAAAGTGTCATTGTGAGTCGTATATGGAAAGTTGCACTGTGTGTAGTATATGGAAAGTGGCACAGTGAGTAGTATATGGAAAGTGGCACAGTGTATAGTATATGGAAAATGGCACTGTGAATAGTATATGGAAAGTGGCACTGTGTTTAGTATATGGAAAGTGGCACTGTGAGTAATATATGGAAAGTGGCACAGTGTGTAGTATATGGAAGGTGACACAGTGAGTAGTATATGGAAAGTGGCACTGTGTGTAGTATATGGAAAGTGACACTGTGAGTAATATATGGAAAGTGGCACAGTGAGTAGTATATGGAAAGTGGCACAGTGTATAGTATATGGAAAGTGGCACTGTCAGTAGTATATGGATAGTGGCACTGTGTTTAGAGTGTAGGGGTATGGTATTTACACTTTACGTTCATGTTCCCGTGGGACTCAGACCTAGGTCTTCGGGTGTAGTGGGGGAGTCCGGATGGCAGGTGGCAGCACCTGCCTCTGGGTTCGTATCCATTACACCAGGAGGCCTACCACTCGTGGGCCACACGTCACGTGGCCGGTCTGAGTTTCGCGGGCTTTTCCCCTATATAAGGCTGGTTCTAGCCCCATGTTCTTCAGTAGTGGTTTTACCCACTGCTCAACCAGGTCGTTACCCGAAAGGGTAACCGAATGCCCTAGTAGCATGTAGTCCTCTGAGGCTGTGATCGTATGTAACATAAGCTATGAAATAAAAGCTCGGTTGCCTACCCGGAAACTTTCTCTCTCTTCGTTATGATTTAATCTAACTTAACGAGACGAACCACTACAAGTATATGGAAAGTGGCACTGTGAGTAGTATATGGAAAGTGGCACTGTGTTTAGTATATGGAAAGTGGCACTGTGAGTAGTATATGGAAAGTGGCACTGTGTTAAGTATATGGAAAGTGGCAATGTGAGTAGTATATGGAAAGTGGCACTGTGTGTAGTATATGGAAAGTGGCACTGTGTGTAGTATATGGAAAGTGGCACTGTGAGTAGTATATGGAAAGTGGCACTGTGTGTAGTATATGGAAAGTGGCACTGTGTGTAGTATATGGAAAGTGGCACTGTGAGTAGTATATGGAAAGTGGCACTGTGTGTAGTATATGGAAAGTGGCACTGTGTGTAGTATATGGAAAGTGGCACTGTGTTTGGTATATGGAAAGTGACACTGTGTGTAGTATATGGAAAGTGGCACTGTGTGTAGTATATGGAAAGTGGCACTGTGTGTACTATATGGAAAGTGGCACTGTGAGTAATATATGGAAAGTGGCACTGTGTGTAGTATATGGAAAGTGGCACTGTGTGTAGTATATGGAAAGTGGCACTGTGTGTAGTATATGGAAAGTGGCACTGTGTGTACTATATGGAAAGTGGCACTGTGAGTAATATATGGAAAGTGGCACTGTGTGTAGTATATGGAAAGTGGCACTGTGTGTAGTATATGGAAAGTGGCACTGTGTGTACTATATGGAAAGTGGCACTGTGTGTACTATATGGAAAGTGGCACTGTGAGTAGTATATGGAAAGTGGCACTGTGTGTAGTATATGTATAAGTGGCACTGTGATTGGTATATGGAAAGTGGCACTGTGAGTAGTATATGGAAAGTGGCACTGTGTGTAGTATATGGAAAGTGGCACTGTCAGTAGTATATGGAAAGTGGCACTGGGAATAGTACATGAAAATTGTGAGTATAGTACATGGAAACTCTATGACCATAATTATGATGCATCTAACTTATATCCCTTGCTGCCAGTGCTTCCACCTTGTATACTGTGTCAATCACCACCCTGCTGTAAATTATCACACAAGTGGCACTGTGTGTAGTATATGGAAAGTGGCATTGTGAGTAGTATATGGAAAGTGGCACTGTGTGTAGTATATGGAAAGTGGTACTGTGAGTAGTATATGGAAAGTGACACTGGGTGTAGTATATGGAAAGTGGCACTTTGTGTTGTATATGGAAAGTGGTACTGTTTATAGTATATGGAAAGTGGTACTGTGTGTAGTATATGGAAAGTGTCATTGTGAGTCGTATATGGAAAGTTGCACTGTGTGTAGTATATGGAAAGTGTCATTGTGAGTCGTATATGGAAAGTTGCACTGTGTGTAGTATATGGAAAGTGGTACTGTGTGTAGTATATGGGAAGTGGCACTGTGAGTAGTATATGGAAAGTGGCACAGTGAGTAGTATATGGAAAGTGGCACAGTGAGTAGTATATGGAAAGTGGCACAGTGTATAGTATATGGAAAGTGGCACTGTGAGTAGTATATGGAAAGTGGCACTGTGTATAGTATATGGAAAGTGGCACAGTGAGTAGTATATGGAAAGTGGCATAGTGTATAGTAAATGGAAAGTGGTACTGTGTGTAGTATATGGAAAGTGGCACTGTGTGTAGTATATGGAAAGTGGCACTGTGTGTAGTATATGGAAAGTGACACTGTGTGTAGTATATAGAAAGTGGTATTGTGTGTAGTATATAGAAAGTGGTACTATGTGTAGTATATGGAAAGTGGCACTGTGAGTAGTATATGGAAAGTGGCACTGTGTGTAGTATATGGAAAGTGGTACTGTGTGCAGTATATAGAAAGTGGCATTGTGAGTAGTATATGGAAAGTGGCATTGTAATATATGGAAAGTGGCATTGTAATATATGGAAAGTGGCACAGTGTGTAGTATATGGAAAGTGGCACAGTGTATAGTATATGGAAAGTGGCACAGTGAGTAGTATATGGAAAGTGGCACTGTGTTTAGTATATGGAAAGTGGCACTTTGAGTAATATATGGAAAGTGGCACAGTGTGTAGTATATGGAAGGTGACACAGTGAGTAGTATATGGAAAGTGGCACTGTGTGTAGTATATGCAAAGTGACACTGTGAGTAGTATATGGAAAGTAGCACTGTGTTTAGTATATGGAAAGTGGCACTGTGAGTAATATATGGAAAGTGGCACTGTGTGAAGTATATGGAAAGTGGTACAGTGAGTAGTATATGGAAAGTGGCAAAGTGTATAGTATATGGAAAGTGGCACAGTGAGTAGTATATGGAAAGTGGCACAGTGTATAGTATATGGAAAGTGGCACTGTGAATAGTATATGGAAAGTGGCACTGTGTTTAGTATATGGAAAGTGGCACTGTGAGTAATATATGGAAAGTGGCACAGTGTGTAGTATATGGAAGGTGACACAGTGAGTAGTATATGGAAAGTGGCACTGTGTGTAGTATATGGAAAGTGACACTGTCAGTAATATATGGAAAGTGGCACAGTGAGTAGTATATGGAAAGTGGCACAGTGTATAGTATATCGAAAGTGGCACTGTCAGTAGTATATGGAAAGTGGCACTGTGTTTAGAGTGTAGGGGTATGGTATTTACACTTTACGTTCATGTTCCCGTGGGACTCAGACCTAGGTCTTCGGGTGTAGTGGGGGAGTCCGGATGGCAGGTGGCAGCACCTGCCTCTGGGTTCGTATCCATTACACCAGGGGGCCTACCACTCGTCGGCCACACGTCACGTGGCCGGTCTGAGTTTCGCGGGCTTTTCCCCTATATAAGGCTGGTTCTAGCCCCATGTTCTTCAGTAGTGGTTTTACCCACTGCTCAACCAGGTCGTTACCCGAAAGGGTAACCGAATGCCCTAGTAGCATGTAGTCCTCTGAGGCTGTGATCGTATGTAACATAAGCTATGATATAAAAGCTCGGTTGCCTACCCGGAAACTTTCTCTCTCTTCGTTATGATTTAATCTAACTTAACGAGACGAACCACTACAAGTATATGGAAAGTGGCACTGTGAGTAGTATACGGAAAGTGGCACTGTGTTTAGTATATGGAAAGTGGCACTGTGAGTAGTATATGGAAAGTGGCACTGTGTTTAGTATATGGAAAGTGGCAATGTGAGTAGTATATGGAAAGTGGCACTGTGTGTAGTATATGGAAAGTGGCACTGTGTGTAGTATATGGAAAGTGGCACTGTGTGTAGTATATGGAAAGTGGCACTGTGAGTAGTATATGGAAAGTGGCACTGTGTGTAGTATATGGAAAGTGGCACTGTGTGTAGTATATGGAAAGTGGCACTGTGTGTACTATATGGAAAGTGGCACTGTGTGTACTATATGGAAAGTGGCACTGTCAGTAGTATATGGAAAGTGGCACTGTGTGTAGTATATGTATAAGTGGCACTGTGATTAGTATATGGAAAGTGGCACTGTGAGTAGTATATGGAAAGTGGCACTGTGTGTAGTATATGGAAAGTGGCACTGTGAGTAGTATATGGAAAGTGGCACTGGGAATAGTACATGAAAATTGTGAGTATAGTACATGGAAACTCTATGACCATAATTATGATGCATCTAACTTATATCCCTTGCTGCCAGTGCTTCCACCTTGTATACTGTGTCAATCACCACCCTGCTGTAAATTATCACACCAGGGGGCATCACAGTAGCAGCAGCAGAGAATGATGAGCGGAAGAAGAGCAACTTCTTCCCACAGCCAGCAAGCAGCAGCAGCAGCAGCAGCAGCAGTGTCAGTGGGGTAGGGAGCAGCTCAAGCTGAGGAGCAGTGCAGTGTGAGAGGAGCAGCTCAGTGTGAGAGGAGCAGCTCATTGTGAAAGGAGCAGCTCAGTGTGAGAGGAACAGCTCAATGTGAGAGGAGCAGCTCAGTTTGATAGGAGCAGCACATTGTGAAGGGTGCAGCTTAGTGTCAGGATAGGGAGAGACAGTGGAGTAAGGAGGAATGACCAGGTCCACAGTCAGCTAGTCTACAACCACCAAGACCTACTCCTACAGCCTCAGGTGTGGCCACAAAACCTCCTACTACCGCCCCCTCTATAGGGGTCTACACCTATATAAACCCTACACCTGGCAGCACCATGAGGGGGACCTACCACTGACTGACTGACACCTTACATATAGCCTTACATCAACATCCAGCCAAACACTATGGGTGAGTACTAGCACTATTATAGTACAGGGGGGTCCTATGATGAACCTGTCAGACACTGCGCTCCGTTGGTGTGGCTCGCAGCTGCAAGCCTGAGGAGGAACAGTAGCAGTACTGTCAGCTATTGTTCTATTGCTAGATGTTGGTCGCGGCATGGTGCGATTGCCGTCTCTGTACTTTCAAAATAATTTCTAGCCAATTGCAGCTAATGTGTTTTTGCGAGTTTACCACTTTGTTTCCATCAAAGGCAGAGACTATGCTTGGAGATTAACACCACTGGGAGAGTTAGAGATGTTTATTAGTACATTGGGGGACACATCAGAATGGCAGGTCCCAATGCCTCCAGCAGCATTGGCTGTAACAGTAACAGCAGCGGCGGCAGCAGAGGTGGTGCTTCCCCCCTTGGGGCAGCGGGGGGGGGGGGGTGGTCTGCATGGGTTAGTACTGCCAGCAATAGAATGCACTGGAAAAGAGAATGTCGAAATGACAGCGGAATCCTCGTTCCAAAGTTGCCAGAGAGCCGTCATTATTTTCATTATTTTCCTTGTACCACCATACTACCACCTTGTGTTTCTTGTAAAAACTACACTGGTTCACTGCAATACAATTATGGTGGTTCGCCGTTTTATGAGGATCCCCTGTAGATTCAACAGTATTTTTTTACAGTGTGGGAGGGGGTTCTATAGGGCTAGAATTCCAACTGACGCATACCTATATACATATAGGCCTACCTTACCTGTGGCCTAGCAGACTGATCCTAGATACTGTTTAATACATTATCTATGACCTGGACTGTCTCTGCTTTGGGGGTGGTGTAAGGGGGGGTGGAAGGGAGAGTGAATGTGTGAGTAGTGTCTAATGTGAGATGGTTTGGGGTAAGGGGGCTCGGATAAAAGGGGGCAGTAAATACAACTGAATAGCCTATACCCCGACCCTTATTCAAGATCTGGATTATAGAGTTTTTAGAATTTTTATACCCCTCTATCCCTGTCCCTTATTCAAGACAGGCGTTTATTCAAAACCAAGAATATAGTATATCTTAATATATGTCAATACCCCTAACCCTTACTCAAAACCAGCACTTGTTTAAGACTACTAGTAAGGTGTATCTTAAAATGTCAATGCCCCTGTGCCCTTTGTGCTTATTCACGACCTGGAGGGTGTTGCTCCTATAGTAAAAGGAAGAGCTGGCTAAAAATGCCCTTGTTTCCAGTCCTTTCTTTTCATGTAGCTATAACTTGTCCCTTTCGTTGCTCACAAGTGGACATTCAAGTACGGTGCTCAAAAAGTGGATTTGAGTAGGTACCTAGTTAGGAGAAGTCAGTCAGTAAAATATACTATAGAGTGTGTGACATGAGTAGGTACCTGATAGTGCAGCTCTCTCTGTTTTAAACAAGGCAGGTGACTTTTCAGACTAATGTGGTGAGTGCAAGTTGAATGGTGAAGCAGAGCTTGACTTCTTTTGAAAAGAGGGTACCTACTGACAGCTCTTTTTACCATAGGAGCAACACGCTCCTGACGCTTACACAGGCCAATATGGTAAGGTCTCTCCTGCTTCCCCTGACATCTCCATGGTAGCAGTCTGTGCAAGGAGACAGACGGTCTGCATCATCCAGGCTGTAATCACCTGCTAAGGGGCTGCTAATGCAGGAGTGCATCATGCCCATTGGTTAGCATGATGCACCAATAAAGTGTGGGAGAGTCTATGGGCAAGTCTGCTCACCAGCACTTCATTGTAGTATCATGCGGACTCTCCGAGAGTGTATCAGCCCTATAGGGTTGGCATGATGCATGAATGCAGCCGTGGCGAGTAACTCACCAGGGCTGCATTCATGCATCATGACCAATGCGAAATATGTATACACTGGCTGCCTTTTAATGGAAATGATGCAATGTGCTTTCAGCCTTTTAAGGTTCTTTTCTATAGAGTATTGGATAGAAGGGCACGGTATGCATGCCACCCCCCCCCCCCTCTAGCTGCACATTTGGCGTGCACTGCAGCAATTATTGATTTTGTAGCATAGGCTGTCTGACAGTGTAGCCGACTGCTGCGTCCATCTGACCGGTGTAATGGCGATAATAGGGGTACAGAGGCGATATGCTACAACCGAGTCACTATAGTATTAGCAGATACACTCGGCAATGTCGACACCTCAGTGCAACAAGGTTGTATCTGCGTATTTCAGGTTTTGCAGGAGAGGCAAAAGAAGTGCTGCAATTACTATAGCATGAAGTGGACACAACCTTATTGCACTTGGCTCTCTGTAGGCCTAAATATATATATATATATATATATATATATATATATATATATATACATACATATATCATAGACAGAGCTTCAATACATTCATAGTAGGTAGACAAGGGTTAAGACAATGTCAGTTACAACCTTGTTGCACTGAGGCAACAATGTCTTCTTAGTTCAAGGAAGGAAAAAAATAATTCCTAGCCCCTAAAAGGGTCGTTAATGCATTAAATCACAATGCCCATGTATCATGGTCAGCCTCCAAAGGTGCATCAAACCCGTAGGGTCGGCATGATGCATGAATGTAGCCCCGGTGAGTTATGTGCATTCATGCATCATGCCGACTAATGGGCTTGATGCACTAATGAACCAGCGCCTTTATCCCTTTAAGGGCCATTGATGCATTAATGCATCATGTCCGTTGGCCGTCATGATGCACCAATGAAGTGCTGGCGAGTGATGCCCACCCTCTAGGAGGTTATGTATCCACCCTGTAGGGTGCTGCAACAGCAACCCGTAACGAATTACCGTAAATCCCCGGTCATAAGCCGGATTTTTTTTCTATTTTGGGCTCAAACCGGCTTCTAAATTTTCCCCAAAGTCCCCCCCAGCTTATGACCGTTTTTTTTTTTTTACTATAGAATAAAGAGAAAATGGTAAAAATTTGACCCAAAAACCAGCTTTTATTTTTTTCCTGAACTCACCCCCCGGCTTATGACTGGGGTCGGCTTGTGACCGGGGCCGGCTTGTGACCGGGGATTTACGGTAAGCACCAATTAAACCATTGTGCACCACAAAGGGTTCTAGTCCCCAGCAGTGGCGGATTTAGAGGGGGGGGGCGGGAGCGCGTCCCCCCCCCATTTTGCCCAGTACTTAAGAGTTTAAATACATATTTTGGACACCAAAATAGGGGGTCCACCCCCCCCCCTTTTGGGCCGCACCCCCTCCTTTTCCAAATCCTTGATCTGCCACTATTCATTCCACTGTTATATAGGTGCCTTAATACCTCATAAAAGAGCCTAAACCCATACCCAGTGGGTTCACTATATTGAATATTGCTTGTGTGGCAAAACACACTGATATAGAATTGTCATGATGGGTGCCTTGTCCCTGGATAACAACCCTGGATAACAACCTATTGATCCCACTGTTATGTAGGTGCCTTAACCCTTTAAGGGCCGCTGATGCACTAATGCATCATGCCCATTTGTCATCATGATGCACCAATATAGTGCTGGCGATACTGCTCAACAGCACTTCATTGGAGCATCATGCTGATCAATCGGATAATTCCCTTCATTCACTGTCTATATTTTTAACGGATCATTATGCAACAATTGGTACCCCTCATGCGGGCTGTTTTTATCAATGCCTGCCTCGTCAGGTCCAAGATTAAGCAATGGCCGACCCACTGGATATCCATACTGAGCCCTATAAGGCCAGGTTTTACGGTAGACCTATATAGCGATCAATACAGACCATTGGTACAATAGGCAGGCAGGGCCAAGGCACTGCAGCTTATCTAGATTACTCTGGGATTTGTTTACTTATGCTGATAATGACCAAGATGAAGAGGCTTAGATATTATGAATGGTCAGTTGACTTTGAAATCAATATCAGAGGGCTTAATCTTTTAACCACTGGTGCATTATGCATCATACCCATTGTCGTCATGAATGCAGCATTGGTGAGTAACACGTCAAGGGATTCCCTGTAGGATCATCACGATGCTTGAATATAGCCCTGATCATGAGGACCCCCAACCACATGAGATTGGCATGAATGCTTCATGACTATCATGGACATGGATGATCATGGACATGGAGGCATCAGCAGTGGCCCTCATGAGGATGAATTGGCATGATGCAGTAGGATGAATTGGCATGATGCAGTAGGATGAATTGGCATGATGCAGTAGGATGAATTGGCATGATGCGTTAGGATGAATTGGCATGATGCATGAGGATGAATTGGCATGATGCAGTAGGATGAATTGGCATGATGCGTGAGGATGAATTGGCCTGATGCGTGAGGATGAATTGGCATGATGCAGTAGGATGAATTGGCATGATGCGTGAGGATGAATTGGCATGATGCGTGAGGATGAATTGGCATGATGCATGAGGATGAATTGACATGATGCAGTAGGATGAATTGGCATGATGCGTGAGGATGAATTGGCATGATGCGTGAGGATGAATTGGCATGATGCGTGAGGATGAATTGGCATGATGCGTGAGGATGAATTGGCATGATGCAGTAGGATGAATTGGCATGATGCATGAGGATGAATTGGCATGATGCGTTAGGATGAATTGGCATGATGCATTAGGATGAATTGGCATGATGCGTGAGGATGAATTGGCATGATGCGTGAGGATGAATTGGCATGATGCGTGAGGATGAATTGGCATGATGCAGTAGGATGAATTGGCATGATGCATGAGGATGAATTGGCATGATGCGTTAGGATGAATTGGCATGATGCATGAGGATGAATTGACATGATGCAGTAGGATGAATCGGCATGATGCGTGAGGATGATTTCGCATGATGCGTGAGGATAAATTGGCATGATGCATGAGGATGAATTGGCATGATGCGTGAGGATGAATTGGCATGATGCATGAGGATGAATTGACATGATGCAGTAGGATGAATTGGCATGATGCGTTAGGATGAATTGGCATGATGCATGAGGATGAATTGGCATGATGCATGAGGATGAATTGGCATGATGCCTGAGGATGAATTGGCATGATGCATGAGGATGAATTGGCATGATGCGTGAGGATGAATTGGCATGATGTGTGAGGATGAATTGGCATGATGCATGAGGATGAATTGACATGATGCAGTAGGATGAATCGGCATGATGCATGAGGATGAATTGGCATGATGCAGGAGGATGAATTGACATGATGCAGTAGGAAGAATCGGCATGATGCGTGAGGATGATTTGGCATGATGCGTGAGGATAAATTGGCATGATGCAGTAGGATGAATCGGCATGATGCGTGAGGATGAATTGGCATGATGTGTGAGGATGAATTGGCATGATGCATGAGGATGAATTGACATGATGCAGTAGGATGATTTGGCATGATGCATGAGGATGAATTATCATGATGCGTTAGGATGAATTGGCATGATGCGTTAGGATGAATTGGCATGATGCAGTAGGATAAATTGGCATGATGCGTGAGGATGAATTGGCATGATGCGTGAGGATGAATTGGCATGAAGCAGTAGGATGAATTGGCATGATGCATGAGGATGAATTGGCATGATGCATGAGGATGAATTGGCATGATGTGTGAGGATGAATTGGCATGATGCATGAGGATGAATTGACATGATGCAGTAGGATGATTTGGCATGATGCGTGAGGATGATTTGGCATGTTGCGTGAGGATGAATTGGCATGATGTGTGAGGATGAATTGGCATGATGCATGAGGATGAATTGGCATGATGCGTGAGGATGAATTGGCATGATGTGTGAGGATGAATTGGCATGATGCATGAGGATGAATTGACATGATGCAGTAGGATGAATCGGCATGATGCATGAGGATGAATCGGCATGATGCAGGAGGATGAATTGACATGATGCAGTAGGATGAATCGGCATGATGCGTGAGGATGATTTGGCATGATGCGTGAGGATAAATTGGCATGATGCAGTAGGATGAATCGGCATGATGCGTGAGGATGAATTGGCATGATGTGTGAGGATGAATTGGCATGATGCATGAGGATGAATTGACATGATGCAGTAGGATGATTTGGCATGATACATGAGGATGAATTATCATGATGCGTTAGGATGAATTGGCATGATGCGTTAGGATGAATTGGCATGATGCAGTAGGATGAATTGGCATGATGCGTGAGGATGAATTGGCATGATGCGTGAGGATGAATTGGCATGATGCAGTAGGATGAATTGGCATGATGCATAAGGATGAATTGGCATGATGCATGAGGATGAATTGGCATGATGTGTGAGGATGAATTGGCATGATGCATGAGGATGAATTGACATGATGCAGTAGGATGATTTGGCATGATGCGTGAGGATGATTTGGCATGTTGCGTGAGGATGAATTGGCATGATGTGTGAGGATGAATTGGCATGATGCATGAGGATGAATTGACATGATGCAGTAGGATGAATCGGCATGATGCATGAGGATGATTTGGCATGATGCCTTAGGATGAATTGGCATGATGCATGAGGATGAATTGACATGATGCAGTAGGATGAATCGGCATGATGCGTGAGGATGAATTGGCATGATGCGTGCGGATAAATTGGCATGATGCAGTAGGATGAATCGGCATGATGCGTGAGGATGAATTGGCATGATGTGTGAGGATGAATTGGCATGATGCATGAGGATGAATTGACATGATGCAGTAGGATGATTTGGCATGATGCGTGAGGATGAATTGGCATGATACGTGAGGATGAATTGGCATGATGCGTGAGGATGAATTGGCATGATGCGTTAGGATGAATCTACAAGCATATGTTTCAGACTTGAAAATTACAACCTATGCTTGCAAAAGCGAGTAGTCAACATTTTCAGTTCCCATCAGGTGGAAGAGGGGCATATTGGGAGTGAAATATAGTTAACTACCACTATGATTTGCTGCTTCCTATACTACTTCCTGTACGGTGGTTCCCTGAGGGTTTATACCTCAGGGTACCAGAGTACAGATGGTTGTCCTACAGCTCAGCCTGACATAGACATGCAGGCTATTTGGTCCTGCAGGTTTCTTTTTATGCTGTGAGCCTGAATTGACTTTTACAGGACCGTATACTTCAAGATAACTTATTTTCATCTGCAGGCGGCCGATTCATAAAAAATGACGAACCATCTGGAATTTAGAAACGATCCTCCTTGGAAGGTATTTTTAGAATTATCTGCCGAAAATGCACATCACTTACAACCTTTCAAGCCCTAAAGGATATTGATCAAATTAATGATTAATATGAGTGAAATATTGTGTTCCAAAGGCTGTAATTCTATCGTTTCCATGAAGTATAAGAATTGACAAATTTCGTAATTCTTTGGTCGTCTTCCCCTGCTGATATCGTGAGTTTTTATGAATCGGCCTGCAGGGGGAAAAGGGAGAAGTGCCCTTTTCTAACCATTCAGCTTATCAAGATAAATATATCTTAAAATTCTGAATAAACCTTTACAAAAGATACTGGGCGATTCGCCAGCCAATATCTGCCGGTTGCCTTTACATGATTTGTCAGCTTTACCTGTTGCCGGGCAGGTTTTGGTATAGATTGTGATTGAGGGTATTCCCCTACCATTGATTATACTTAGATCTAGACTTGTGTCTAGACCCATCCCCAGTGGGTCCACCATTTTCAATTTTACTTGGTCTGCCAGAAGTGGCAAAACCACTCATAAGGTTTGCCGCGATGGGAACCTTGCTGATTAGTTAAAGTCATGCATGTTACTACAGAATAAGGGGTGGAGGATAAGACCCTCTGATGAGGAGCCAAAAGATTTCGGCAAGCAATCGCAAAACTAAAATCCACTACCCCTCACTGTTGTTAGAAAATTACCACACCCTATTGTATACAGACGGGACTAGAGCTGGTTCTGGTGACATGCACTGGTAAGATGGGTCCATGGTAGTGGGTGTTACCTAGGGACAAGGTACCCATCATGTCTGATCAGTAGGATTTACACCAACCAGCAAAATCCAAAATGGTGAACACACTTGGTATGGGTGTACACTCCTATATCCCATTCCCCCCAGCCTCTCCTAGCCTTATTCCCCATAGACCGTTCCCCTTTATGTGTAGGTTAATTATGTACGACCTGTGTGTACGTTTGTCTGGTTACTGAGACTGACCAAGGAGGGAGTGGTGTGCTGCAGACACACCTACCTTCTACCCTCTCTTGTACTAGATATAGTAGATATAGGATTGTACATGTACGGGAGGGTGTTGCTCCTATAGTAAAAGGAAGAGCTGGCTAGAAATGACTCGCTTCCATTCCTTTCTTTTCATGTAGCTATAACTTGTCCCTTTTGTTGCTCACAAGTGGTCATTCAAGTATGGTGCTACGGAAGGGGGATTTGAGTAGGTACCAAGCTGGGAGAAGTCAGTCAGTATAATATACTATAGAGTGTGTGACATGAGTAGGTATCTGATAGTGCAGCTCTCTCTGTTTTAAACAAGGCAGGTGACTTTTCAGACTAATGTGGTGAATGCAAGTTGAATGGTGAAGCAGAGCTTGACTTCATTTGAAAAGAGGGTACCTACTGACAGCTCTTTTTACCATAGGAGCAACACGCTCCTGGGGTGCAATAAACTCATCATGGAAGGCGTGAAGAATGTAAAGCGTGAGTTATAACAGATAGTAATTTTTGTATTCAAAATAATGTCTGCTTTCAAGTTTCGTGTCAAGTCATTTTTTTTTTCTAAAATGAAATTGTTGAGATTTTCAGAAGTCCAACATCACAGGGGTTTTTAAAGAATAAGAAATGAACTGATTAGTGGATTTATGAGTCTGAATATTTACAAAATTAAAAGTCCAACCACTATCTGTGTAAAAGTTGCATTATCTGTAGTAACCATCCAACCATTATCTGTGTAAATGAACGCCGTCTGTAGAACATAATCTTAACTCATATTGATAATGTTGATACATTTAAAGTAAGAGATAATGTAATGTGTCTTTTATATTGATATCAACTGTTTGACATACTGAATTTGATACAGATACCGTTATTGCAGAGATGGCCTTTTACACAGATAGTGGGTTTTTTTCTTTCTTATTTAAACGTCATTAAATTGTCAAGATGTTTTTAGTTTTTCTCTTTAGACATTCTTTAAAGAAAGTGGTCAAAAATGAAATCATTGCCATTGTAATTGAAGCGGTAGGCTAATTTGAGAGCAATAGGCTTTAAACATTCTAACAAAGCAAACTCATCTGGAGGTCATTTCTTAAGACACTATGACTGCTGTCCTTTAAATCGTAGTGAGAACCTAATAATTTGGCCATAACAGTACCATGCACTAGTAGTCCCTAATGTCTGCACCAGTACGACTGCCCTACTAAACCTTATGTAATTACTGCATAGCTGCTAATCATAGTGACCAGTCGTAGGGCAGTTCCTACGATAGCCTGGCTTATCCTTGGCAGTTTTAAATCAAAGTGGCTGTGTGTAGTCGCAGTACATTGAGAAATGGCCTCCAGGACTGCAATCATGATGACCAATAGGCGTGAGGCATTCCTGCATCAACAGACCTAAAAGGGTTAAACCTTACATCTAATTACTAAACAGTAGAACAATGTCCCAATTAGTGAAATATCAGCCCTTGCCAACTACATGGGATCTCCATTACATTTCCATCTGATTCAGCTTTCAATTAGTTCCTGAATATCATCTCAACTCTCCTTAGTTCTAGGACAAATAACCCTCCATGAGTCTCTACTACATCAGTGCATATTCACAGCTGACAGGACTACTGGCCAACACTTCATGGGAGCATCATGACAATTTGAATTTGGTAGAGCTTACAGCAGGGAATCCCTGTATTTTGTAGAACTCAAATAAAAGGTAATCCCTGTGTTTGGTAGAACTCAGAGTAGAATTCGTAGTGGAGAGAATCTCTGTGTTTGGTAGAACTCAGAGTGGAGGGAATACCTGTATTTGGTAGAACTCAGAGAGAGGGAAGGAGGGAATCAATATATTTGGTAGAACTCAGAGAGGAGGAAATCCCTGTATTTAGTAGAACTAAGGTAGAAGGGAATCCCTGTATTTGGTAGAACTCAAATAAAAAATAATCCCTGTGTTTGGTAGAACTCGGAGTGGAGGGAATGCCTCTATTTGGTAGACCCCAGAGTGGAGGGAATCCCTGTATTTGGTAGAACTCAGAGAAAAGGGAATCCCTGTATTTGGTAGAACTCAAATAGTAGGTAATCCTTGTGTTTTGAGAACTCAGGGAGGAGGAAATCCCTGTGTTTGGTAGAACTCAGAGAGAAGGGAATCCCTGTATATGATAGAACTCAGAGAGAAGGGAATCCCTGTATTTGGTAGAACTCAGAGAGAAGGGAATCCCTGTATATGATAGAACTCAGAGAGAAGGGAATCCCTGTATATGATAGAACTCAAATAGTAGGTAATCCCTGTGTTTGGTAGAACTCGGAGTGGAGGGAATGCCTCTATTTGGTAGAACTCAGAGAGAAGGGAATCCCTGTATATGATAGAACTCAGAGAGAAGGGAATCCCTGTATATGATAGAACTCAGAGAGAAGGGAATCCCTGTATATGATAGAACTCAAATAGTAGGTAATCCCTGTGTTTGGTAGAACTTGGAGTGGAGGGAATGCCTCTATTTGGTAGAACTCAGAGAGAAGGGAATCCCTGTATATGATAGAACTCAGAGAGAAGGGAATCCCTGTATATGATAGAACTCAGAGAGAAGGGAATCCCTGTATATGATAGAACTCAGAGAGAAGGGAATCCCTGTATATGATAGAACTCAGAGAGAAGGGAATCCCTGTATATGATAGAACTCAGAGAGAAGGGAATCCCTGTATTTGATAGAACTCAGAGAGAAGGGAATCCCTGTATATGATAGAACTCAGAGAGAAGGGAATCCCTGTATATGATAGAACTCAGAGAGAAGGGAATCCCTGTATATGATAGAACTCAGAGAGAAGGGAATCCCTGTATTTGGTAGAACTCAGAGAGAAGGGAATCCCTGTATATGATAGAACTCAGAGAGAAGGGAATCCCTATATTTGGTAGAACTCAGAGAGAAGGGAATCCCTGTATATGATAGAACTCAGAGAGAAGGGAATCCCTGTATATGATAGAACTCAGAGAGAAGGGAATCCCTGTATTTGATAGAACTCAGAGAGAAGGGAATCCCTGTATATGATAGAACTCAGAGAGAAGGGAATCCCTGTATTTGGTAGAACTCAGAGAAAAGGGAATCCCTGTATTTGGTAGAACTCAGAGAGAAGGGAATCCCTGTATTTAGTAGACCTTTTACCGTAAGCGCTACCAAATAGACATCCAATATTAGACAGACCACCCTAGTACCTATAGCTCCAAGCCTCCCTATATCCAGTGACCTCTGCAGTAACGGTAACCCCGGGGAACCTCCAAGACCCCGTGCAGATCTCCAGCACCTCACTACACCCTGCAGGGTAGGCCGACCCTGCCTCGACCACCAGGGTAACTTCTTTCAGAGACACCATATTTTGAACTGTTAAGTCCTATTCTATTGTATATCTTTGCCTCTTAGGCCCAACTTCAGGCAAATTTTTATAAAAGGTTGCAGCAATGGGTTATCTTTGCGTTTATCTTTGCGCAAAGTTTTCTTCATTTACCATGGAAATAACCTGTAATAAGAGGGGTGGTCAGCCTTAGGTAGGTACAAATATGCCTAATTCTTAGAGGTCAAGTTACGGGTGCCTAACCCTATGGCTTAGAACAAACCCTACAGTATAGACTACAGCAGTCCTGGAGGAATCAATACACCGTATGTGTGGCAGGTGAACTGCAAGTGCAATAACACAAGTGTGCCTTTGCGTTTATCTCAAGGTTACATCATCTACTAACATCATCTTGACACGCTCATATCATATACAATCACTTAAATCCCAAAGAATCTCCCGTACTGGACGTACTTATCTATCGTGTACGGCGCCATTGTGAATGTCACCAAAAGTTCACATGACCTGAGCGTGAAATATGCACCCTATGTATTTCACAGGTGCCATGGTATACAGCGTCATAATGCAATGTCCATGGACCCTCAGTATTTCAACATATTTACCATGAGGTAAAATGGCAAAGGTGAATGATGATGAGTTTGAGCCGACCGTTTCTTCACGAGCGGGTCTGGGCCAATCCACACGAGGTCGTTAGACCGAGTGTGGAGCGGCCCAGACCCGTGATTGAAGAAACAGGAGGCGCAAACTTATCAGAGTTCATCTTTACATTTATATCAAGGTGTTTCCAGCCATAGATGTTCAATTTCTTTCAAATTACACTCACATTTCATCGTAGTACACACAAAATGCCTTGTGACCCCATCTTGAATGTTTAAGTTTCAAAAAGGCTGCGCATGCGCGATGGACATTGTGTCATTGTGCGCTGGTTATTCAACGCAGGGGTGCAATATGAGGTTCCAGTGCATTGTCAATGGGGTATCGATATTCACCTTGACATAAATGCATATACCCATCATGCAGTACTTTATTGTGATTCACCAGACCTACATTCATCCACCATACAGGGTTGATACAGTGTTGGAGGGTCGGCATGATGCTCTAATGTAGTGATGGTGAGCAGCCTTGCTAGCACTTAATCGGTGCATGATGTACTCCTACATCAGCAGCCTTTATTGGGTTAAGAGTCAATTGGTCATTTTTCTCATAATCTTATGAAATGGACTCATGGTCAATGAATTGCTTCCCATGGCCTTATCCCCCAGAGGACCACCCAGGAGCGACCCAGCTTTCAATATTAAAGTAACAACCATTTACATTGGGTTCAGCACAGTCTTTACACTTAGCCCTAAGGGTTGTTAATGTAAAAGTGCCTTATGGCCATTGGTTGGCATGATACACCAATGGAATGCTGGTGAGCCTACTCACTAGCACTTCATCGGTGCATCATGCCGACCCTCAGTGCCTCTGATGCATTAATGCATCATGCCCATTGATCGTCATGATGCACCAATGAAGTGCTGGCGAGACTGCTCACCAGCACTTCATTGGAGCATCATGCCGACCCTCCGGGGTAATATGTATCAACCCCGTAGGGTCGGCATGATGCACTAATGAAGTGCTGGTTCATCTTGACGCCCAATGGGCTTGATGCATTAGTGGATCAGCGGCCTTTAAAGGTTTAAAGTAGAACCCGTCTACTACTCAGTTCCCCCTAACCCACCCACTCAGCCACCCATCTCCTGGGGTTAAAGTCCACCTGCCCGTGTAAACACTGACCAAGGTTAAACAATAAGGTCATGGGGTGGGTAGGAGTAGACTGTTATGTTCTTGACGTCTGCAGAGGACTAGCATGAATTGCATCAACCCCATACGGTTAAGGGCTGGTTCCGCAGCTTCAGTCAGCTCCATTTTCTGCTAATCCGAATGATTTGTCCATGCATTTGCGGGAAAGAAATTAAACCTAGGTTCTTCAGTTTTGTCAGGGCCTTTGAACTCTGAACCATAGCAAATCCCATTTATAAGCCACATCTTGAGTTTGTGGATAAGGTATAAGCCGCACCTTGAGATTGTAGATAAGCTATAAGCCGCACCTTGAGTTTGTGGATAAGCTATAAGCCGCACCTTGAGTTTGTGGATAAGGTATAAGCCACACCTTGAGTTTGTGGATAAGGCATAAGCCACACCTTGAGTTTGTGGATAAGCTATAAGCCACACCCTGAGTTTGTGGATAAGGCATAAGCCACACCCTGAGTTTGTGGATAAGGTATAAGCTACACCTTGAGTTTGTGGATAAGGCATAAGCCACACCTTGAGTTTGTGGATAAGGTATAAGCTACACCTTGAGTTTGTGGATAAGGTATAAGCCACACCTTGAGTTTGTGGATAAGGTATGAGCCACACTTTGAGTTTGTGGATAAGGTATAAGCAACACCTTGAGTTTGTGGATAAGGTATAAGCTACACCTTGAGTTTGTGGATAAGGTATAAGCCACACCTTGAGTTTGTGGATAAGGTATAAGCCACACCTTGAGTTTGTGGATAAGGTATAAGCCACACCTTGAGTTTGTGGATAAGGTATAAGCCACACCTTGAGTTTGTGGATAAGGTATAAGCCACACCTTGAGTTTGTGGATAAGCTATAAGCCGCACCCTGAGTTTGTGGATAAGGTATAAGCCACACCCTGAGTTTGTGGATAAGCTATAAGCCACACCCTGAGTTTGTGGATAAGGTATAACCCACACCCTGAGTTTGTGGATATGGTATAAGCCACACCCTGCGTGTGTGGATAAGCTATAAGCCGCACCTTGAGTTTGCGGATAAGCTATAAGCCACACCCTGAGTGTGTGGATAAGGTATAAGCCGCACCTTGAGTTTGTAGATAAGTTATAAGCTGCACCTTTAGTTTGTGGATAAGCTATAAGCCTCACCTTGTGTTTGTGGATATACTATAAGCTGCCCCTTGAGTTTGTGGATAAGCTATAAGCTGCACCCTAAGTGTGTGGACAAGGTATAAGCCACACCTTAGTTTGTGGATAAGGTATAAGCCACACCTTGAGTTTGTGGATAAGGTATAAGCTACACCTTGAGTTTGTGGATAAGGTATAAGCCACACCTTGAGTTTGTGGATAAGGTATAAGCCGCACCTAGGGCCTGAAAATGTCATTTCCTTTTATAGTCTATATGAGTTTAACTCGTATAAGCGACCTCCCGTGACTTCACAGGAATATATGCCGCATCGGAGCAATATTTATGCATATGATATACTTCTTCCAAGTCCTAAGACCTGTATAAGGAAGGATACTTCTTATCATATAAAAACAAAGGCAAAGAAAATAAAAAAACAACAACAAAAAAGAGAAAAACCAACACCAGAAGCTACCAAGATCTCAACACTTTATCTATACCAGAATCACCTAACAAGATTGTTCCTGTCTTTGTGTCCATCTTCTGCAGGAAAAGATAAGAAAAGTCATTGTGTTTGAACTCTTCAGGACCTGAGGTAGATAAACCCTTTAAAGATTAACCTGTCATGATGCATGAATGCATCGCCCGGTGATTAACTCACCAAGCCTGCATTCATACATCAAGCTTACCATTCAGGTTGATACAATCCCCGAGGGTCGGCATGACGCACCAATGAAGTTCTGGTGAGGAAGCTCGCTAGCACTTTATTGGTGCATCATGTCGACCTGTGGGCATGATACACTCCTGCATCTGCGGCCCTTAGAGGCCCAGCCCCTGCACTTAGTGACTGTAGGGTATGTCACCTGCGTTACCAAAAACATGAAATAAGGGTTCTTTTTCAGAAATTTCCAATGTCCTAGATGTCAGTGGATAAGGGGGTAATTTTGAAAGCTGGTAACGCAGGTGACGTACCCTTTTGTTGGAGAGTGCAGGGGCTGGGCCTTAGAGCGTTAAGGGTACCAGTAGATGAGATCTAACAATAACACTGACAAAGACAATACAGGGGGACTATTTAAGATAGTGGAGGAAGATAACTTTTTCTACAGATGGTATCTGAACCTTTGGGAAATGATCAAGTGATAAACTTCTTTGTGTGACATAGATAGGATGAATCTATAAGAAGGCCTCTTCCATCTATATGGATAAACCTTATGGATCAACAGGAAAAGCAAAAATTAAAAAAAAGAGAAAAAAAGAGGAGTCCTCTATAACTGATCAAGGCGATACATATGTGTAAACCCAGTGCATGAAAAGCCGCTTCTTAAGATTGGACAAAAAACGACATAAAAAGTGTTTGAAGTGTTCCACAAAGTGCATCATACCCGGCAGTCGGCATGATGCATTGATGAGCAGCAGGGAAGACTACTCGCCAGCACTTCATTGGTGCATCATGACGCCCCTCCCGGTATACATTAACCCCATAGGTTCCACATGTAGCCCAGCTGGTGAATTACTCGCCGGGTCTGCAATGATGTATCATAGCGCTCACAGCACCTCAAAAGCTTGAACACTATGTTCTGTAAATCCCCGTATAAATAGATAGAACTAAACGACCGTGGTGTACGAGGTGGCCGATCCACCACGAGGGAGTTGTCTCCCCCGAGGGCGTTAGCCCGAGGGGGAGACAACTCCCAAGGGGTGGATCGGCCACCGAGGACACCAGGGGAGTTTAGTTCTATATTTATTTTATGTTTTTAGATGTTTTAATAAGGAAAAATTATCAAAATCCGGTACCGTAGTTCCCCGTAAAAGCGCCGATCCGCCATTTTGAATGTTTACATGCACCCAGAAGGAGGCTGCAGTGGTGGATCGGCCGCTGTGGTGGATCGGCACACGTTACGCCACTGGGGGTGTGCGGATCGGCTCCCTAATGCTATCTCTATGGGAAGAAGTTATTCACATAAAATAAGAGTTGTACTTTGAGCAGAGAACACACATACACTGAATTCATACCTGGAGACCATTTCTCAAGGCAGTGCGACTGCACACAGCCACTGCGATTTGAAAAGCCAAAACTTATTCTCAGTAATCGAAGGCAGTCCCAAATGCCTGCTCTGTATGATCAGCACCTATATTGTATTACATATTGCATGACCAATACTATTGGGTTGTAATGTCAGTAAGTTAAGGGTCCTCACTATGACCTGAAGGTGAGCAGTCGCAGTGTGTTAAGAAATGGCCTCCAGATATATAAGGTACAGCAGGAATTATATTTTGGGCAACTTAGAATTGCTCTTTATGTCATGGCAGATACGATCGTTACTATAGATTAGTATTAGAACAGCCGTATTCCATGGGGGGCATGGAATACAATATGCTTGTATTCAATGGGGTCCGCCATCTTGGATTTTGAATGGAGCTGAGCTGTTTCTCTTCATCTTAAAAAGCAAATTAACCACATAGGCCATGACATAAATGCAAATGTCGACTTCCATAGGCATTAGGCATCGTTGAATATGGACAGCCTCACCTTGGTGAATACGATGCAAAAATATTCCATGGTCATGGACATTTGCTTATGTAGTATTAGATAATCCTCACCTATAGCGAGGAATCGGGTTAGATGGCACACGAAAGTTGGTGCCAATCCGTCGGCTGTAATGTACATGTCAATCGCCATTACCAGCCAAAACAGTGCCAAAGTCTCGTTGTGCTGCTAGTTCCCGAAAGGTGCAGAGGATTATGTAATATGAGGCTGGCCCCTTTCTGGTGGAAAAAGGCAAGATGGGTGGATCATGTCTGTGTACACACGGTCTCCATATTTCTCACTATATAAGCAGTACCCTGTATTCAGGAACATCCTATGAGATGAGCTCGAGTCAGCCTTGCACCTTACATGCAAGATGCACCTTACATGCTGGGTTTTACAGTACACTGTCAAAGAAAAATGTCAGTGAAACAACGGCGGAATCCTCTCATTAAAGTTGCCAGAGATCCGTCGTTATTTTCACAGAGATTCCTTGTCCATTTCTGTACCATCATACTGCTACCTGGGGCTGCTTGTAAAAACTACACTGGTTCACTGCAATACAATTATGGTTGATTCCTATTCAGTTTTATGAGAACTCTGGTAGATTCAACAGTTATTTCTTACAGTTTGGTAGTTTTACCAGTAGTGAGATACAAAGGTCAGGAGAGAGGAGGACATGCTGTGCTTCATACTGGGATTATTAGCTGCTGATATTTAGTTATAGCTACACTGGTGTCTGCTAGCGACAGATGTCTGACAGTTAAAACCATTAACATGTCTACACTATAATATGCGTTTAATGTATGTTATGGGAACGCACGAGTGGGTTTATGGGTTAATAATCTTTTTCTCACATTTTTCTCCATTTTGTATTTATTTCTTACCTTATAACCCTGTATTTAATGAAGGAAAAGACATTTTGTAAGTGCATGCTATCTGCACGGTTTGCCAAGCCGTCGCGGCCATGTTGTCACTCTGTCCAACATACCTCCACCTTTACACACATTTTTCAGGTAGAATCCAAGCGTGTCAAGCCCTGTTCTTCTAGCACCGCCAAATATACGATCTCTAGTTGGTGTTCGCCTACATTTTGTCTCCATTTTCTTTGAAATAAATAAGAATCCATTGATTTTCCATACCGATCCAAAGTACACGGCCCGGTACACGGCCATTGCGTCTTGTTGACAAAGCGGGGAGGTGCCCGGATGTAAGAACTAGGTCAACCACGCGTCGAACAAGGAATGTCCGGACAGGGCGGGTCCCGACCTGTATCGCTATGGAAAATCAATGGATTCTTATTTATTTCGAAAAAAATGGAGAAATTAGGCATGGCATGTTCATATAGGATATCTAACCAAGTTTCTCTTCTTATAACTCCACCTGGCACAATTGAAATCTATGCTAACGAGCTCTGTAAACTTCAGGTATGTCGGAAAACCTTTTCAAATCCTTGATGTAGATTCACTTCTACCACCGGTTGACTTGGTTTAATGGACAGCGAGCTCGCCTCCTGCCCCAGCGCCCGGGGATCGATTCCCCATTGAACCCTAAACGGTTTTAACTGGAAAACTATGGCGTGGTTGACTTTGTATACTTCGCCAATTTATTATCATGTCCAGATTGAAACTAGCAGCCTCTTGAAGACGAAGAAAAGGTCTCAGAGTGCGTTATGGCTGGATAAGGAACTGGGGTTATGAGCAAAAAAGCACTCTCCAGGCCCAAATCGTGAGATAATAGCAAATAAGCCATGGCTTATAAAAAGGATGGAAGCCTACTATAGGATTGACCGGCCGATTGACCAAAGTTAGGGGTGAGGATTTTAGCCTAGAGAACAGTAATCAAATCCCAAAGCTTTAGTCTCAGATGTATAAGTTGGGTGTGTGCCTTATAGGGCTGAACCAGGATGCATTATTAACCAATCAGATAATCCCCTCTATTCACTGCAGAATTATTTGGATACGTTACCTGAAAACTGGTCACCATCATGTTGGCTGTTATCAGTGCCTATCTCGCAAGGTGCCAGATCAAGCAATTGGGCGTCCATACTATGGCCTACAATAGTGGCCCGTATTAGAGCCCGGGCGCTCATTGATTTCAATCCTACTGTAACCCCGGCGCTTATAGGGGACCGGTGCTTATTTGAATACTATTTTTAGTGCTTACGTTTGATTTTACACCCCTATACCCTGGCGCTTATTCAAGACAGGCGCTTATTTGAGACCTCGGCGCTTAATAGGCCATTACGGTATATGCAAGGATCACCTTAGAAATATGCATGTTATTATGGGATAGCTGGTTATAACTCTTGATGCATGAATGCAGCCCGACTGACTCTGCCCACTAAGGCTTCAATAATAGGGGATTGAATCATTCCTGCACATCGCTGTTCAGCCCTTTATTGGTGCATCAATTATAATGAAATCATGTGAAATTTTACACTGCCACACACTGAAGTACATGTACAATGTTGGACTAGAGGCTATAATATACCCTTGTTGTGAACAGGAGGAATTTCTTAACATACTACGACTAGATGCATCGGACTCAGTGGTCATACCAAATGGACCCCACTTTTAACATAAATGAGGTTTTGAAAGATATGCCAATATCTATAAAGGTACGACTGCACAATTGGAATGTATTGTTCAGGACTAACCTGTTTCTTAGTACGCCCTAAGATTAAATGATAGTCCCTGGATCATAGTGTGTACTAAGAACTTAGGACCCTTGTTTATCTTCAAATTTCTCTTACTTTCTTATCGAAATACATAATTTTGATGTCACCATAGGTAGCAAAGGTCTATATTTTACACATACACCTTTTTACAGAACTAAAATCGGAATATTTTCTGAGAAATGGCTATATTTATAAACGTCCCCCCAGTCTTGCTATACTAAAATTGATTTGCTAATTTTTTTTGTGTAATTTGCTAATAAATATGAATCCACAAGATTAAAGAATAGATAAATGCCTGCAAACTGACGTTTTCATTTTAGGGAGTAAATGTTTCATTTTATGTCAATATAAATAAAACTGTTGTTTGCCGTACACAGTGCATCTATATGACTTTGATACTGTAGGGGCTGCTTCAGTGCGTGGGAGATTTCAATAACATTAGATACACATGGCCCATTTTAGAGACAGGAGGTTGTTTGGTTGCTACATCTGTAGTGATTGTTTTGTTTTCAGTAACCTTGTAATATTGGAGACGGGTGCTTATTGGAGACCCTGGTACTTAACCCTTTAAGTGCCGCTAATGCATCATGCTGATTGGTCATTATAATAAATGCATGCAGCTCTGGTGAGTAACTCACCAGGGTTGCATTCAAGCATCATGCCTACAGTACAGGATTAATACACTCCCGGAGGGTTGGCATGATGCTCCAATGAAGTCCTTGCAAGCAGACTCATCAGCACTCGATTGATACATCGTGACGACCAATGGGCTTGAAGCATTAGTGGCCCTTATAGGGCTGCTAATGCATTAATGCATCATGCACATTGTCCATCATGATGCATGAATGCAGCCCTGGTGAGTAACTCGCTAGCAGGGCTGCATTCAAGCATCATGCTGACCCTATGGGATTGATATATGCCCGGAGGGTCGGCATGATGCACTAATGAACTACTGGTGGGCAGATTCACCAGCACTTTATTAGATCGTCATGATGCACTTCTGCATTATCAACCGTTAAGGGCTTAAGAACCAAAGGAGAGAACCGCATCTACTCCATTCCCATCTGCTCTGTCTCAGGATAAGATATGATATGAAAATTGCCAGCTTGGTCACTGTGAGTTACTCACCAGGGCTGCATTTATGCATCATGATGACCAATGGGCATGATGCATTTAATCCCACAAGGACTGCTAATGCATGTACCGTAAAACCCCGGTCATAAGTCGGCCCCGGTCATAGGTCGGCCCCGGTCATAAGTCGGGGGGTGAGTTCAGGGAAATCCCATAAGCCGATTTTAGGGCCAAATTTTCCCTATTTTCTCTTTAATCTATTGTATCAAACCCCCGGTCAAATGCTGGGGGTAGAGTTGGGGGGAAATTTAGAAGCCGGTTTTGGCCCAAAATATGACCAGGGTTTTACGCTATATCTATATGTATGGAGGACATCTATGTATGTTTCCCTCTATTCATCCTTGTCTCTTGTCTCGTTGTAGAACCGCCCATCATGGCCCTCGCGGCGTATTTCTCCATCCTGCTCATCGGGATTTGTCGAGGTAAGTCTAAATGTACAATCGTGTCATCCTTGGTGCCCAACTATTAAGCCGCATCTTGTGCATTGCACCTTAATTTTGGATTTGACCTTAAACATAACTGGCAATACTTTTCTTCTACCCAACAGATTTTAGAAATTAAAATAAAAGGCTATGTCTAACACGGGCAACATGGGCCTCAGTCTCGTCCGGTCGGGATTTTAGGGAATACCCTCTCTTGTGTTTGGGGATTGTGGGTCCCCATTTTCTAAGGAATGTTACTACACACGGTACCTGCCTACATTTTACCACTACAGCAACCAACAGCTAGAACTACTTTTACACATAAAAGCTGGTTGCCAGAGACACTCTTGCTAGTGGCCGAGCTGGGGCCAGATTGCATGGTCCTCTGTGATGCAAAGAGGTTATATGGGGGGAGGGGGTCTTGGTGTCCCCCCTCCCAGATTCAGAACTAAATTCTTGCAAATAAGCCACATCTTATGCATTGGGTACAAGGGTAGCTTGCTTTTGGGGGCATCCATTAATTATGTACGCATCCAGGGGGGGTGGGGGGTCAGGCCAAATACGTACAGATGAGTACAGGGTGGGGGAGGGGCATAGGGGGGGGCGGTAGTCCAAATGCGTACATGGTGCAACATGGGGGTGGGGGGGGGGGTCAATTTTGGGCAAAAATCCTCGCAGCCCTGGCGAGTTACTCACTAGTATACTGGCGTTGATTCACTTACTCACTTCACGAATCAGACCAAAACATGTTGTGATATGTTGAAACCTAAACCTCATGTGTTTTTTTTATCTATTTATACACTCACGTATTTATCTATTCTTTTATTTTATGTATTCATTTAGTGGATATATGACAGTTTTTGATGCACACGTTGATTTTAGCCCCAGATACCAAGGGGCTAAAATCAAAAATTGTGGCACATGTTATCCCTTTAAGGACCGCTGATACAGGAGTGTATCATGCCCATTGGTCGTCATGATGCACCAATGAAGTGCTGGCAAGACTGCTCGCTAGCACTTCATTGGAGCATCATGCCGACCCTCTGGGTGTATATCACCCCCATAGAGTCAGCATGATGCATGGATGCAGTCCTGGCGAGTTACTCACCAGGGCTGCATGAATACATCATGACGACCAACGGACATGATACATTAATGCATCAGCCGCCCTTAAAGGGGCATAAATATTGACATCTAATTAGGTAAGTGTATGAGAAATATTTGACCAAATTCTTCGCAGGGACTACTCTGCTAAACAAACAACTTTCCTCTTTTTTTTCGGGAGGATGCTTTGCAGAAAAGTCTTTTGGGAAAAGACAGAAAATCAATGAGAATTTCTTCTAATAGAGGGAGGACGCATGCAAAAGAAAAATTATGTCAAAAATGAGTAAATGAAATCAATTTTTTGCTGCATATACAAAAGGAACTATGGCCATTAGGAGGAAGATAACTATGTGCTGTTGAGTGCCATTGAATGGCATAATCCTATAAGGGGCGCTGATACATTAATGCATTAATGCATCATGCCAATTGGTCATCATGATACACCGATGAAGCAGACCCTGCGATGTCAGTACATGAACTCCGTCATGATGCTCCGATGAACAATCAATGGGCATTATGCACTCCTGCATTTTAAAGGGTTAAGAATATGGCATATGGAAGTCTCGCCGGCACTTCTTTGGAGCATCATGCCGACCCTGCAGGAGTAAATGAATCAGCCCCGTAGGGTTGGCATGATGCCCCAATGAAGTGCTGGCGAGCAGTCCTGCCAGCACTTCATTAGTGCATCATGACGACCGATGGGCATGATGCACTTCTGCATCAGCGGCCTCTATATATATGGTTAACTGTTTACAATAAGAGAGCTTCCTTCGATAAGCTTCTGAGAGGACTGTATCAGCATCAAAAAGGAGAAATGCCGTTCCATTCTTCAACTCAATTAATGTGAAGGTCCCCTATGGAAGCCTATATATATTTTTGATTTTCAAGAGAAAAAAAAAGCTATGGCTGGCTTGTTTTGTTAGGTAGAACAATGTAACCGGACAAACATCTTTTTTGACCTCAGGCCTAGAAAAAAGATTTGTTTCCAATCACCTGAACTACCCTAGAAAAACAGGGCCGTCCCTATATTTCTAAAATATATTCTTTTTTTATTTGTCATAGATTTTCATTCGTTTTCTAACATTTCCGTGAAGATCACCTATCTATCTACAGTTGGGAGCTTAGATAAGCATATATTATATCCTTCACATATTTTCATATTCCTTTTATATGTTGGTCATATTCTTATAGTAATATCAAAGATCTATTTATACATTTCTATACATTAAAAGAAAAAACAAACAAACCAAAAAGACCTTAAATCTTTGAGCCATGTTACTGGAAACACATGAAATTTCCTTTTGGCCTCACTAAGAGCCCAGAGGTCACAGGGACGTGCGATAGTACAGACCTTTTGTCTGAGACTAAGGATAAGATCTAAGGCAGCTTTCAGTATGCATGTGCCGGGCCCAGAGGCGAGCCTGGGGGGCAGGCTCGGTTATTGATGGGGGCCCTGGAACATGGATGGAATGCTGATGTATGGCAGGGTCAAAGAGGGCACCAGTCATGGGGAACTAGCCCAGTAACTATGGCAACAATAACACCATGGGGTAGGGTAGGGGTAGGGGGGTTCCCCACAAGTAAGGCAGTGGCCATTCAGTTGTGAATGTAGGCATAGTACTAACAGGTTTTTATCACTCTCAAAGGGGAATATTCTTTACTCCTTAAAATGGAAAAGATACATGCGGTATGGGTTAATGTACAAGCTCCAAATGTCACCTAGAAGGGACACAATGCTTATAGACAAATAGACAGGTGTGACAAGTCCGCTCTGACAATTCCATTTCTGGCTATGGACAAGGCGGCCATGGATAGTACAAGGGGCTTGAGACCCACCTGTCCAGGGATAGATCAAGGAGGGGGACAAGAGGTTTCCATTTAATTACCCTCTGATTAAGTGAATGATTGAAATAAGTACTTTATTCTTGTTTTTCATTGTATTTCATTGGTCTAACCAATAATATTCAAAAAGTCTTGTCCCAACAGGGACTCGAACCTGAGTCCGACCTTCAACTCATTAGCGAAGATGCTAACCACTGCACCCTGGGGATGGTTGCTAGTTCAATTATAAATGTGGATCATGGCAGGGTAGGAAGGATAGCCAGCATACATTCCTGTTTTACCAGACAAAACCTAACTTGCAATGTAAAAGAAATGCTGTTGTAATAACAACAACATCCTTGCCCCGAAGTTGCCAAAAATCCGTCGTTATTTTAAACGAGATTCCTTGTGACACCAGTTAACCACCGTACTGCCACCTGGGTCTTTTCGTTAAATCTACACTGGTTCACTGCGATACTATCATTGAGGTTCATTGTTCATTTTTGCCGGGATCCCTTGTAGATTCAACAATTACTTTTAGCAGTGTGCTACATTGGTCTTTTAAGGAATAATCTACATTATTTCTTTATTAATCTCTTACAGGTCAGGGTGAGAGTAACTATATTTCTAACTCAGCCGTAAAGAAGGACCAGGATACGGGACAACCTGATGTAGACGATTTAAACGAGTTGGACATAGACGGTCTAACATCCCCCGAGCCAACCGTGGAAGAGGAACCATGCCCACCAGAGAAACCCATGAGGTAGGAGTTTAATCCTTTATCTGAATTAAATGGTTAAGGTGCCCCACTTGGCAAAAAAGCAACATATTTTCAACGTTTGCAAACGTTTTTATAAGTATGGGATAAAAAAAATAATTTAAAAACGTTTTTCTTACATTTAAAAACGTTTTTTTTTCAAATCTTTCTTCACTAAGCCAAGACGTTTTTGAGTTGAGATTTTATGTCAAAAAATGTTTTTTAACTTAGAATAAAACTTTTCATAGAACGTAAAAAAAACGAACGTTTTTGATACATTTTTTTATGTTTTTTTCACATCTAGTAAAATGTTTGACAAACTTAAGAACTTAATATTAACGTTTTTTTTTTTACATAAAAAAAAAACGTTTTTATGCAAAGTGGGGCAGGTTGTTCAGTCTTCAGCAACAGTTTCTCCGGGTGTGGTTCTGACCTGCTTTGCGTAAGTCCATAAGACCAAGCGTGTAGCAGGCCAGAACTGTGTGTGAAGGAACTAACAGCCGAAGACTGTTCATCTTTACATTTATGTTAAGGTGTTGGTTCAAGCAAAATTTACCCTTTTCTTTTTATTAAAAAATCTACTCACATCCACCTATCATACAGTGTGCCATTTTAAATGTTTTTATCATGTGCCCTTTGCAAATGACGTCATCATTTGAAATTCCCATGGGGAGCAAAATGAGGGTTTAGTACATTGTTAAACTTTAGTTCTTCACCTGCACAGCCTAACGAAGCAGGCGAGCGATTCCAGAATTGCACAAATTCAGATATTGTATGTGTAAAATGCATTCCTTATTTCTGCAGGTGTCGGAATGGGCGGTGTTTCAGCAAGAAACAACAGTGTAACAATAAGGACAACTGTGGGGACAACAGTGATGAACTAAACTGTAAACGGAAACGTAAGTCACTACACTGTAGTCTGTACAAAAGCTTTTTCCCTTCACTGGCCGTTTGGTCCTGCAGATCTGGCGCCGGATGGCAGAGAAAGCGCCATCACAGCCGAGAATCAGATCAGCATGTCGTGTTACAAGCTCCTCCTTATCCCTAGTAACAAGAGAATTAATGTCAGGAGATATATATATATATATATATATATGTATTATTTCATAGTGAATATTAGTCTATATGAAAACCTTTTTTGCCTTGCGGCTATTCGGTCCTGCAGGTTTTATCATTCTGCAGGCTCGGATTGATCTTGGCAGGACCAAACACCTCAAGTTTATCATTGCTGGGAAAGAAAACAAGAAAAGGTCATTGTTCTAATCATTCAACTCTTTGAATCTTACCAAACAGTAACGCTTTTTATTTTAGGCTGTAAAACCTTTAATAATGGTCTAATTTCTGAGCCAGAAAAGCCAAATGTAGCCAGAGGTCCCAAAAGTATGCAGGTCATTCGGTCCTGCAGGCAGGCAATGTCCGAGGGCGCGGCAGCAATTTTGCCAGCAAAAGCCTGTGTCCCGCCGAGTTTTCGTATTGACTACACTGTAAAAACCAAGTTGTCGAAATAATGGTAAACTCCTTGTCTCATAATTGCCAGGAATGCGCCGTTATTTTCACAGAAATTGCTTGTGTCACTGTGGTTAGCTGTACTGCCATCTGGGCCGTAAAAGCCAAATATTGTTATCAGAGGTCCCAACAGCAAGTCATTCGGTCCTTCAGGCAGCTGTACTGCCATCTGGGGCTTCACTGTAGAAACTGCAGTGCTTTACTGAAATATGATTACAGTGGTTCACTGTTCAGGTTTATGAAAATCACTTTCTATGATAGACTGTTTTAAAATTCTTTTCGATTCCTCGTCGTGTGAGGCAGGTCGCCCTTGAGAAAATAATTAATTATTTTTATTTTTAAACTCTGGTTGTCCATGAGCTTCTCACATGAAATGTGGAAAAAAACATTTTTTCCACATTTCTGAGTGAATCTGGGAAACTTAAATTTTGTAAGCAATTTTTAAATACTTCTGTGCATTTTGGAGAAAAATCCCTGACCTATTTTTCTTCAAGAACCAATCAGAATAAAGAAAAGGTATCACATGACCTGTCAGAACGCCTGAGGGCGGCAAAAGGCACCTACCTGAGTCATAAGGGGTGTAGTGTTGGGGCTTACAGCACCATACTGCCTCGTTCTCTAACCACTTCCTATGATAGAGTATAGAAAATGTTTGGACCACGTGAATGACTGTAAGAACCTTGGTACTATGAGAATTCACAGAAGGCAAATCAGGAAATCAAATCAGATCTGATTTGATGCTTATCTCATATCATAAAAGTTTTCTTTTTTTTTCTCTAGGCAGCTTTGCATATGCCAATGCCTATGCCTTTCCATTATAGTATTCCCCTACAACATACCAAATAATCATTCATGCCTATTTCCGGGATTGCGTTCCTCATCTAACTGCCATTTATGACTTTTCATTACATGGATTATGAGTGTAGTTGTGATGTGATCTTTTTCGCTGTTCCTCATCAGAGATCACATTATAACTGTTGTGATCCACTTATGACTCATAAAATGCAAGTAACAAGTGGGTTACAAGTCATAAGTGATTCAGAAGTCACAAGTTATTGAGTCACAAGTCACAAGGTAATGATTAAGACTCGTTGTCTACTCAAATTATAGGGGCGCCCAAGGGGACCCCCCTGAGGTTACAATGTCGCCAAAATGCAAGGCTTCAGGTCACATGTCACTTTATTAGGGAAAAAACTTGTCTAATAATCTTAAAATTTAAGGCCTCAGATCAAATGTCACTTTTTTATGGATTGGACATGTCACTTTTAAAAAGGTACAATGTCGAAATGTCACATAAAAATGGCCAAATGTCGCCATGTCCTTTTATACCCCATGTGGGCCACATTATAGGGAATCAAAATTCCACTACCGATTCTGTTGTAGTTCACTCATTTTTACTTATAACTAGTGGCTTCCCCACTAGATAGTGGGGGGCAAACAGTTCCCCCTTCAACTGCCCCCCTCCGATTCCCCCCCCCCCCGCCAACCAGCCCACATTCTGCTTCAGTCCGTCACCCTTCCAGACCAGTGCGGGAAAAGTAGGCAGCATCTGTCTGACCCATATCACCAGGCTGCTGGGCTGCCTGACGACACACACTAGATTGACGACACCACTGATGTTGCCTAGTGACGTGATGTTACCAAGTAACATGACCAAGGTACATGACCACACCAAGGCAACATTCATCTGCATTCATGCGAATGCGCATTTTTCACCAATGCACTATTGACCTAAAGATTTAACTCTTTAAAGGCTGCTGATGCATGAGTGCATCATGCCCATTGGTCATCATGATGCACCAATCAAGTGCTGCAAGGCAATAATGTATCCCGCTAGGTCGGAATTGTGCGCAGAGTTGCCCAAGGGCACAGCACTGCCCTCTGGGGGGATAAGGTGGAACCTCTACATCCCACAAGTCTCACTGGGAGTCTCCTTGCACTAAATATAGATCCAGGGTCGTGGGAGAAGCCCCCCAGGGGATTGGTGCTGGGGATCCCTTTGTTGTTGATGCTGCTGCTGTTATTGCTCTTGCTAATACTGATGTTGTCATTGCTCCTGTGGCCTCTAACCCTTAAAAGGCTGCTGATGCATTAATGCATCATGCCCATCGGTCGTCGTGATGCACCAATGAAGTGCTGGCGAGCAGTCTCGCCAGCACTTCATGGGAGCAAGATTTTGATTACATCACCTTAATTTCAGGTATTCTGTTAACATCACTAGCAGTAAATCATCAAAGGTATCAAAACAGGTCTTGAAATTGTACATAATTCAATACATGTCCTATTTTCACCCTGCAAATCTGATTATTTTCTATACCCTGATCTAGGTCGAAGATGGGGGGTCCAATGGCCGTGGTACCATTGGGTGTTAGCGTGTGCCTTTGGTGGCGCAGCCTGCATCCTCGCAGTATACGGCACCTACCTCATGATTGCTCGACGACAACAAATAAATCAACAAGGTCAGTATTTTAGTCATAATCTATATATAATTATAACTGTATCCCATTTTGTTTGTATTGGAGTGCATCATGCCGATTGGTTGGAATGATGCACCAATGAAGTGCTGACCAGCACTCTCGCCAACACTTCATTTGAGCATCATGCAGACCCTCCAGGAATATAAAGCCCTGTAGGGTTAGCATGATCCTGGCGAGTCACCCGCCACGGCTGCATTCATGCATCATGACGACCAATGGGCATGATACTTTAATGCATCAGAATTATGTGAAGAAGTACACTCATGTATTTCAAGGGTTCAATTTATGTTGAGGTGATTTTCATCATGGCAGAATAAGCATTGCAAGAAGATTTGGATTTAAAGCAATCTAAAGTTGAATGTAAAGGAAATATTTATCACAATATCAAATAGTATTATGCAAATTTAATTCGTTTCCAAATTTGAGTCGCATGGGTTCTCTATGCATTGCAGGAACTATAGCATTGATCAATTTGAATCTTTGAGATTAACTTAGAGTTGTTGAGATCCAAATGTCCAAATATTGTGCTATGTTCTTTAACGATGAGAAACAACTTCATTTATGAGTCTCCACACAGAAATTCCTTTTTACCACAAGCCCATTTGGTTTTCTATATTGGTGTATCAATTATTGAGAACTGATCTGTCAAAGGGTCTCATATATAGTCTCTATAGTTTTGGTTTGGGGAATTAACCCTTCAAGGGCCGCTGATGCACTAATTCATCATGCCCATTGGTTGTCATGATGCACCAGTGCTGGTGAGACTGCTCCAGGAGCCGACCCTCCAGGAGTATATGTATCAACCCTGTAGGGTTTTTATGATGCTCCAAAGAAGTGCTGGCGAGACTGCTCACCAGCACTTCTTTAGTGGTGCATCATGACAACCAATGGGCATGATGCATTAATGCATCAGCGGCCGTTAGAGTGTTAATTGTGTTATACTGTATGAACCGTTTGCACAGCCCCATTTTTCATAATGTAATTAACCCTTTAAAGGCCGCTGATGCAGGAGTGCATCATGCCAATTGGTCATCATGATGCACCATTGAAGCCGACCCTACGATGTCGGTACATGAACTACGAGAGGGTTGTCATGATGCCCCGATGAACCACCAAAGGGCATGATACACTCCTGCATTCTTAAAGGGTTAAGAATATGGTATATTTCTATCCTACCACCATAGATATCCACACATCCTATAATCTGCAGGTGGACTTCTATTTTGAGTATCATTTATAAATCCTTTGCCCTTCTTTTTTTTCTATGAATTTTAGCAACGCAGTAAACACTCAAAGTAGGTTGGTCAAATATCATTTTCTTTTAATCTTACAGTTGATCCTTTAGTCCCTTTTTGTTACAATTACCCCGGTATACTCCCCCCCCCAAATATAGCGCACTCTATTCATATTTCCGCATACACATATATATCGGAAAATATGTTCTGCATGAGGTGACAATTTGCATATATTTTGAGTGACATGCTCACATGTGAGACAGAAATATGGCTAGCTACACCTGTTTTTACTCCCACACTCAAGCAGGGCTTCTGAAATGAAAAGCTAATGCCCAGGACCATTCAATGTATTATAGTCTGCGTTTAAACCATTCAGTGCGGATCCACTTCTTTTTAACTCTTATTTTGGGGGTACAAATTAAGCAAGTAATTTCTGAAACACAACAAATGAGGATGTGCAATTTCTACCCCCATCCACAGAGTGGATTCACAGAATAAAGAGGAATGCACCCTGGGGTTTTAGGACAGTGATAGCAATCTTGTGGTTTTCATAATTGAAGGAAGGCCTTACAACAGGAAATGCAGTTCATGCAAACTCTTATTAATATTAAATGATCCAGCTCTGGGAGATTATTCTTTGATAAAGGCAATCAATATGTTTGTGAAAATCGCATAGGTGTAGCTAGCCTTAACCATTTACTGAGGTGTTCATTATCTATTATAGTGGTCGGTTGGATTTTCATATAGATGCTTGGAATTCCCTTGTTGGCGCCCATTTTGGTGCGGTTGTATTTCATTTTTTGAATACCCACCCCAACACCACCCCTGCCTGTGAAGTGATTGAAATTCACAGACTTTTCTCCTGAGGACAAAAAAAAAGAAGGTGTTTGACACCTCCTACAGGACTCCATTGTAGAAAAAAATAATGAGCACTCCCTAAGAGCAGCATAGTGCGCAGAGGTCCTATGCCCATTTGTCATCACAGAACCCCAAATGCATTTCTTGCGAGTGATTCCTGCAATATGTCATTATAACCATGGGGTTGATGCCAAAAAAAGTGTGTTTAGGTTGGCTGGTCTATCCTAGCAAAGCAGGGTTCACCCTAGCCTTTTTTCTTACTTAAGAAAGCTTCAAACTTCAGACTGCATACAATTTGGATATTTGGATAATTTTTAGCCAACTCGCTCATTTGCAAGCCAAATTGGCAATTTGTAACTCTAAATACACTTAGGACAAAAAAAGAAGAAAAAGAATTACCTTCCCTAAATGATGCACTGAGATGATGCACTTCAGTTTTGGACTGATCCATTCACAATCGAATGGTTTGCATAATACCCATGAGTTGAGTGCTGGCTATGCACCCAAGCTCGATGATGACAAAACCTTAAAAGAAAGGACCAGCCTATTTCCATGGTGCTTCATAGGCTTTGTATTGAATACAAAGACTCTAATAAACTAAGTGCTACATCTACTTTCATGAGAGCAGGACGCGGGCCTGTCTCATACTTTATATGACGTCACGATTGGTCAAACACAGCATGTTATTCACTATACAGCAATGGTCATCAGCAGACAAATGCTCCTCATACATGATTTCTGACACAATCCAAAAGCACCCAATTTTTCTAACAATATAATGTGAGAAACGCTTTCATATGCTTTCTTATAATCAAAATGCAGGCCTATGGTGGGAAGGCCAGTTATAACATTGTTAGAGTAGGGACAGTAAATCCCCGTACTTGGTGGAGATACCGAGTGGTCCCACCTTGCGAGGGGGATCTCTAGAGAGCTCAGTACCAGGTAATCACTGCCCCCTAGTGTGTGTATCATACTGATCCAGGTGTACTTGGAAGGTAGAGAATGTCAGGCGAGGGGAAGTAGCTCAGGGGTAGAGCTTCCGCTTCAAAATTAGAGGGTACTGGGTTTGAGTCCTGGGACCTTCATGACATTTTCCGCTGACCACTAAATTAATAATATTGTCTAAGTGTTCACATTTTGCAGTCTGTTTAATGACCCTTACGGTATCCATCTTGTACATTTGACAAAATACTCTGGGACTCCATATATTTCTGTGATCTCGAACAAACTATTTTTTCTAAAATCTTACCCGGTATTGGGAGAAGACTGATGGGTCTTAAATCACTAAGATCGAGGCTATTAGCTTTCTTTGGTAGCGGTACCACTGTTCCTTATTTCGAGCTGTTGGGAAAAGTATGTGTCATTAAACATTTATTATATAACTGTGAGATAATCTCCGGATTGTGATAAAGGCATCTTTTAATACAAATGATTTCATGTCTTTTACTGCTGATGGTTTCCTAATAAAGTTAGTTAAGACCACCAAACTGCAAAGCCCTCCAATGGACAAACGGAACTGGTGACCTATGCTTTTTAGGATTTCTTTATGTTACCTGAGTATCAAACTAACATCCCTGAAAGTTATTTGTAGAAAATGTTGGTCAATTTTGCACCAGCTAGATCGAACACTGCAGTGCCTGGTGCATTTCTGACCAATTGTGACGTCATAGAATGCAGCAGAGAAGCCTCTTTCCTGCCCTTACATCATCGGATGTGCAACTATTATACCTCAGAATCCTTCTATTCAATATGATAACTATCAAAAGAGGACACTAGGAAAAAAGGGTGGTCTTTACTTTTAAAGGTATAGGACACTAGGAAAAAAGGGTGGTCTTTTCTTTTAAAGGTATAGGTGACACGGTAAGTAGACACCAAGGTAGTTAGTATATATGAACTATGATTGTATACCGTTTACTCTTATAGATAGCGGTATATGGTAAAACGGGCCCTAGTGGTATCAACTGTTTTTATCATTTATATTATAATTATAACACATTGTGATGTCTTCATTTTATCATTAGCTTGTGTTATTTTTATATTTTAGTTAAAAGCTTTAATATGAAAAAAAAGTTCACCTCTCAATTGTTCTGCTATTAGCCTTTCTTATAGGTTTAGCATTGTTTTTCGATGAACATTTATGACAATTTGTATGTATATGCTTTTCAATTCAACTTCAATTCATGATCAGAAGATGGTGAGAGCTCATTTGAGTATGACCTTTGCTTAAAGCCAACCCTCTGTGGCCTCATTTTACATTTTTTGCTTGTGTTGATGTTGAGTTTTTGTGTTGAGTCCTTTGTACGAGCTACAGTCGTCTGTTGTGACAAACTGTATCCACTGTCAAAAATAAATTCACAAGCCCTAGTACAAACCATTCCTTTCTCAGCAAGCACTGAAAGTAATGCCTTTAATGACCGATGTAGTAAAAACTCTAAAATTGCTAATAAGCGAAAACTGAAAAAAGTGCTTGTTTCTGATATGATAATACAGGTCATCATGAAAGGCTGAATGACCCAATGATCTTTGACACCCACAATGTTCCTTTGCTTGTATCAGGAGAATTCAGTAATTTGCTGCTTCAGTTCTATCGGAACTGACCTCTAAACCTAGATGGGTGACAAGTAATTGCGGAGTCCATGGCAGAATTTAACACAGCATCTAATGGCCCTTGGTTGTAAAGATCTAGATCTAAAGGCCCTGGTTCTTAATGACCTAGTCCTGAAATCCTTGCTCTGTAATACTGTATTGACCTATATAAGGGAGTGGTCATTATTTATCAACAGGGGGGGATGGTGAGTTTGAGGGGGGTGTAAAAATTTCAGACCCCTCCCGAGGGGGAGGCTAACAAAATTTTGATCCCTCTTGAGGGGGGGGGCTAAAAAGATTTACCCTCTTTTGAGCAAAAAAGCCGGTTTGGGGGGCGCAAAAAATTTTGTCTGTCATCAAGGGGGGGCGTAAAAAAATTTTGCACGTTCGCACAGCAACCCACCACCCCGCCCCCTGTTGATAAATAATGACCACTCCCTAAGCATGGGGCACTCATTGATTCCAAGCAGTCTCTTTACTCCTGGGTGTTATTCAATACCACCTTAGTCAAGACTTCGATTGTAGTGCATTTTCAATAACAATGCCCCTGTACCTTGGTGCCTATTCAAGACAGCTGCTTATTGAAGACCAAGTGCGTATGCAGGCCAATTAACATGGTAACCAGGTTCTGGATACCATAGTTGTTAATGACCTAGGTACAAAGGCTCTGGTCCTAAGTGACCTAGTTCTTAAGGCTATGTTTCTGAATGACTTAGTTTTACGAACCCTGGTTGTTAATGACCCAGTTCTAGCAAACTGTTTGCTAATGACCTAGTTCTGGCAGTCCTAGTTGCTAAGGGAGTGGTCATTATTTATCAACAGGGGGGGTGGTTTTCGCGCGGACGTGCGGAAATTTTTTACGCCCCCCTCGACGACAGTCAAAATCTTTTGCGCCCCCTCGCGCCGGAGGCGCAGAGAGTTTTCACGCCCCTCTTGGATCTATAGTAGCACGCTGGCTTTTTTGCTAAAAAGAGGGTGAAAATTTTTACCCCCCCTCAAGAGGGGTCAAAATGTTTTTAGCCCCCCTCGGGAGGGTTCTGAAAATTTTATGCCCTCCCTCAAACCCACCCCCCCCTGTTGATAAATAATGACCACTCCCTAATGACCTAGTTCTGATGACCCTGTTATTGATCTAGTTCTGACAGCTCTGGTTGTTAATGACCTAGTTCTGGCAGTCCTAGTTGCTAATGGCCTAGTTCTGATGTCCTAGGTTGTTAATAACCTAGTTCTAACACACTGGTTGTTAATGATCTAGGTCTGACAGCCCTGGTTGTTGATGACGTAGTTCTGAGGGCCCTGGTTATCAATGACCTAGTTCTGATGACCCTGGCTGTTCATGGCCTAGTTCTCTGACAGCCCTGGTTGTTAATGACCTACTTCTGAGGGCGCGGGTGGTTGCATCCTGGCCGATTTATGGCCTGCTATCCAGTAGTAACTAGGTCAGACATAAAAAAAGGAAAACATATTGACTTAGTTCTGATGACCCTGGTTGTTAATGGCCTAGTTCTGATGCCCCTGGCTGTTAATGACCTAGTTCTGAGAGGCCTGGTTGTTAATGACCTAATTCTGACAGACCTGGTTGTTAATGACCTAGTTCCAATGGCCTTGGTTGTTTCTGACCTAATTCTGACAGACCTGGTTGTTAATGACCTAGTTCTGAAGGTCCTAGTAAAGAAGTCCCTGATCCCAGCATGACCCAAATTACAGTTGAGGGAGGGGGTGGAGTCAAAACAAAAATAGTTACATAATGATTTGAATTCTTTCCTGTCAGTCAGTAGGGACATGAATGCAGAAAAGGTTGCCTTTGGGAAACCTCAAACAGATGTTCTGAAATTCATTATTCAGTTTGAATTTGTCATAAGATATTTAACAATTGAAGCAAGCAACAAACAATCTTTTAAAGGTTACATGAAAGGTTACATGAAATGACCTAGTTAGAGTAATGCTGGATGTTTTATCTAAAACCTTTCTTCCAAATAAATTTTAGGACTTTTCCAAAACCCTTGTGAGAAATTTGACTGTAAATGTACCCTGAGTTGCGAAACCCAAATAAGTGTGTGTACCTATAGTATGGTGAACAGTGGCTTGGCCATTGTGGTGTAAAAGAGTGCAAGCGACATGAATTTGGAGTACCGTAAAACCCTGTGTATAAGCCACAGCTTATAGACCATTTCAAGCCCCTGGAGGGCATTTCTCAAGATGGTACGACTAAACGAAACCAGTATGACTTGAAACCCTCAATATCTGTGTGGGTGATCATAGGTAACACACTATGACTACTCTGTATGATCAGCACTTAATGCAGTAATTACATAGGGTTTGGTAGCACAGTCATACCAGTGAAATATTAAGTGACCACTAGATGCAGGGCTGTAATGGCATTTAATTGAGGGATATCACTATGACTTGAAGGGGGTCTAGTCGTACCATCTTGAGAAATGCCTTCCTGGTGTGGCTTACAGCAGCTCCAGGAACTTAGGGTGCGGCTTCTACGCTGGGTTTTACAATAGTGACCTGTTTAAGTAGCTAAGTACTTCATCTCCAGCCCTTTCCCAATAAGTGTTTTTATAGACTTCCATGGTACCTGCAGCTAGATCTTTTGTAGTTAATATGCATTCCTTTAAATTGATTATTTCAAGCTTTGATTGAGCTTTCATGTAGAAATATGAAAATAGATAATTTCAATTTGTTACCTTATTTATTTCTAACATGTGTTTCTTTGGTATAAAATTCTCATTCTTAGGACATTTTCTTTTTTGTTTTAGCTTGAAACCCAACTTTGAATTTGCATCCTGCCTTTTTGCCATTAGAGGTATAGATTGATTGGGTTTATATCAGAACATCGATAGAAGTGATACCTTGCACTGATGTAAATAATATGAATCAAGAGATAATCCTGACAAATTGATACAATTGCACTCTCCTTTACTGTAGTGTGTATGTCGATCACTTTATTCCATGTGCAATATTGAGACATGTATATCATCGATTAGTTTATTTATGTTTCTTGATTCACTCGTTCTTTATGTAAACCTACCTGTGGAGTGGTTGCGCAAAGTCTGTACAGTGCCTCTGTCTTTGTCATGCACTAGGTCCCTCCCATCACCATATAACGCATCATCCTTGGATCTTTAAGTACCCTTTAACGGCTGCCGATGCATTGATGCATCATACCGTTTGGTAGTCATGATCCATGAATGCAGCCCTGGTGAGTAACTCTCCAGGGCTAGATTCAAGTATCATGCCGACCTAACAGGGTCGATACAGTCCCGGAGGGTTGGCATAATGCTCCAATGAAGTGCTCGCAAACAAACTCGCCAGCACTTCATTGGTGCATCATAACAACCAATGGGCATGATGTACTGCATCAGTGATTTAAACACTCGGGTAACATTGTTGGTAGATTGTATTAACCGTTGTGGGCCGTGCGATGCATCTAGGTTTATATCTATAGCTTCCTGATGTACTACTACTGTACTGATGACCTGTGCTCCATGTTAAATTAGGTACCGACTATGGTAGTTACCCCAAAGAGTGGTGGCGGTTGATGCGACAAGGAAGGGAGGGGTTATTAGTACATGAAAAGTGACATGAAAATTAGGAGACCAGTCAAAATCAATGTAGGGGAGAGTAGAATCTATTTATTTCATATACACATTCTCTTCTCTTCTAAGAAAATACATCATTTTTGTTGTAGGCTGAAGTTCTAAGTTCGACATTACACATATTGTGAATATTTGATGCGCTAATCTGTATTGAGGCATCACGCTGACCCTATGGGTTTAATACACTCCCAAAACATTTAGCATCAATGCAGAACTGGTAGGGATCCTTGCAAGCGCTTCATTGGTGCATCAAGACAACAATTGAACTTGAACTTTAACCCTTTAAGGGCCGCTAGTGTATTATGGTCATCATAATGCACCAATGAAGTGCTGGCGAGTCTGCTCACCAACACTTCTTTGGAGCATCATGCCGACCCTCTGGGGACATACCAGCCCCATAGGGTCGGCCTGATGCATGAATGTAGCCCTGGCGAGATACTCGCCAGGGCTGCATTCATGCATCATTACGACCAATGGGCATGATGCATTAATGCATCAGTGGCCTTCAAAGGGTGATGGTATCTTGGACCTGAATGTATCATTACCCATGTCTCCTGTCGTTTCAGATCAGTTCAGGATTGACCGCGAATCTTTGGACGGCGGTGGCACTCCCGTGAGGTTTGTCCGAGACACCCAAAACACCAAGTACAATTCTATTAACCAGGATACAGATGGATTGAGGTAAGCACCATGTGGACCACCACCTCTAAACTCTACCCAGCTTCCACCTAGATGAAGACATAAAGATTGCCAAAGTGGTTAAATACTACAAAACCAAGCGATCAAGTCTTTGACTAGTCATATTGCCAACTAGCAGTTATACGAAGAATCTGACTGCTCATATTGGCTGCCTGCGCTCATGAGAAGATACAAGAACAAGACAAGGAAGAAGGGCTTGATATTAATGATTTCAGTTGTATCCCTAGCTTGACTTAAAACAAGTAAGATCAACATAGCTCTGTTCTTAAATATCAACAGTAAACAAACATGACATTGTACATTGTACAACCAAAAGATCATTTTATCCCATAATTACTTCAACCTGAATCCATCTAACTGGACCATTTATTAATTATTGCTCAAATTTAAAAAAAGGGGGACCAGTAGCATAAAAGCTACGATGTAGATATATGTCACAGGTACCATGCTGTTATTTTTATTTTCAAAATTCCTATGCTCAAGTACATGCCAAGGCCCATGAGTATAGACAAACCTTTTCATGCCTCAATATTCTTCATTATTATGTCAAATCGGACTGGCGCATAAATCCCTAAACAACCTGAGGTTTAAAGGGACAATGTCCTGAATCAATGTTAGTGTGATTTCAACAAGATTTGCGCCCACCCTTTACCCCTCTAGGGGCCGCTGAAGCACTAATGCATCAGGCCCATTGGTTGTCATGGTGCCCCAATGAAGTGCTGACAAGACTAATTTACTTAAGCGAGACTGCTCGCCAGCACTTTATTGGTGCATCATGACGACCAATGGGCATGATGCATTCCTGCATCAGTGGCCTTTAAAGTGTTAAAGGGTTGCATAATACAACGGTGGTCATGATTCTTGATCCTCATGTCACATTGTTGCATTATGCAGTGTCTATTTTGGTTGGCGTAATACCAATGAGACTGTCATGTAAGCAAAGCATCAAGTATTCCATGTGCTTGAGTAAATTGCTTAAAGCTGTTGTAACATTTCCATGACATGCTATCCATGTTAAATAGTAACTCCTGTTGTATATATGTGTAAAAATGAGCTTAGAAGATCTAAGTCTTTGGTCATATCTGTTTGGTCAAGATTCAGATGTTAGTTCTGCCTAAATGTGCTTACCTTAAGCTGGTATATATTCTCACTATTCATTAATAAACCTGGAATGACTGACAATTTACATGGATCAATGAAGAAATAACTGTAAACTGGAACTCATGGGTGATCTGTCTATGGTCAAAGGAAACAATGGCTGAAATAGTAAGAGAAAAATATATTAACCTAAAAGAAGAAAATCACTTTTGATAATTCAAATGTTACTTAAGAGCTGACTCTAGGGGCTACTTTCCAAAACTTGCATCATAAGCATGATTAGCTATAAATTCAGGTGGAGAGGGGTATAGGGGTGGTGGGTGGCAGTGCTACTCAAAGGCCAGTAACTATATGTCAAATATCATGTCTGTTTGCAATAAATATGAAGGGGTGGTGGGTTGTTTTTCTGTTATCCAAAGCTCAACAATTTCCTGATATGTATTTGGAAAACTTCTGTCAAAAAGCTGACATAGATATTTTGTGGATTAAAATTCAAAATTCCTATAGCTTACTGGCCCGGGGGTGATTCTCATTCTGGTCTGAAAACTGGTAAAATAAAAACAAAAATAACAAAGAAGTCAAAATAAGATACAGTAATTATTACCGAGAGTGCGACAATCGTCAGATGAACCGTGGACAGGCCTACTTGCTATGAAATAGCCAGGCTAATGCCTGTCATTTTCATAGTATACAAAATTTATCATGAATTATGAGCACAAAAATTGTGAAGAAAACTTATATGTGTGCCTGTGGTCACTGACACAAGAAGGAGGTTGTACTAGCATGTAGTCAAATGATGTTATCATCCTATGTGTTACAGTATACTATAGTGAGAGTGGGATTTTCTGTCATACACAGAGCTGTATAATGCCTCATAGTCTATTTTTGGCCTTTAAGTGCCGCTGATGCATTAAAGCATTGATGCCCATTGGTCGTCATAATGAGTAACTCACCAGGGCTGCATTCAAGCAAAATGCCGACCATACACGATTGATACACAAACTTCCGTAGAGTCGGCATGATGCTCCAATGAAGTGCTGGTGAGCAGTCTCACCAGCACTTCATTGGTGCGACATGACAACCAATGGGTATGATGCACTCTGTCATCCGTGGACTTTAAAGGGTTAAGGAGTGGTCATGATGTAGAAATGCCATGCTGGCAAGTAACGTGCCAGGACAGGCTCATGGCGACTATTTGTCGTGTACTAACCGTGTAAGGTCCGCAAGGCTCTTTATTACCATACTACTCACTCATGCTGTACTCCTTTAAGCCCTGGTGGTGCTTTTATATATCATGCTGACTTAACATGGTTAAAACACCCCCAGAAGTTATGGATAGTGCACCGATGAAGTGCTGGTGAGCACAATCATAGAAATGCACCATGCCTTCCTTTGGACACCATAAGCGGCGCTAATACAGGAGTGCATCATGCCCATCATTCGTCATGATGCACCAACGAAGTGTCAATGAGTCAGCACTTTATTTACACATCATTCCGACCCTCCAGGAGTGTCGCAATGATGCTTGAAAGCAGCCCTGGTGATTTACACGACAGGGCTGCATTCCTGCATCATGACGATTGAAGATCTTGGGGCATTAATGCATCAGGAGCATTTAAAGGTTTGAACACTTTTAGATGGTAGATTGTAGCTCACAGGTGATTTTGAATGATGAGTTGTGTGTATAAGACATACACTATATTGTTAGTGTGAGCTCTACCTATTATGTACTTACCATATGTGTTCACTCAGTGGCACTCATCTACACATAGTATAGCCATCCGCAACAAAACTCTCCACATGAAATTCATAACCCTTTAAAGGTCGCTGATGCATTAATGCATAATGCCCATTGGTCGTCATGCTGCACCGATAAAGTGCTGGTGAGGCTTCTCGCCAGCATTGGTACATCATGCTGACCCTACAGGGTTGGCACATGAACTCCTGGAGGGTCGGCATGATGCACCAATGAAGTGCTGGTGAGCAGTATCACCAGCACTTCATTGGTGCATTGGGTCATGATGCACTCCTGCATCAGCAGCCTTAAAATTGTTAAGCAGATACTCGCCTTTTACGTAATGAGCCATTTGGTGTATTTACCATAATTATTGTAATATTATAAATTTCCTATCAGAATGGTTGTTGCAATAGTGTATGTAAGCATAAGCAGATATATTGTTTTCCATACTTTGTTTGTTTTTAAAGTCTACAGTCGTAAATTTTACCATTCTTCGGAGTATCGACTTAGTTGTGTAGGAGTGGACATTCAAACCTTTACAGCATGGTGAACAAAACTACAGCCAAATGCTTTAATTTAAGGTAACAACAACAAACTTATCAATTTAAGCAGCTTACAAGATACTACTGTGCTTATTCTTATTCCATGATGGTCACTTGTGATATGAAGGATTAGTCATATGGCACAAAGAAATCTCTGTTATATTTAGTTTGTTCCTAATGGGCACAATTATGTTGAATAACCAAGATGATGTTGCTATCAACCCTCAGGTAGAAATATGATTGAATTTGAAAGTTGACACAATGTTATTAAATCATCAATGATTCAACATTTACACAGCAGAGCTGATTCAATATATGTTCTATGTTGATTTGCTGTTGATAAGATACTGTTCCAACATTGATAATTGACAGTGCAAATGACAAAAGTGTCGAATCAATGCTGACAAAAAATCAATATTGAATCAATGTTGAATTGGGAACAATATTTCACTATTGATATGTGTACCATTATCTGATGTTCAAATGGCGATGGTTGACAAAAATGAAATGGCATCACTGAGAAAGTGCTGAAAACGGGTTGATCAACATCATTGACAATCATCCACAAATTGTGAATGCCGATTCGGCATTGTGTGTCCACTGGGTTCCTATTTATACATATCAGTGTATTATCTGCTTCTGTAGGACGTTATTTTATCCTTTTAAGGGTCGCTGATGTAGGAGTGCATCTTACCCATAGGGCGTCATGATGCACCAATGAAGTGCCGGTGGGACTGCTCACCAGCGCTTCATTGGAGCATCATGACGACCCTCCAGGAGTGTATCAACTCTGTAGGGTTGGCATGATGCATAAATGCAGCCCTGGCAATTTACCCTAAAGGGCTGCATTTATGTATCATGACGCCTGGTGGGCATCATGCTTTAATGCATTAGTAGCCTTCAAAGCGTTATGCAACATTGTATAACTCACTGCTATTATATATCTCTATTGCAGTTTACTGTGATATATCATCAGAATATTTTGAGATGTTTATGCAGCATATTTCCTTCTATTATTTTCAACTATACTCGAGTGCCGATTGTTATTTATTACTTGGCTATCACTCTCTATGATAGACAGAAGAAAAAGTTTGGACTATGTGACTAACTGCAATACCCTTCCAACTATAATGAGAGATCAGAGAAAGCAAATCGTGAAACACCTTTGATCTGATTTGAGGCTTTATATCTCATATTGTAGAAGTTTCCTTTGATTCTTTAGGCAGCTTAGGGAGTGATCAACAGAGGGGGGGGGTGGTGGGTTTGCATGCGGAGGGGCGAAAAAAATTCCAACCCCCCCTCTTGGTGGGGGGAAATTTTTTTGACCCCCCTTAAGGGCCGAAAATCGCGTGCAAATGTGCCCTTTTACCCTATAGTAACGCGCAGGGTTTTCCACTGAAAACAGGTGAAATTATTTTGACCCCCCCATCAGAGGGGTTGAAAAAATTCTGACCCCTCCCGGTCAAGGGGTTGAAAAAATTCTGACTCCCCCCTCAAACCCACGAGCCCTCTCCCCCTGTTGTTAAAAAATTATCACTCCCTTAGCCTATGCCAATGCCTTTCCATTCTAGCATTCCACTACATCAATGAAAGCGTACCCCTGCTAATCATTTATACCTATTCCCTGAATCTCTTAATCCTCTAAAGGCCAATAATGCAATGATGCATCATGCTTATTGGGCATCGTTATGCACGAATGTCATGGGCGTGGGAAGCAGGGAAGACAGGACGGATATGTCCCCCCCACTTTTGACCAACTCCTAAAAAGGTCAAAACTAAAAGGTCAAGCAAAGGGAGGTCAAAAATTGCAGAAAACCCCCCTGGTCCCACCAACTCTGGAACTGCTTCCCACGCCCCTGAATATCTGTACTTCATTAGTGCATCATGCCGACTAATGGGCATTATGTACTCCTGCATTACCTGCCCTGACAGGGTTGCCATGACAACACTAAGAGTACCTGTCACTGCTGTCTTTCAAACTAACCTTTATCATTAGCCTTTTTTCAACTAATGTGCAAAAAGTAGGCAATTATGCGAGTGCACACCTGGCTTTTTGTGCAAGCATTTTGCGGGGTAGATGCTAGACATATTTAATCTACAAGTGTGTAAAGATTGCCCAAACTGGCAAGAGTGTGATCATGATTCATTGGGTTTAGGTTATTTTAGGAAAGATTGTGCATCTTAACAAGTGCCATACACATATTTTTTATGCGACAGTAATAACGACACCATTCCTTTGACTATTATCTTATACGATTATTTTTGTATGGATATTTCCCAAACAACCTTGATTTTATAGGATGTATTTATACTTGTACATAATTCTCAGAGTTTCTTCATATTTGACTGAGTAATGCTTCGCAAATGCTAAGCGGGTTGTTTTTTGTTGAAGACATCCTGTCTGCAATCAACATGTGATGAACTCTCACATTGTCTTATACATATATACATGTGTGTGTGCCAATCAAAGTTAGTGATTTGATTACCTGAATTAATGGTTCTCCACCAATTTGCTATTCACTTATAATTGTGTTCAAGTGTTCCACTTAACTATTATTGTTATCATAACAATATATGTACATAGTGAATTCCATCATATTGTGTTCAAATCATTTTACAATGAACAATTTTTTTTTCTATATTTCACAATTCTTATTTGTCATGAAAATTGTTTGAAATATTATATAGATTGATTGTCAAAGAGATAGCAATTGCACATATATAATATATAGTTGATGTAGTCATTACTTTTCATGTGAATTGTAAAATGTACGATTTTTCATTCTCTGATGATAACCGAAGACAGACTGTGTATATAACGAAATAACCGAATGGTCGAGTAAGTCTTTAAAACGTTTACATCAAATATGTTTGATCCATACAATTGTCACAATATATAAAGCGATTTTGCTGTGGCCTATTTATTACAAAGGTGGTTCACCCAAACTCTTCTTCACCGATGTCCTTAACCCTTTAAGGGCTGCTAATGCAGGAGTGCATAATGCCCATTGGTTGTCATGATGCACCAATGAAGTGCTGGGGAGTCTGCTCGCCAGCACTTCATTAGTGCATCATACCGACCCTCCGGGAGTATATGTATCCGCCCTGTAGGGTTGGCACAATGCCCCAATGAGGTGCTGGTGAGCAGTCTCACCAGCACTTCATTGGTGCATCATGCTGACCAATGGGCAAATGCATTAATGCATCAGCGGCCCTTAAAAGATTAAAAGCTTGCTTTGTCAGCTTGGAGTGCCTCAATTTTGCGCCTTTAACTCTGCGAGTGCTGCATAGACTGATAGTGGATTAATGCATCATGCTCACGTGGTATCATGATGCATGAATGCAGCCCTGGTGATTCAACTTACCGTAATACCTTGCACATGAGATGCTGCTTATATGTGACTCAATAAAGCAGAGTAGACTTTAAGTCACATCGGCGCAAACCTCAGAAATGGGCTCTGAAGGGGAAAATGAACTTTTTGTCGAAACTTTGTTTTTTTAGCGGATTCCTTTAGTTATAGTGTTGACAACTTAACCCTGGACTTTCATATCCAAATTATATTTCTAACAGTGCTAATTTTGCCATTTTTAGACATCCTACATTAACATTTCGTCATGAACAAAGGCATCTATTCTGATGCTCTGTCAGTGGCTCCCATCTGGAGCCCCATGCCCAGGTTTGGTGCGCTTTTGTGTGGCGTGACTTTGTCTACCCAATGGCAGGCTCTGTTATGAATTTAAGTTGACATTCAGCCAATCACATGCCGTTATAGTAACCTCCCAAAGTCTGGGTGGGCCTTTTAGGCAGGGTAAAATGACATTAAAATCTGTCTTGGAATTGTAAAAAATAGCCCCTATAGGTATGCCTTGAACTCAGAGTGGGCCTTATACGCTGAATCATCTTATACGCAAGGTATTACGGTACCAAGTTTGCACAGGTGCATCATGACAAACCCACAGGAGTGTATCAACCCTGCATGATGCATGAATTCATCCCTGCATCATGACACAAAATTCGCATGATGCATCAATGGACTATGCGGCGATTAATAAAGTGTTAAACGATTACTGCGTATTGAGATGCTAAAGTGTGCCTATGTGTCTAATTATAAGTGGTGATGACAGTGATGATGATGATGATGATGATGATGATAATGATGATGATGATGATGATGATGACCTAAGTATTGACTATGATAACCTGATATTGTATATTCAAGCATAAATCTATGTATGTATAGTATGTGCCGCATACTGTAGCAGCCTCTGTGCACTGTCCCTCTAGTACCGCCACATCGATTATCCATCCATCTGTATCTCGGGGTTCGACAAACCTCGATGCACTAAACACACGTCCTTAGGATATATATAGCAGTCTGGTTTTATTAGCTATAGTGGCATCCTTTGATCAGGAATGGTGTTGACCTTTTAATGGCAGATGGTGCTTCAAAGCATCATTCCCAATGGTTGTCATGATGCATAAATGCAGCCCTGGCTAGTAACTCGGGCTACAATTATGCATTATGCGGAGTTTATACTCTCATGGAAGTTCGGCGCGATGCCAGCACTTCATTTGTGCATCATGATGACCAATTGGCATGATGCACTCCTGCATCAGTGGTCCTTAAAGGGTTAACATTATCTGATCCCCTGCAAAACTAACTTTCCATCCAAAAAATAAAGTATCCTAGAACAATCCCTCCAAATTGTGCTGAGCCTTCTCAGCCCTATGACTGCTGCAAAATGCATTAGAGCTTAATGTCCTGATGATGGCATGATGCAAAAATGAATCATGCTGTCTTCAAAAAGTTGATGCACTCCCAATGAGTCAGCATGATGCAGTAGTGCAGAATTAGCAAATGGGCAAAGGATGCTGCATTCATGTATTGAATGTGATGCTAAACGGGCATGATGCTTTGATGCCCAATGCGGCTCGCTAGGCTACCAAGGTCTGCTGATGCAGGAGTGCATCATGCCCACTGGTCAGCATGATGCAACAATGAAGTGCTGGTGAGGCAGCGCTTTATTCAGGTATCATGCAAACCATGTATAAAATTCGTAGGGTCGATATAATGCATGAATGTAGCCCCGGCCGGTTACTCATCAGGGCTGTATTGATGCATCATGGTGAGCAATGGCTATGATGCATTAAAGCATTATCAGCCCCTAAAAGGGCTAAGGAACACAGGATACATAAAAAGATACATAAATAGATACAAGACACAATGGTAAGCATCCATGTCATTTCTAGAAGAATGTCTTTGGCTATCATAACCAACTAGACTCTTGTAATATGTTCCAAATAAGTGCCATTTCCTAAAACTTGCCACAAGGAAGTGAATAACATAATATGTAGTTGTTATCCTTTGCTTCCTGAAGTGTGAACATTAAGTATGCAAAATGTCACGTAAAATGTACCTAACTGAAATATGTATTAGGTTTCGACAACTGTCTATAACCACTCAAACTTGTAATACACATTGACACATAGTTCAAAGAGTAAAATCACAATTTTAGAAAAGAATGCTGTGTTATTCATAGTTATTCACTTTCGACTGCAGTAAATCTGCCCTTTAGAATCTAACAGCCAGAATATTATTTCCATTTATATAAATCCTTAATTGCATATATAAGATGTCCGTCGCGAGTAAGTTGCACCATAAATTAGGATATCAAATTTAAAAACGATGCATCTGAGGTCAAATTTTGGCCATTTTGATGTACAATGTTCAATTGTGCAAAAGCTTTGCTTACAAGACATATCCTATACGATGCGGGTGATGTACACTCTCAGCCCAGCGAACCAGTTTTACAGTGGATTGTTTATTAGGTCTACACTAGGAGTTGGTGTAAGTACAATCCTATAGAGCTGATTGGGGTTGTTGTGTAGGTACTACACCAGTATTCGGGCTGAGAGTGTAGTTCTAACACTTGAGTGCAGTTTGGTCGCCTTTCCTGCAATCTGATTGGTCAAGAGTGCATGTTGGGTCAGGGGACCCAGTAAAAGCACCTCCGGTCTCACTTCCTGTTTGTGGCTTTTCTGTCTTATTTGTGAATTATTTTGAGGAAAATTAAAGCTTTTTCTCATGTCAGAACGTAAACAAAGGGCTCCGGTTTGTCTCTGTTCCAGCCCTCAGACCTCGGGCCTTGGGTCTCCGGACAGAGACGTACCGTCACCCTTTGTTATTACGCTGCAGTGTGTATAAACTGTATCTTATACGCAAGGATTTATGTAGGCTAAACCTTAAAAAGTGACTTTGTGCTATAGATGAACCGCAGAATCCTTAAATGCAACTTTGCTAGTGTCACTTGCATATTTAATCAAGGCTTTGCAGATTATAACTCGCTGAAGGGATCAGGGCAATATACGAAACAATATGCAAAATAATGTACGAAACAATATATGAAAGCAGTGCTGTGCCACTTATATGCTGATGCATCTTAACAATGAATGAATTGGAACAAAGGAATAAATTCATTATGAAAACATTATGTACTGCTTTCTCCACCTCAGACAAGGTGTACTTTCCTGTAGCAAACCGGAACCATGTATATCCATCCACGACAAACATATAGACGTCTTCTGTATTAGATTACATATATGGAGGAACTTTGCTTTATCATTATTATTGTTATGACTGACACTGCGGATGAAATAAAGTGTCTTATATACAAGTCTCAGTGGTTATTTTTCACAAGAGAGTGGTCATTATTTATCAAGGGGGTGAAGGTTTTTTTTCGGATTTGTAAAAAAATTGTTTATGCCCCTTGATGACGGGGACATTTTTCACACACCCCACACTGGAGACATGGAAAGTTTTCAGGCCCCTCTTTGATCCATAGTGTGGCACATAGGCTCTTTTGATAATACCAGCACCTTCGGAGGCTGGGATGATGAAGCCCTAGAGTTGAAATAAATAATAAAAGTCTTGAGGGGCTTGTGGCAACAACTGAGGGGCTTGTGGCGGCAAATGAAACCCTACAGTTGAAATAAATAATAAAAATCTTGAGGGGCTTGTGGCAACAACTGAGGGGCTTGTGGCAGCAAATGAGGGGCTTGTGGTGCCCTCTAGTGATGTGCACCTGTACCCCACATTAGGAGCGTGTATCTTAGCAGCGCGTAACCTAGCAATAGTGCGTTGCATAGCAATGCCAAACAATTCCAAGTGTCTCCCAGCAGATTCTCTCAGACATTTTAGTTATGGAGAAGATCTCGGGAACTACTTGTCAGATTTTAATGTATGAAAAGCTCTTAATGTGTTCTGCCCAGTTGTCATATAGTTACGATAACAAATGAGGCAATGAGGAGGGCCGACCTTTTTGGATCGAGGCCCCAAGATGGCGTCCATTGTGGTTTTGATTGGAATTCTCAGATTACGTGAGATTATGTGTTATAAAGGTTTTTTTCTTAAAACAGACATTAGATTATACATTAAAATAAATTAGGGAAGACATATTTTTTCACCAAACCTTCTAAATATTTTATTGACCCAACTTCATCGAGTTAACTCAAACTTTCCTCACTGCTTCACAGCCTGAAAATTTCGCTTCATCTGGTACCCCAAGGTACTCTAGGCTGAAGCAGTCAAAATTTGAGATTCTATAACCAGCGATCCAAATATGCCTTTTTTATTATAGTGTAAAGAGGCTAAACCTTTTTGTGTCCCTTGCCTGAAGAGGGGTCAAAAGCTTCTACCCCCCTTCAGAAGGGTTGACAGTTTGTATGCCCCCGTTCAAACCTACTACCCCCTGTTGCTAAATAATGACCACTCCCTAAAGTTATGAAAATATGGCAAATGTGCAGCAGCAGTATATCTTAGCAATGGAGTACACCATAGCATATTCTGATGATACCAAAAAGGTTAAATCTATATCCTGTATCTTTTTTATTTGCTCATAAATAAATTGATAAATTGTGCACCTCTTGTATCCTGAGCTGAGTGATTCAGCCCTTTTGTCACCCAAAAGCTTATTCTTTATCATCTCTTTTTTTTTAATTCAAGATACCACGCTTAGTTTATATAGCACTACATAATGTATGCCTATTCAAAGAAAAAAATAACATTTTGAAGAGGCTTCATTTTGTAGTCATTTCACACGTGTTTCAGTCTTTCAAGCAATATTTTAGAATATCCTGTGGACTTTCTAGTCTTTAGGTCCATTTAGGCAACAGTTCACCTGCTGCCCAGTAGATGCCACTGTACTGCTGTGTACTTCAATTTATGGGCCACCAGAGGGAGCCTGAGAGCTCTGTAATACCCTGGAAAGGACATCTGTTTTCTACCTACTTTTTTCTAGAGTTTGTTTCCGCAAGTTTTATTTTCGTTTTCGCAAATTTTACTTTTGCATCCGCAAGTTTTACTTTCGTTTCCGAAAGTTTTATTTTCGTTTCTGCAAGTTTTACTTCGTTTCCGCAAGTTATATTTTGTTTCTGCTAGTTAACATTTTGTTTAAGCAACTTTATGTTTTGTTTCCGCAACTTAACATTCACAATTGATTGATTTTGCACAAAGAAAAACTATTAAGTTGTAGAGACAAAAGTATAAGTTGTAAAAAAAAGGAAAAGTAAAGTTGCGAAAACGAAAATAAAACGTGCAGAAATGAAAACAAAACTTGCGGAAACAAAAATAAAACTTGCGGAAATGAAAAATCAAACTTGCGAAAATGAAAATTTAATACACAAGTTTCGAGTTGGTACAGGACCATACATGCATGGTGTATACCTGTATGGATTCCCCATCAGATATTTGCATCAATGCCTTCAGCAGGAGGGTTTTAATTTCAGAGCTAGTACATTTCCTATATGGAAAATCTACTCCAACCCCTCCTTCCTGTGTACTCACAGGCTGGGAATCAGCGACGTGAGCGCGGGAAAGCTAACTCGGAAATCATGTATTAGCGAAAACAAACTTCAGATAAAAATATGTAGAAAACGGATGTCCTCTCCAGGGCTCCGTACTACGACCCACTGCTGACACAGAAATATAGGTCAGCTAATGGTCTCTGTGTTGATCCAACAGTCAACTGGCCCCTCATACTAGTTTTGCATCCTAGTTTCTCTTCTATGCACATCATACCTGCAGTTTGTGTGTTTCAACACAACCATGCATGTAGGATACTCGGTCACTAACATGGGAAGTTCTGCATACTGGAACATGCTGTGATGGTAGGTTGGCTTTATGAGACCCCTAAATTCGACAGGGTGACATGGCCATTTCTTAAAATCGACATGTGACATGGAGCTTAGTGACAAGGACATGGAGAATAAAAAAGTTAGTGACATGAGACATAACCTTTCCTTAAAATCGACATGTGACATGGAGCTTAGTGACAGAGACATGGGGAAATAGAAATTTAGTGACATGGGACCCCCCATCTAGACCCCCTTTATGTGTAAACTCAGTCTGGAAGTTATGATAGATATTTATTGCCATTTTGAGAGCTAAGGCATATTCATGGCGAGAAATACAAAACACAATTTCACAGAGGAATGTGTTGGTGCCGGCGTATATGTGCACCACCCACACATCCGAGGGGGTAGGAAAGAGGACATATATAGATCCTTTTAAGTGGGCAAGGAAAGCCCATTTATCAGTGGTAGGGAGACTTAATCTATTTAGGTCAGCCCTAGGTCTATATTGTTTTATACCATGGTTATCACGTTCTTGAATGATTTTACGATGCCTGGAGCGGATAATGACGTTCGAATAGTACGCACTAAGTGAACGGATGTTGACACTTGGATTGAAACGAGATGACAGCAAGTTGACAGCGAGCAATTTAATTTGATAATAAAAAAACTATAGCATTAGAAGCTTAATGCATATAGAGGATGAAAGTAGACATTATATTCTAGCACCTACCTTTAATTCGCCATGATTTAAGGTGTATTTTCAACAGGATTGAAGAAATAAAATTCGAATCGAGTGACATATTCCCCGTCATGTTGACTGCATTGCGAACGCCGACTTGAGTGCAGTGCGACACAACTGTTCACGTTGAAATTTGTCCTCGGTCCTTACGGGCGTATGAATATCGATTGGATTCTAACCTCCCGCGCTAGAGATTTCTACACTCCTCCTGTCAAAATGGCTTCCTCAAGTTGGAAGTCGAACTTTAAAGAAGGCGAATTAGTGGAGGTTGTTTATAATGGAGAATGGATCCAAGGATTGATTTGTAAAGTGGAATTACAAGGTTCATATGTCTACTCTGTAACACTCCTTTCTGATGGGACTGTCATGAACGAAGTGACTACTAGGATCCTGCGACATAGCGATGTTCTCATATAAGAACTCATCGTAGACGACCCATTCGAAACATTCCCCCTGCCCAAAGTACCGGTACCAATACAACCTCCCGTAGAGCCTACTCCAGCTGTTGCAAATGAACCTGTGTCAATGCTATGGAGAGTACTGCTTGAGCTGGGAAAACTGTACAACAAACCAAATGGGGTGTTAAAATTTTCCGAGGTAAGAAATATTTGCAACTCGTGTATCATGGAACTTTGTAAACAAACAATAAACATCAGATCAATGACAGCGCACAGCCGTCACATGAAAGTAGTTCCGGCACGCGCTGTTGTGTGTATCATATTAGTTCAAACATGAGCCGCTAGGTGGCAGCATGTACATACAGTATTTTAATAAAAATGGGAGTAGTGAACCTGTACTTGTTTACTTCTTAATAAAATTTGGTGGCAAGGTATAAACTTTAATAAAAAATATATTATTTTTTTTTCCAGACTGGCTTATTGGAGAGGGTGAAAATCCTGCATTTGAGGAAATGATGCCTGAAATATTATCACCACTTCTCCGAAAATTCCATGTAAATGTTCGACAAAAGAACGGGCAAGAATACTCAAAAAAAAAGTCATTGTGTGTCTGAGGAGCACTTCATCGGCATTTGACCAGCAGTCCATACAACGTAGGATTAACATCATGGCTGATATCATCTTCAATCAAGCTAACCAGACCCTCATTGGTCACATAAAAATAAATAAACAAGCAGGTTTGGATGTATCCTCCAATTACACCTGATGATGAAAAGAAAATGTACACTACAAAAACTCTCTCGAATGATAATCCCACCAACCTTCAAATAAGGTTTTCTACGAGTTAGTACTACATTTCGGTAGAAGGGCCCGTGAAGGGTTACACAAACTCAAGAAATCCCACATAATCTTTTTGAAAGATTCCAACGGAAAGGAATATGCCACCCTTGATCATCAACCACTCGATAAAAAAATCACCAAGGAATTTCTTTTCATGACAAGGAACATGAACAATGCGTGTATGGGACTGGAGAAGAAAATTGTCCATTGAAGTCATTGAAGCTGTATCTGTCCAAGCTACATATGGAAATTGATAACTTCTTCCAGACACCAAAGAAAAAAAACTTCTTGGTATGCTAAATCAGCTGTAGGAATTAACACTATTGGAAAGTTCATGAGTCGTATATCCATTGATGCAAAATTAAGCAAGATCTACACGAACCATTGCATCTGTGCAACTTGCATCACCAAACTTAGGGACCAAGGGATTGCAGTGAAAGACATTAAATCGGTTACAGGACATCGTGCAGAATCATCAATTGATTTTTACTCAAAATGTCCCAATAGTCTGAGAGAAAACATGTCACATCGACTCGCAGGAGCTGTCACCAATGCCACACCAGGGAGACATGTCACTCAGGTGACAGCAGCCCAAGGTAGATTGGATGATGCTACCCTCTCGCAGACAAATGTTGTCAAAGTGAACAGTTCAAGCAGTACACCAGCTTTATTTTCAAATGTAAAGTTTGACAACTGCACTTTCACTATTAACCTTAACAAGTAAAACCTTAAAGTTGTTGTTCTGAAGCCTATGAAATGATTGTTACATTATTTAAAAAGCAGTTCTACTTTGTTAAATAAATAAATATATTTTGTTTGTTATTTATATCTGCTCTCTCTTCTTTTAGATCATTTACAATGCATCACAACATAGGGCGGGAATATATTTCTTCACATAAATGTGGTTAAATGAAACCTCCGCCGATGTATATAGTGTGTCCCTCGGGGAGAATGTCAACGTAACTTTTTGTATCTGTGTGCAACAGACACAACGCAAGCCAAACAAAGATGGCGGAGGACTTTGAACAAGACGATCGCTTGGATTTACATTTCTTTATTTTATAAGGTATTTACTTAAAAAAATGGTGGAAACCCTGGTATAAACGCCATACATAACAAATAGAGGTTCACTGGTTGATTCTAGGGGCTAGATAAGAAGAGACTCGGCCTACGGCCTCGTGCTTCTTATCTGCCCCTAGAATCAACTCGTGAACCTCTATTTGTTATTTATGCCTTTACTATAGTGAGTGACTGCTCAAGTGTACCCTCTCAATCAAACAGCGGTCCCTAGAGTCGGAAAACATTAGTCACATTGTGGTACTTGAACACCAACACGACCCCCTGTTTTAACACAGCAACTCTAGGTAGGGAGTATAGACATGTAGGTATATATTATTTAGGGAGTGGTCATTTTTTAACGTAAGGGGGTGGGGGATTTTGGGGTCAAAAACATTTCAGACCCATCTGAGGGAGGTTAGCAAACAATGCCCAAACCTTACTGTAGAAGAAGTGGGGGACATGAACAATTTTGGACCCCTTTGAGGGGGAAATCAAAAAAACTTTGGCGCACGCAAGATCCACCCTTCCCGCCCACCTGTTGTTACAAAATGACCATCATTTTATGGTACATTCTTCTATAGGAAGGCAAATGGGGACCTAAAACCAGTTTCAATATGTACCTATGACATTACACTTCTTCCTTAACCCTTTAAAGGCCGCTAGTGCACGAGTGCATCCCCGGGGGGCACTGACTCTTTGATTTGTGCTACCAACTGTGAAACTACAGACCCCCCTTTTTTGCCATTTCACAGCCCCTTAAAATACAGCTCAGTTTTTACAGCCCCCTTTTTCTGAAGAAGTTTGATAACAGCCCCTCTTTGGAGTCCTGTTCCATGTAAATAAAGGTTCTTTGACAATAATACTCAGGAATTTCAGAGCCCTGGAGTGATTACATGGAATATTCAAGTTAATTCCTTTCCATGCAAGGTATAATAGGATTAACAGCACCCTAATTTCAAATTTTAATTCAGCCAACAGCCCCCCTTTTATACGTTGACACCCACTGCTCCGCGGGTCAGTACCACAGTTGGTACCCAAACCGAGGCTCAGTGCCCCCTCCAGGAGTGCATCATGCCCCGATGAAGTGGTAGCGAGACTGCTCACCAGCCCTTCATTGGACCATCATGCCAACCCTATGGGGTTGAACCATAAACTCCGGAGAACATAATGCTCTCTTGCTAGCATTTCATTAGTGCATATCATGAGGACCAATGATGCATCAATGTATCAGCAGGCCTTAAAGGGATGATATCCAACATAGAAATTAACCAAAAATATCATTGAAAAGGGAATGGCAAGAATGTATGCATATCTCATTTCTTATAAGTTTTGACATTATAATACAAAATACTGTATTTAATTTTAAATACCTTATAAATATCCCTTCAAGATATACATTTTTTTCTAGCTCATTCTGTTAAATTGCTGCAGAAAACCAGCAGGTCCACTATTTGCCATCCAGGCAGGGGCATTCATATGGGGAATTCTTTGTAGAACATAGAGATACCAATTAATTTGTACCAAAATTTGCAAAGGGTATTTTCCTAACCTGTACAACATTGATTAGGGGATGCAATTAGGCATATCCTTTCTGCAGGCATGATATCCTATCAACCATTAGATAGTTTGAAAGTTTAGGGAGCCTGGCTTCAATCTTCAAAATCAGAGTAATATTTTTCCTTTTTCCTGATTGCAGTTTGACTACAAGCACCCCTGACAAGCAGTTTATCTAGCAATCAGTCATCAGTACAGACACCAACTGCCACCATTCATATAGTTGATACCATTTATAACAATGAACAAAATGTCAGAATCCTTTGCACCTAAGATGGAAGCCCAGGACGTTGATTCAGATAACATTGTTGATGTTTCTGGCTGGACAAACAGCCAAGACGCATCCTCAAAACAGAAGCGATCAAACGTATTTCGGGAAATCGTAAGAAAGAAGAACTTGAACCAGCTTCGCACACTTGTGGATAATGGTTGGAATGTTAATGAGGTACTTAGCATGTATGATAATCAATACAAACGTAGGCCGATGGTATTTCTGACCTATGTCATAAACAATAGCCGTGACAATGAGTACATCAAAGAAGTTGTTCGGCTACTATTGACTCATGGAGCGAACCCAAATACAATACACCGAATAAACATACCAAGCCTAGGGGTACCCATGCCTGTGCACAGGACTGCTCTACATGAAGCTGCAAGGCTAGGAATGACCGAGGTGGTCAAGATACTTCTCGGCGCCGGGGCAGAATGTAAAATACCAGATGCTTTAGAAAATCCTCTTGCACTTGCACTACAGAATCCAGATTGTCCATCTGATCTCATCCGGCTGCTCCTCGAGCATGGTGCACACCCAAATGATCATCCTAACCCTGATGACTATGATCACGATGATAATTCCGATGATTCTGATGATTACGATATCCCTGAGGATGTCATTGTAGGTGTTCCTCTGTTAGGTGCAATTGTAAACTGCAAGGATGATAATAATTTTCTAACTATTCTTCAACTTCTTCTCCAATATGGCGCAGATATAGATATAGCATATAAGATAAGGCGACAGGGGAGAGAAGCCAAATGGACTGCTCTGTATGAAGGATTGCTGCGAGGCCGCACTGAAGGGGTAAAGATGCTCCTGAAAAATGGCATTAAATTCAAGACGATCGTTGGAGCAGACAATCCACTAAAACTAGCCCTTCAAAATCCTGACTGTACAATTGGATTGAACTCCTGCTACAACATGGGGCAGATCCAAACTCGTACAAATCAATCAGTGATAACCCTCTATCCCATGCAGTCTCCAGTAGCATGAATGACTCGCATCGTTCAAAGATTGTCAAGCTTCTTTTAGAACACGGTGCTGACCCAAATACAGTTTACAAACAGACACAAACAAAGAAAATCATTTTCAGTAGCCACTTAGATGGAAGGAGACATATCAAAGAATACAAAATTGACAGAGGTATAATAAGGACTGCCCTTCATGAAGCTGTATTACTGGGGTCCACTGAGGTGGAACGGCTTTTACTTGAGGCAGGTGCTAAATGCCATTTACCTAATGTACCTGACAACCCACTTGCATTACCATTACAGGATCACAAATGTCCAGTCGATATCATTGAACTGCTTCTCAAACATGGCGCGAATGTAAATGAGAGAGTAGGGTCTGAGCCATTGATAAATATAATTGCCCGTTACCAATCACACTGCAATTACTTATTTCTAAGCCAGCGACTTGACCTGCTATTTCAGAATAGGTGCAACATCAACATGGAGTATGGCGATAACCAGACGGTCCTTGAACAATACGTCACTGAAGGCTGTCATAGCAACACAGTACGCTGGCTGATAAGGCATGGGGCCGATACATTATTGAACTTCTCCATGCTTAAAAGACATTTTGTTAACTGTAAAAGCAGTCCTGAGATACCTCTAATCCTACTGCAGGCTGGTATGCGGGTCTCATTCAGGGTACAAACAGAACTCGGTAACATTGAGATGGCTTTTTCAGATTACCTGCACGTATATAGTGAGAACAACTCTGAGAGTGACGATGATGAAGTTTGGAGTTGGCTCGGTAGTGAGGATGACGATGAAGAGTTACGAAATATTGATTTGTTGTGGGGGCAGTTAGTGATGCACGGGGCAGGAAGAAAGATAAAAAAGTCTACCTTCTGTCAGTTCCTACCTCAGCAGATGGCTGACCTGGAGGAATTCAGTGATGAATCTCTGCAAAGCTACCCAGAGGAGGAACATGGAAGTGACTCGGCCCAAATACCTCGAAGATATCCTGAACAGATCGTCATAGACCGTATTCGCAAAATACTTGACTTTCTTAGCGAGCCCATGTCATTGCAGTTGTTGTGCCGCAATTGTGTGCGGGATAATCTGGTGTCGCTTCAACCATCAGTTGTGAAGACCCTCCACTTACCTGCGAGACTCAAATGCTACATCCTGTGTCATGAAATATGAACCCCGGAGGTCATATTGATGCACCGTACCATCCCAGCTAGTGTAACATTACGTCTGGACACCTCTCAAGCAGGGACACTTCTTAGGTGGCGATGCTGAAAAATTGCTGCCTTTATATTACGTCGATTATGCAATGTGCGGTACAGGCTGGTAACATCAAGTGCTCTATGCCTACTGGACTGCTACTGGGAGCTCTTCAGCCCAGAAGTACCAGAGCATGAAAATATTGCACACTTTCTATGTAGTGCAGATTTCCACTTTATCAAGTTCGAATAACACACATGGAACTCCAGGATGATGGTTTAATAGTGTATTTCCCATAATACATAAATCATATTATGCCTATAATTATCCCTTTCTATACCTATCTCTCCCTTCTACTCTACCTATCCCTCCAATGCTTACTCTACCTATCCCACTGCCAGTCCTTCTGCTCCCCCGTCTACTTATCCCTTGTATCCTTCCCTCCTCTGCCTACCTTACCTACCTTTCCCTCTCAATGCCTAACTATCTGCATCCGACCTATCCCTCCCATGTTCTCTCTATTCTAGCTACCCCTTACCCACCACTCCCCTATCTAAGCCCTACCTGTCCCTTCACGTGCATATCCCTCTCAATATATAAATATACCCCTAAACACAAGTTTACCTATCTCTCCCAAGCTTACTTGTTGTGGACAAGGGGTAGGTAAGTGAGAGATTGGTACAATTGGTTCTTCTCTCGTTGACTGAAATGGGCGGCTCTAGAAAAGTATTCAGGTGTAATGTTGGCCGCTGTTGAAAGAACGGTTTAGTAGTCTTCCAGATTGGAGAAATCAACTGTGAATGGGTTTTAAAGTTACAAGGAATCTAATCTCCTAGCTGAGAGAGAAGGGAGAATACCTTACAGAGAATGTTATAGAGATCTATATTTCCAAGACATTGATGGTGATTCTAAAAGCAAGTATTTGAACAACTGGGGTGTGAATTACAACATGTAGTCAACTCGCATTATGTGTATGGGGGCCTTCCCTACAAAATGGAAAAAAATGGCCACACTGTCACATGTAGTATCATGAATGTATGTTGATCCGAGAATAATTTGAGTCTCTGTTCAAACTGCTTTTTGCTTGCAACAATTGTAACCCTCTAAGGTTGGCCATTCAACCATGGCCAGGGTTGATATTTTTGTTAGGAATTTGTTACTAATATTTGTATGCACAATCTTGTGAACTGGCCAGCAGACATCCTGTAGATTTTAGATGCTTCATTTGGTACTAATAAATGCCTAGACGGATAATGTGGTCCTCATTAGACAACCAGGGTCCCCATGGTGGTAAAATAGCAAAATATCTGGTCAATTTTCTCTAGTAAGTCACCAGTGAATGGAAGAACAGATGAATGGGTGGGCAACCGCCTCATGTGTTGTCTGCATACGCATGTATGATGTCCAATAACTATGAAAATGTTAAGCTAAAAGGAAAAAAAAACACTAACAAATGATGATAATATAAATGATTTTGAATAATCCAATCAATCTTGTTATGAAAGAGATGCATCTTTGTTGAAATGACTGTTAAGTCTGTTATTTCTGTTTTTGATTTTTTTTTCTGTACTTGATGGGTGCAACTATAATTTTGTTGTGCATCTATTTTTTCATTCATTTTTTTTCAGCAAGTTCGTCTTTAAAGCAGGCCGGAATACAGCGACAAAATACCAAGGGTTAATTTCCATCCATTGAGCTATGTATAAGAACTGAATAAAAATACATATTGTTTGAAGCTTTATTTGACATAATAATGTGCATAAACTTACATTAAAATTTTATGATAATATGTTGAAGTGAGTGATATTTGACAATTTTAGGGGTTTCTATAAAGTATGTGGCACATTTTCTCCAGAAATTAGCCTCTTCTGAAGTTCTTGTGCACTTTGAAATAAAGTGTTTTCGAACATGCAATTTCTGCAAAAATAGACCACAGACTTGATGCATACATAGTTTATTGAAGCCCCCAATTTGAAATGGCATCATCGGTATATGTATATATGTATATATACATATATATATATATATATATATATATATATATATATATATATATATATATATATATATATATATGTATGGGTCATTCCAAGATTTACTGCACATGTGGTTCCTTGGGCATATAATAGGGAAACACTTCTACACCACCAATAATATCTTTATTGCTTAGTGGGGAGTCATAGCTAAGATTTTCCATAATTTATTTTTCATATGCATTTAATTATGAATTTTCATGAGCGGAACATTACTAATAGAGTCCATCTAACCTGGTTAGGGAATATCACCAGTCTTCATATTAGATGCAATCAAGAGGCACCCTGGGGGGGTCTTCCATAAAAAAATGTACTCCAGGATTTACCCATGCCAGGTACATATAGCTGATTTTCAATGTGCACCGCGACCATTAATGTTCCGGGGACGTTACTGATGGTTACAGATATTACTGGATAGTCAAAGTTATATTTTCATAGTATCGACCTACCACCTTGTATAGTGTTTGTAGCATTTCTTTTCAATTGTAGACATGTCTGGCTTATGTGAAATGAGTAGTTGGTGTATGTTAAGATACATGTTAGCACCACATATGAATAGGGGACCTTACTGATGGCTACAAGCATTTTTGAGATGATTAGATTTCTACTTTTAATGGGTCTAGACCCCTAAATTCGACAGGGTGACATGGCCATTTCTTAAATTCGACATGTGACATGGAGCTTAGTGACAGGGACATGGAGGAGTAAAAAGTTAGTGACATGAGACATGGCCTTATCTTAAAATCGACATGTGACATAGACCTTAGTGACAAAGACATGGGAAAATAGAAATTTAATGACATGTGACATTGCCTTTTCTTAAAATCGACATGTGACATGGGGACCCCCATCTAGACCCCCCTTTTATAGTGCCAACCTATTATCTTGAATGGTGTTTCTATCATTTGTATTATTGTAGACATGTTTGGCTTATGAGAAAAGACTATTTGGTTTATGTAAAGATACATTTTAGCACCATATGGCATGTGCACGTAGCAACAAGTGTACAAAAAGTTGTGATTTTTAATTTTCAAAGTGATATAAGACACCCAAGATGGGCCTTATGCATGTTCAAATGACTCTATATATGTAGTACAATCTCTTTCATCATTGTTTATATGATGCCAATGGTATATGATGATGCATAGATGAGCTGAGATCATTTTTTGAGAGGTTAATGAATAGGGAACGTTACTGATGGTACATGCGATATGGCCTCTACGCAGGTACCGACTATGCAGTACAAGTATTATATATCTGGCTAATTGTAATTATTCTGTACAGTAGCTCTACTAGAAAGAATGGACAGTTGATATAGTCATTGTATGAAGGATTTTGAATGAGCTAGGCTAAAGTTAAGAAATGGGAGAATAAATTCCCAAAGTTTCTTATTTTTCCGCCAATGCGTAACTTCAAGAGTTTTCAAGCCTTACTTTAACTTTTAGGTATACATAAAGTCATATATTGTACCAGTCTGGCCAAAATATTTTGTGTTTCTAGGAGTCTTATTAGTGGTGTTATTCATGTTTGATTGATTACGATCAGTAACATTCCGCTTTTTTGGAAGATTTTACGGCATCTGTAAAAAAATTGACATGTTAGGAGTTGGATCCTTGAATGAACCTTTTTAATAAGCCAAGATATAGGGCTATCAATAAAATATAAAGTTTTTAAGAAATACTGAGTTTGTTATTCCAGTCCCAGGCCCCCATGTCCAGTAAATCTTGGAATAAGCCATATATTTTATATATATATATATATATATATATATATATATATATATATATATATACATATATATATATATATATATATATATATATATATATATATACGGTGCATTTCATGTTATGATCGGTTACTAAGAAAGTTGAAAAAGTTAACATGACTCATATCACATACCCTAAACCTAAACATTTATATCTTTTTTTCTTTATTTTGAAAAAGAATTTTGTCTTGCATTGATCTCTTAAACTCATCAGTCTTTTCAGCTCTTTTTTTAAAAGATCCACCTGGGCCAATCTTCTGATTCATCCAGATCCATTGGAATCTCATTCATCACTTACAAAGATGTGAGTCTGCATGATTACCAGTGTGGCTGGTGCAATGCCATTGCATCTAATCACATGCATGATCATGGATGGCATGACCCTTGATGATTCTCAGTGGTCCAAAGCATTGCCATCGCTGGTGAGCCTCTACTATAGTGACAGGACAATATCAGATATCTTATCTAACAACAGGCATTAATTGTCATGAGTGCTGGCATCCTCCAGGCAAAAGGGTCACTTCTTGCAGAATTAACCTGGGCCTCTGTTTCCCACTCCTTCTGCTAGATGTCTCTTTCCACCCCTTCTGTGTCTCATCAAATAATTATGGTTCCCCTCTCTGTTTCTTTCTGCCGAAACGGGGGTTGGGGGACAGAGTCCCCGATCAAGGATATATGCCAGATCTCATCTCAATTTGAATTACATTCAGATGAGATCATCTGAAACTTATGGAAACTTACATGGAAGATTATTATTCAGATGAGATCTCATCTGAAAGGCGGGATGGGTCTCTCAGGGAATGAAATGTTTATGGGGCGGTATGACGTCAGTCCACTTCCGGCCAGGTAAAAAATTTTAGAAGACGACGAGATGCATCCTCCAGGGTCACCTCGAGTCATGTGTGATAACCAGTGTTGCCATGTGTTACGAACTAGCGGGATACATTATTGACCAATCAGAAGATTTCCTTTCATTTAGTGTAGACCTTTTAGGGTGCATTACATAATTCCTGGTACCCATCATGCTGGTTGTTAAGAGTCCTTATCTCTCAGGATACCAGATTCAGCAGGGGTCAGTCCCCTAAGGAACCCACTAAGCAGGAATAGTGAACTTGCGTTATCAATCCATGTGCATCTGATCTAGCGATGTGTGTGATGACCTGTGTCGTCAATGTTGGTCAGGCTGTGTGAGCACCACCATTGTCATCCATGGTGAACATATGCTATAACAACTGCAAGTTCCATCTTACGACTCGCGTAGGGTACTTCACACCAGGTGATCAATGAGTCACCACAGTTTCCTGGGAGGTGAGTGTCGAATTAAACTATAGGACCAATATGTAAGAGAATCTCTATTCGGGTAGAAATATTTGATGTATTGGTTTGAGATTTTGTTACGGATACCATACTGGTGATGATCTTTTATTGAAAATACAAAATGTAATGCTTTTGTTTTGAACATCCAGCATACATGCAAACTCCTCAGTTTTCTCAGTTTTTATATGATCTGTCAATCTTGTGATTCATTATGACCCAAGGAGATCACTTTACTATCTATATGGGGGAGGGGTGTTGGTCTCAAAAAGTTCAGTATCAGCTATCCACAAGAAGTAGGAGAATGCACCAATTCGGCACTTAGCTTCTTAAAAATCACCATTTCTCTGGGGAGACCCTCCCCCTGCAAGGATCACCATTTAATGGGATTTTTAAGGAAATTGTCATCACTTTCAAGGGCTCAGTCGTCCAGAGTCTGAATGTTTTATTTACCACAGTGTCTTCTTTATAACAGTTACAAGTCAGGATTTTTAGAAATTCCCTTCTGAATGCAGGCATCCTTTTACCATAAATAAAAGTGTTGACTGCATTGTTTATGACTGCCGTTGGAAAAAGACCCATCAAGTCGGCACTCACATTGTTAAGAGCGGGGAGCCAACACCTACAAAAAATACCAATTACGGTTAGAAGAGTCTTGGCTGCCTTCAGATGCCTTTGGACCTTATTCTTCTCTTGTCCTCCAGTATCAGTTGCTGCTATCTGGTTTAAATGTCTTGAGGCAATTTTGAAGAGGGCAGTGTAGGAACAAATGATTATGACTCTGGCTAAGTTTATATTTATACCTATACAATAAATAACAGCCATAATAAAAAAGAAATTAAAGGCATGAGGCATTCTAAATTGGGTGACCAATTGATATTATTGGTAGTCCCAACCCAATTATCAAGCTGTAAACCCATAAAAACAAACTGACTTTTATTGTGTGTCAGATTGTCATTCGCACTTCGTACCGGAAAGGATTTACAAACTGCCATGAGCCGATCAACTGCAATAGCTGTAAATACAAAAATGATTAGGGTGTTATACATATGAATTGGGTAAATTGACCATGAGTCATCCACTTAGACCTCTGTGCAATCTCTGACCCTTTCTAGAATCTATGAAGAGTAGGAGAGCCTGTAGGGGGCATCAGAAAATGGTTATAAAAATTATCCTGAAGTATGTGTGATTCCAGCAAATAAGCCTACAGACCTTATACCATCACGCTGTATAAGCATCTAAGTGATGTTTATTTCTCCTCATCAGTACCTTGAGTTGGCCACATCATACCATTAACCAAATATTGTGTGGAAGAGTGTATTTTATGTACTTGATGCAAGGATAGGGCAGATTTCCAGTTTACTGGTAAGTGACAGGGTATGAATGTTATGCATATACTGCACTTAATTAAAACAAAAACAGCTATGATATATTTTCATAGAGGAGAGCAACAGGTTTATCTGATGCATCTGGTGGCATCATGATTGCCAAAATACATCCCGTTTGTCCTTACAGAACACTGTAAGGGTGCAATCAGATGCTGTTTGCAGCTTTTCCTCTGGCATTCTTTATCATTAATTATTGAACAAGTAATCAATGGATAATTCATGACATGTGTGTGTTAGCAAAGGATAATTACACGAGGGTGCAGGTCAAGTGTAATAATTCTTTTGCTAACGTACACAAGTCATGAATTATCCATTGACTACTTATTTTATTACACGATATCAATAGATAATCAATAGAATATCAAAAAATTCAAGTTGAAAACAAAAACTGTTCCCCCTCCCCAGGACTCGAAGCCTGCCATAGTGTTTTTTTTTTGTTCCAGCTTCACCACATCATTTTCATGATTTTACGTGGCTGCTGAACTTTTATTTCCTCAATTAAATCTTGGCATAGTATATTCCTGGAGTTTACATTCAATATATAATTTTGTCATGCAGATAGAATTCAAATAATATAGAATAGTAGGAGAAGGAGGTTGGTAGGATAAGGATTAAAGTGTGCACTGCTGATGCCATCCAGACAGTGAGATGGGAGATATTTGGATGAGTTAAGGTGAAGTGGAGGTGTGATGATAATGGTAGTTATTTTCCCAGCGGTGTGGGCATTTTCTACATCTATGGGGCATTTGTAGCTCTCTTTAGGAAGGTCAGGTCAGCTCAAAGCAGAGTGAAATATGAAATATGTTTGTGTTACTTCAATGTAGTTGTATCCTTACCGGTGCATAGTGTATCACCAGAGTTGATGGGCAGCTATAAGTCAATGATTACCCAGCAAAACAAAGACAGGAGCCCATTGACTCATGGTGTAATTCTTAGCTGTTAGCCAGTTAAGACTGGGGCAAGGTTATACTTGCTGTATAAGGTTTTAAATTCTGCGATAGTCTTTGCTTTCTGAGCTCTGGAATCAATTCTGTTCCACAGTTGGACACCCCTATAATAAGGACTTTTCTTGAACTTTTCAAGGTTTGGTTTCTTCTGGGGGCATTTTATTTTCATGTCACCTCTGGTCCTTTGGGTCTCAGTGGCCCTTAGGCCCAGTTTTGTGGCTTGCTTGTACATAAAGATTGCCAGTTGTTTTTGGCGTCTGATGTCTAGCCTATCAACAACACACTGGGTGTGGAGGACCTCTGTACTGGTTTTAATGTTGAAGGACTTTGTAACAATTCTAAGCCCCCTGTTTTGCAACCTCTCGAGCTTTGTGGTTTGATCAGCATTTGCGCCATCAATAGAGGCTATTATCTATACATGTACTGACACCAGTCTGGCATAATCTTCTCTTACTAAAGCCCTTGGACCGCTGGCCCCCTGGTGTGCCGGCCCCCTGGTGTGTTGGCCCCTGGACACTTGGCCCCCAGACACCTGGCCCCCTGGAAACCTAGCCCCTGGACACCTGGCCCCCTGGAAACCTGGCCCCTGGACACCTAGCCCCCACAAAAAACTTTATCCTTAGCATGCTTAGTTTATCGCTCAGTCCCCAATGTGTCATGTCTATAGCTTGGACACTGTAAACATTGCCTGCTGAAAAAAAGTGTCTCACTTGGTGATTACCTATAGGACTCCATGTGCTAATTTCATCGCCAAAATCTATCTGACCCATAGACCCAATGGTCAAAGAACTTGTAGTCAGTATAGCTCCCAAAAACATGACGTAAGTACAGCAGCTTTTTTCGTAGAGAAAGACATCACTCACCATAAAGGACAAAATGTTGTCTGATAGATGAGATTTAAAACTTTCCTTTGGCTTTTGAAAAATGTGTAAACTAACAATATATATCACTGAATGATTACACCCTAAAGTTGGTGATTACAAATTTGTGGATCTGACTGAAAACCCGGCTCCAATAGCCCAGGGGATACCCTGGGCTAATAAACATTTCTGATTTATTGGAAATATTTCATGCTTCAACCACTTTAAGTTGCTGTACAGGAAGAGCACATGTTTGTGAATAGGAGAGATAATTTCCAGGAAGTGACATTGAGTTCTTAGTTCAGAATAGCCATGTGTTTGTGCCACTATAGACTTGTATACATGTTGGATCCTACCTGTAAGCAGGCAGGTATATCGGCCTAAACACGCACTGCAGTGATGAAATAACAGAAGTCAAGTTGAACCTAACCATTACACACTACTTCCCCGTTCTGGACCAGACTATATGTGTGGGAGGAGGGGCGTTAAAAGTTCATCATTATCTGCCCAGAGACAGAGACAGCTTACAAATGCAGGTGGCACCTTTAATGCGATGTTTAACTTACTGTAAGGCGAAATCTGCACGGTGTACCAACAAGTCTTACCCCTACAGAGGGAACACCTTATAAGCCTCAGCTGGAGCACACACAGAACCTCTCTACTCTCTATCCCTGGAATTTTATTTCATCCCATTTTAGTATGACCAGTACTTCTAATATCATAAGGCCACACCAAATTAAAAAGTTGGTCTATGGATTTTCGTTTTGAAAAAATTGAGAGGGAGGGCGCAATTTTACTTCATTTTATTTTTTTTTTTGAAAATTCTTTTTTGTCAATGAATTCTGCATATCACTGATGTGGAGAGGGTGTTTTTTTTAAAAAGATTTTTTTAATAATAGGGAGTGATCGTTTTGGTGGGTTTGAGGGGGGGGGGTCATAATGTGCATTGAAGCGCAGAAGGCCCAGGATAGGGTGTTACATTGACAATTGAATTATTGTCATGGTTAATATCTAAATAATGGATCCCATAGAGAACCTATGTGACACATGGCACCTATATACAGTAGTCAGTGGAGTATGTAACACCCTACTCAGGGGGCGTCTTAAAGTGAGACGCTTTTGGTCTGGGTTAGATTACAGAGGAAAAAGTCAGCCCCAGACTAGGGCATAAGGAGAGGTCTCTCAGAGCAAAATAGCACCAGTGTAGAACCAGGAACCATTCCTCTTTTTACAAACGGTACAATGGTACCTCTGATCAATTTTTCATTTTTTACCAGGTGACAATTCTTTTAAGCTATGATAATATATTCAGTGGCAAAAACGTAACACACATTGTCTACTTAACAAAGAACATTTTCTATATAGGAAACTGACATTTCTAGTATTACAAGCTTTAGTTGTTATTCAATACAATTATCTATCCTAAACTTAACTGAAGACTAATTATCTTAAAAGGGCTTCCCTAGCCCACTTAAAAGGGTCTATATCTCCTCTTTGCTATCCCCTCGGATGTGTGTGGTGCACATATGCACGGGCACCGACACATTCCTCTGTGAAATTGTGTAATGTGGTTCTCGCCATGAATATGACCTTAGCTGTCGAAATGGCTTTAAACATCTATTACTCACTCACTCGATTATCTTAAAAAAAAAAAAAAAATCAAAAATTGCAAACAAGAGGCGGGCACAATTAATAGACATGAAAATTAAAAAAAAAATAAATATAAATTTGTATTTCTGGAAATATGATGCGGGAAATGTTGTTTTCTTCTTCATGCACAACTGGTTTCGACTGCAGTAGATTACTAAAATTGGTGTTCCCTGCATCAATGAATTGAATGTCGAGGTCTGAAAAGTCCAATATTCAATCTATCATTGAAATGGATACATATTGTGATAGATTGAATATTGGACTTAACAGACCTCGACATTCAATTCATTGACAGTGCTGTCCACTGCAGCAGATCACGTGATCGTCAGCCATTGAATATGGCCACATCGTATTCCACCCCCCCCCCACCATTGAATACAATGTGTCCAGTATTGTTCTATAGTGACGTTCGTATCAGCCATGACATAAAATGGAAAACAAGTCAAAATTTAAAATACAGGACTTTATTCAAACGCATTTTGCACATATAGAATTACACAGCAATCTGTACATTCTAACGGAATGGCCAACTATATACATTCATGATCTATAAGTATCTAACCAATGATTCCCCTAAAAAAATACATACATTGACATTCTGGAGTGACCCGAAGAGCATTTGGCATTGCTAGATTAATTGGCAGTAGGCCTACTCTTGCAAAGTGCTTTAGTTCACTTCAAACTACTCTTACATACCATTAGCTCCCAAAACTCTTCCACCTGTATTCTTCACAAATGAAACGTACCGGTGTAACTCATTAGGGTAACTCGCCCCTGACTTGACCGTTAGGCATGTTGGTACCTTGAGTCGACCATCCAGCATTGTCTTGAGTAACTTTCACAGTGAATAAGGAATCTTGGTGTCACGTTCAGGATATTTATATTGTAGTTAATTGTGCAAAATCAACTGGTAGTCATATGCTATCTGGTAGACCACCCAGGGTGGTCGACTTAAGGTACCAACCTGTTTAGCGGTCGAGTCAGGGGCGAGTTACCGTATTCATCAATATCACATATCTTACAGGTTTGTTGCTATCAGCATAAGGGTGTAAACTATCTTTCACACCTAGGTTAAAACATCGTAAATAGCATTTAAGGTATTATACCAACCTTACACTTAGACCAGCTAGTGTCTATATCCATACATAACAGCAGTACCATTAGTACTAATATATGTTTAATGATTTGCATCACAATGTAGCAAAATTTTTTAGACATCATTTTTGAAGTCATAAATCTCAAGTAGTTTTATGATCTTATTTGTTATCTAAACTTCTAATAATATAGTACTCAACTTTGACATTCCTTTCTGGTACAAAAAAAAAGCATGACCCAATCCCTAATGTAAAGGTTTGCGTTTAAGTCCTGGATTCGAATCCAAAACTTTCTTCCCAAGTTGTTTGATTTGTGAAGGTTGCAGGCTATATAATGTTAAGTTCCACATTTCCTTGAACCAGTCGTCCCTTTTGATTTGTGTTATGACGTAGGTGAATGTTTTTTTGGACTTGTCCCTATAATCGCTATATGCTAAGTCTGCTTTTAGTGTGAAATTTGACATTACATTCACATATCTAATTCCATTTACTTTGGGAGCTAAGACTCCAGTCAAATAAACATCATCAATCCAGAAGTGCGGTGTCTTGATGGAGGCCTGGTACATATCCTTTACAACCGAACCTGACATGACCGCTGTTATACCCGCGCAATACTGGGGGAAATGAGTGCGACCAGGGAACTCGGTAAAAATGCACACACCACTTTTTGCACTTCATTGGGTCTCTCATAATTGGCATAGTGTTCTCCTTCCACAGAGGACACATGATCATCCTGTTATTGTGCTGTCTGTCCAACATGTTCAATATCTCAAATATATTGAGGAAGGCGTCATCATCTGCCTTTATGACATATTTGATGTCCGGACAGAATATCGTCACCCATTTCAGTCCTATGATGGCTTTAAGCGTCAAGTTGTGATACTCATCATTAAAATCTCCAATCACAAGGTCTTGGTAACGCTCATGTTCACCAAGGAGTTTATCCATTTCGATGGTTGTCGGCGGACGCCCCAACAAAAATACAACACAGGTGCGGCCGTCTGAGAATAACTCTTTATTTGCCCATGTGTTTCTTAATAATTCTCTTAGTTTGGCATGTGAAGGGGCTGAGTGTATATAGATAAGGACTTGGAGGTTTGGTGCAGTCTCACAGATACCACTGTTTGAAATCAGATAGGAAATCTTTGGCGGTAGTTTATTCCGCGTCATCTCTCCATCGAATGACCCATCTGTGTAGGCCACAACAAGTTTAATGAGCTCGTTCACATTCAGATTGAGGGTCAGATCTACCGTCCCATCTGGTTCTAAATTAATATCATGAAGCTGCATAAGTAGGCCTTTGTCAGTTTTATTTGAGTTGACTCCAACATTGATGGCCTTATGTAGTGGCTTTTTCAGAGCAGTCTGCCGACTTTTTACAGAAAGCTCGCCTTGTGAAGTCTCTGCGTATCGACCCTGCACCAACAAGAGCATGGTAAATGGAATGTAAACCATTACTATGACCAAAATACCAAGCACTATATAGCGCACATGCATCTTCTTGTTCTGTAGAAATCCAGACATCATGAATGTGTTTGAGATCGTCAGCTGGATGTAGGTGGATTTATGACTGAAAGGTAGCAAAAGATATTGTTAATAGTAGTGGATGTGTATTGGTTATTACAAAGACAGCTAAAATTAAATCTGTCCAAGTGACTCTAAGTCAGCCTTTCTGCCATGTTCTAATACGGGGTAGTACCTACAACCTGCACGGTATGCATGTAATCAATATTTTGGCATTGACCAAAACGCCTCGCCTCACTCCTGTGCATGGCTGCATATTGACTCATGTTCAGGTTCATGTTCCTTTTTCATAACAATGCACCAAGGAATATGACCCTGGGTACACTGTCACCTCCCATTACCAGCTTCACAGCATTGTAAATGATATATCTCAATATAGCGCCTTTATATATCATATAACATGTGTGCAGAAAAGTCTTAAGACCCCTACCTCCTGAGTCCTCACACGACCACTGCTCTTTTAAAACCTATACAGCCATACAGCGATGGCACTGTTATTACTTTATACTTTAAGTCCCTGCTGTGATTCTCAAGGCCAACCTCCAGCTGTTCGCATTAAAGTAAGGAGCTACTTTAGCAGAAGATGAGGTCCTCTACCAGTGATATCTAACCTGTTAAATAGATTCCAGGTTCTCTTGAGGCTGTCAGTTTTCACAACGTCTTTTACACCCAATGTAGGTTAAGGCAGGAAATGGCCCTTCCCAATGTTAGTACTAGTAGGGTGTTAGGCCTGTCTGTTTGCCTGACATGGTTTTAGGCCTCACACAGTTAAAAGAACGCAGTGTGTGCCTTCTACACCCTCCCTATGCAAACACTACTCATATGTACACGTGTGTGTGGACGTCTTACTTACTCAGTTATGGAGCATGGCAGTCGATTGTGGACAGTTATATTAACAGTTCCTTCATTGACCTGGAATCTCATTGTACACATGGCCGCTACTCCTATATATAGTCTATTGTTATTAATACCGGTACCCAGGGAAATTTAATTGTTTCTATGTTCTTACTAGATACATGTCAGCGGTACCTCCTGAAGTAGCCTGCATATAAGACTCACCCACGTATAATACACAGCTGACTGTGATAGAATGCTACAAGTAACATGTATTAGGCACTTGGATTTTGAGGGTTTGTAACTACCGTAATCCATGTAAATGCTACTCCACATGCAAGGGCTGATCGATAAGCTACAGCTTAAGCTGTTAGATACTGCGACATTTTATCTGTCTCCTTCTCTATAATGGTTGTTGTAAAATTTTGAGTTCAGTTTTGTAATCTAAAGAAATATGGTTTATCTCGACCAACACTCACAACATACCAAGTACAAAGAATAGCTATGCCACATTAAAGACAAATAACTATGAACCTGGAGGCATCCTGGTCTGAAAGTTATCAGATTTACTCTGAACAAATTCTTATTCAAGTTAACTTGATTCAAGTTTACTTCAGGTCTGGAATCTGGGGGTCGAATCACCCAGCTAACCGGCCCAGCCTAGTCTTCCTGGGCCCCAGATATCAGGTTACAAAAAGCAAAGGCATGGCATATGATTTTACATTTCAAAACAATACACAACAAATAGGCGTAGGTAGGCCCTAGAGTAAAGATATCAAAGACTAACCCCACTTAAGACTAGGGACCCAGTTTTCATTGGGGGCTTCTCTGAGAGTTCTCCTTTAGCGATGGTTCCGTCTAGGGGTGGAATCTGCACCAATGCAGTGCTAATGAGCCTACTCTCCAGCTTTGCATTGGCGCATCAGGGGTGTAATAAATCCTACTGGATCAGCTTGAATTAAATCACTATTTGATCCTTTAAATTTGAATAGAAGTGTGTAAGTAGGGTTTGATACATACCTGTATTGCTGGTGAGGTGGTGTAGAGCTTGATCCATAACCCTGCTGCTAGCCAGGTGTAAATGGACATCTTGTTGTGCCTAGGTGCAGTGTACATGTGTATACCTGTGTGACTAGGTAAGAGCTAGGTGCTGACTGGGGCTGAAAACCCCAATGAGCATGGAGACACAGAGTGACATACATCACCCCCAGCCTACTACTGCCACACAGGCAGACCTGTAAGGGCATGTGTCGTGCTGGCAGGTGTGTGGGGGTGATTAAGGGGTTGAAGGTGGGTTAGAGGGGGCTATAAATACACCATAATAACACACTAAAATATGCCTACAGCTAGGTGTGAAGGTTCCACAGGAGCAGTGACCACCATTCATAAAACATGTCAACTCTCACAGGTTTGGTCAGAATTTAAGAGAAAGAAAGGTTGCAAGCACAGACGATGCTGCTATATCAATCCTAATCAAGACATAGCATGTCCTTTTGACACTATTTTTTTTCAAATGGGGTCTCAAAACCGTTTTAGCCTGTTTACCATTTTTTCTCTCCCCCCCCCCTCCGGGCCCAATGTATTCTGGCATTTAACAAAAATTCACTGTGATTTACACAGTTTAGTTTCATATTCCCTTGTGTGGTTAGGAACGTGATACCTTGTGTTGAATTAGGAGCTAACCCAGGGTTGATTTTCTATTTTCCATTTATGACTTAATCATGTTGGTAATGTACCAATAAGATGTGTGTGTGGAAAAGTGAAAACCATTCTTCTGGTTAAAAATGTCAGAAAAATAGTGAATTCTGTGCTCAGAGTAATTGTGGGGATTCCTTTTGATAATTCCTTCTGAGAGTTCCTCCAAACCAAATGGTGTTATGCTATTGTGGTGATCGTGAGTCATCCTCGAGTTATCTTTGATACATATCGAGGCATTGAGGGCGACGTCATGAACACTTCATATACCCGATGCCTGAGGGTTCTTGAGTCCAGCTCCACGTCACCTCGTGGTCATGTAGTTCTCGACTCCAGTGTATATACACATGTATAAGGTCTTTCTGAAGCCTTCCTCAGAGTCGGTCCAGTCGTGACAAGCCATCCTGAGTGATGGTGTTCGCCTGCCCAACTACCATGTTGAACTAACATCTCTGTGCGACAGCATAGAGAGGGTTATGGTGTTTGCTATTACAAGACGTTAGTCAACTGGAGGTTTACTATCATCCAGTCGTTATATATTAATGGTTGAAAACTAAGCTTGTTATTGAGAATGGCTAGTATCGAGTGTGCCACTAATAAGGGTTTTAACTGGAACCTGTTTGGTGTTCGTTTGTTGTCTATCGAAGGATTTGATTCGTAACGAGGGTCAGGAACACTACACTATGTTATAGCCTATGGGGGATTCTGCTAATGGCTGTGTCACCTGTGGCCAACATTGAAACCACGATTCTAGGCCTTTTCTTGGGCTTGTGAGTTGTTAACAAATGTCCAATGGGCACAGAAATTACTGGAGCTGGTTACCAGCTAGACTACAGCGAGCTGGTGGGATGAATCATCAACCAATAAATACCCCCCCCGTCCTTATCCACTGCGGGGACAATTCGTATCCATCTGATAACTCTTTAATCAGTGATAATTCGCTGATCTTTTAGAAGATAAGCCTGATAAGGGTAAGTCACTGGTGCTCAAAGATCTTTTTCCCCCAGCACAGACAATGAGATATCATTTCAGCAAAGCTCGTGATAGTCGACTAGCAGTGAGTGGTACCAGTGGTCAGTACCCAGATGGCAGTAGGAGGTCTGGTATTCTGGGGATATTGTGTGAGTGTAATCTTTGGTCTAATCCACAAATACGAGTGATCATCATGGTCCACTGAATTAGCTCAAATACTGTAAAACCCTGGGTATAAGCTGTGGCTAATTGACTATTTTAGACCCTGCGGGGCCACCTTGTACCTGTAACAAGGTAAAATGTGTGGATGACACATGCATGTGGGCAGAATCCATTGAAGCAGCTTTCTTCCAGGCCTGCGAATGGTTGGATCTCTGTGCTCGCAATGGCATCACCCTGAACCCTAAGAAATTCCAGTTTGCCCAAGAAACTGTTGACTTTGCTGGCCTCATCATCACTTTGACCAATATATGTCCCAGCGCCAAGTTCCTGGATGCCATCAGAAACTTCCCCGCCCCAGCTGACATCACTGGAGCACGAGCATGGTTTGTGATCAATCAAGGAGCCTATGCAATTGCCATGACCCGCCAGATGAAGCCGTTTCGCACCCTGCTCAAACCCTCCACTAAGTTCCAGTGGACAAGAGAATTGGACCAGCTATTCCAGCAGTCCAGAGACATTATAATCGCAGAGATGAAAGAGGGTGTTTGCCTCTTTGACCCCTCCTGCATCACATGCCTGGCCACAGACTGGTCGGTTGATGGCATTGGATTTTTTTTTGATGCAGAAGTACTGCCAATGCCTCACCCGCACCCCTGCATTCTGCCATGATGGCTGGAAGTTGTGTCTTGTTGGTAGTCGGTTCATGCACTCCGCCGAGAGCAGGTATGCCCCTATTGAGGGGGTTTGGTTTGGTTTGGTTGATTTTACATCCACTAATAGTACTTAAAAGTTAGCAGACATTTCTGTGGTTCGTGGACATCAAGTCCTTCCTTTTCTTTTCGGACAGGTTTTTAAAAGCTGCTTGTCCAAACAGCTAGACAGTTATTTATATGCTGCTTGCCTGACACAGCAGTGATGGAATCTATGAATGACGGAATCTATGAATGACCGAATCTATGAGATGAATGACCTCATCTATGAGAAGAATCAGGGATCAGTGCTCTCATTGCCACCGTATAGCCAAGTCCAACCCCATGCAACCGCCAGCGGAGATCCCTCGCCTGGTATACCCATTCCAGATGGTGTGTGCTGACTACTTTACTTTCAAAGGAACAGACTATGTTGTGGTTGTGGACAGGTACTCTAACTGGCCCATGGTGTTCAAGTCAGAGTTTGGTGCAGATGGTCTGGTCAGACAACTCCGTGAGACATCACATTTGGCATAGCTGAAGAGCTGACCTCAGATGGGGGCCCTCAGTTTAAGTCTGGGAAGACACAGGCCTTCCTTCATGAATGGGGCGTTAGACACCACCTCACATGAGTTGCCAACCCACATGCTAACTGTCAGGCTGAGCTAGCAGTGAAAACAGTCAAATGTATGCTGATGGATAACACAGGCCCTACCGGATCTCTAGATGTTGATAAATTCCAGCGTGCAATGTTGATATTGGGCTATGGCAGGCGGAGGGAAAACGAGGTGTTTTCTTCTAATGTTGGGGAAGTTGTGTTGTTGTTTTGATATCTGGGGGAGGAGACTGGAGGTGGAGTTGGTTTAATAATGTGAATGGGGGTTTTCCTGAAATATAGTACACCCTTGAAATGGGGTGAACCTTTATGATGGGGTTGAGCAAGCTTTTGAAATGGGGTAGCTTATAATACAATGACCGAACTCGGATTTCCACCAGTTATGTTTTCACCTCACTCCAATCTCCACTCGAAGTTTATATTTCTCCACCAATCCATCTCCACTCGCGATGTTATTATATTCTTGGGGAATGATCTTGTGCTAGCATCAAGGGTAGAGCTTTGTGTTTAAATTCTCTAGCCCATGTGGAAAGAAAACACAATTGGGTACTTCATCTCCAAGGGTTTTTATTGAATCCAAATATGTGTGCCAATTCAAGGTCCAATACAATTCAGACTCCAACGTCGATTTCACATTTCAATTTCAAAGTCCTAAACATACGCCTTTAAAACAGGAAGGTTTTTAGTGAATTAAATCCAGTCAATGTCAAACTCCAACTCCGCAATGTCAATATCTATGAACATCAGATAATAATTGCACCACATTTCATAAATAGCCTCATACACCCAATCCGGGGCGGAAACAATTTCCATCGTGGGTACAGGTGCGCACAGCCACACAATTACAAACCTTTACAAATTTCAATCCTCATGTCCAAGTCCAAAGATGAGGTTATTTTCCAAACACAAATTCAATAATAATTTGAAATGCCTAAACTTCCTTATAAATATCAATCTCCATATGTCATCACAAATAAACATGAACTTTTGAAGTCCATCATGGCATAACTCCAGGTTAAATCAATAATCACAAATGAATATCACAATCACAAACTGTTGATGCCTTAGAACTCCATTATGGCATAACTTCAATTTTTTTTTTTTTAAAGGTTGAAGGTTTTTATTGTCAAGTCACTAATTAAAATGAGTGATGAAATCTGACAATATGGTGAATCCTTTTAGTCATACAACAGTTTCAGTTTTCCTGCACATTCTAATGAATATAATGATACAATGTATATAGGTGAAGATGAGGCATACAATATGTATATAAAGCTTAAAAACTAGGTTGGAGTATATTTACAAAAGTAACAGGTTACATTATGTACAATCGACGAATGATTATCATTGCAAAGGTTGGAGGTGATTAATCCCCCATAAATACAAATGCTTAATAAAAAGCTGATAGACAAATTTATTTAACGGAATTATGATCAGTAAGGAGACTTAATTATTTTCTACATATCTGAAGCAATATGTTTCACTAAAAACATGACGTAAGAGACCAAAAACTATTATCATCGGCCCTAGAATTATGAAATTTTGAGATTAAGGTACCTATGGATAGTGATATCACATGAATAAGAGTCCATGCAGCTGGACGGATGGTCACCATTAGGATTCAATTATGAATAGAAGCCCAGTTAAGTCATTACAACCCATCCAGAGCTTCATTCACAATACAATAAATAATAATAGTTATGCACAGCTAGATGGAGTCATTACAACCCCTCCCAGCAGAGCAGAACCATCATCCCATAAGAGAGCGGATAAGAATCCGAAATGAGGTGAAGTCATTACAACCCATCCCCTAGGACTCATACATCCCTCTTTACCGAATAGCGGTGAATTATGATAACCATTGTTCCTTGCCCTGAAGGTCTTGAACTTTATACTAGCCTCGGAGCGCAGTCCTTCTCGCCTTTCACTGTGATCAATCCACTCATCCTTTTTAGACAATTTATACATGTAGCTCAACAAAAGTCTCTGGCGTCGGACTGCCAATGTAGTAATGCCAGCCGCTACATACATGTCGTCATCTGTCATATTTTTGCCCCTGTATATGGTTTTGAGTCCCCTCAACTGCATTCTCTCCAGTTTCTCTAGCATTACATCACTTCCTCCATCATGAACAAAGCTTGCATAATCAAAAAGACTCATAATTGTGCTTTTATAAACTTGTACAGCGGCATTCTCAGTTAACAGATTACGCAATTTACTGAACATAAAAAGCTTAACATGAACCTTTGAGATCAAGTCATTTAAAGCCGGGATGAAATTTAAGTTAGAATCAATTTTAAGTCCTAAATATGAATAACTGTTCACAGTTTCAAGCATATCACCATACAGATAAAAAATTTTATCTTTACATTTTTTTAGTTTGGCAGAACTCCCAAACCAACATATTTTTGTTTTGTCTGTATTAACCGTTAAAAATTTTTCAGTACACCATTGGCCAACCTCCTTGATGGCGTTTTGCAATCTGTCAATTATTAAATCTATTTTGTTATTAGCCGAGTAAACCACCAGGTCATCGGCATATAAGGAGAATTTACATGGACTTATTCTTGTTTTTACATCATCAATATATAGAATGAATAACAGTGGTCCCAAAACAGAGCCTTGTGGGACACCAAAATTCACTTCATTTACCACTGACTTAAATGAACCTATTCTTGTATATTGACTTCTCCTTGTTAAATACGACATTAGCCAGTTTAATACTTTATTATGTAGGCCAATTTTGCCGAGTAACTCTATAAGGTAACCATGGTGCACACTATCAAACGCCTTTTTTAGATCTAAAAAACAGGCACCTGTTAGATGACCCCTGTCTCTGTTCTCATAGATATCGTTTAGAAAACTGAAGATGGCATAACCAGTACCAACACCCTTCCTGTAACCATACTGTTGCTTACTTAGAAGACTGCGCCTCTCAATTATGTCAGTTAAATGGATGTGCATTATTTGTTCCGCAATTTTGGACGGTACAGGTAAGAGGGTGATTGGTCTCCAGTTTTTTGTTAATTTTAGATTACCGGATTTAGGTATAGGACATACCCTCCCTATTTTCCAGCGATCAGGAAAAATAGCAGTATCGAATGACAATTGCATCAACCAAGTAAACTGATGTAACAGGAACTGTAGCGCTAGTTTGAGGATATCACTCCTAATACCCTCTATGCCTGATGTTTTGTTCACATTTATTTCATTTACAAATAATTCCACAAGACCTGCATCCACTTTAATTTCACAACTATTTTCCATCACTGGCTCATGGTAAACCTGTCTAACAGGATGTCCCGAATCAATTATATTTTGTGTTAGTTCACCTCCAATATTCGAGAAATACTTATTTATATAGTCAACTGACTCCTGCTTCAACTTCATCATGTTGTCGTCACCTAGTATCTCTGGAGGTTCAATCTCCACACACGGCTTTAATAACCCATTAATTATTCGCCAAAACTTCTTAGGATTATCCTTCTCATCTTCCAAACTCTTTTTTACATGAGCGGCCTTGGCATATCGTACAGCTTTATTAATCCTACATCTTAGCTTTCTTGCCTCATCCAAATAAACACTATCCCCAGTCCTAAGGTACATATCCACATTATCTTCCCGCTCGTGCACAAATGACAAGATGTCAGGTGTCATCCAGCTCTTTCTCCGATTTACCACTAATTTCTCTACCCAGGGACAGGTTGTATCAAGATAACATATAATATGACTTTCAATAAATTCCCATGCAGCATCTGGATCATATAAATCATAAAAAAACATCCCAATCAGCCTCACATAGCCAATCAAAAAATTGGTCAGTATTAAAATTTCTATACTGTCTTACCCAAACCTTCTGTTTTATGTATTCAATTTTATCATTAGTTTTCACAACAAAAACTGGAAGATGATCACTAACAAGGTAGTTTAATACACCTGAACATGTTTCTCCACAGAAGTTTGACAAAATATTATCCAAACAAGAGACAGTTTTCTTGAACGGCCTTGTACATTGACGTATTAACATGTGATAACCATATTCTCTACACAAATCATGAAGTCTTTTAGTACCTTGTAATTTCTCTCTCAAAATATTTATGTTTAAGTCGCCCAGCAGCCACTGTTCAACATTTTCGTCATTTCTGACTTTCAAGAGTTTAAACAAATGTTCAAAAAAGCCATCTAATGCACCTGATGGTGGTCGATACAAGGTAGCAACCTGCATAGTCTGTAAGTTCTTTACCTTAACATCAAGCACAAGACATTCTATGTCTTTATTTGAGATACATAAATCTATTCTAAGTTTAACATCCATGTCTATGTCATCTCGTATGTAGGCAAACACCCCACCTCCCTTTTAACGTACCCTGTCTAAGCGATATAGTTTCATACCTTCCCATAATATTTGACTGTCATCATACTCTGGATGTAGCCATGTCTCGCTCATAGTTACAATATCAGTACCATTTAGATGATCAAAAATTTCATCTCTTTTTTTATACATGCTTCTAGTATTTAAATGTACCATTTTAAGTCCTCTCAATTCCAAGAAATCATTCACCCTAACAGTTGACATTACTCGTTGATAGAAATTATACACAAATATACAAACCTAGTTACAAGCAACTAGGGAAAAGACAATCCCCCCCAAACGGAGTACCCAACTCAATGTTCCGTTGAGGGTTACAAGCAGAGAGAAAGAATGAGCTAAAGCAATAAATATAAATAAACTACACCCCGTAGAATACAAAGAGGTAAGGTCATTACAACCCTTCCCCATACCAACTTATAAATTTCCAACTCCCTTACCTAATCAGGTTATAGTTCCCACAAAAGTAGTAACATCTATAGTTAAAAATTTAATAATGGTTAGTAACCAACACTAGAAACCCTTATATATAATAAAAACAAGATTACATCATGATCAGAGTCATCATAATTCACATTCTCCAAATGACTTAACTATATGTTGTTAGTACAAATCCTACCTAAATTGTTATTACAATAACATTGCATGTAATTCCAAAATTCCAAAATCAATACAGTACTCACCATGCACACTCCCGCAAGAACAAACACAGGTTGCTTATACATGATCTTGACATCTTAAACTGCACACTGCTCAGACATTGTATCAAAGCATGCATCCACCACCAGCTATAACTAACTCCATCACCAGTTCAGTCTATATCTCATCATACTAAAATAACCCTGAAAGGATTATTTAACAATGCTGTTAGATCTTATGTCACTTGTTGGAGGTTTGAGTCATTACAACCCTTCCCCCTTGCTCAGGTTCTTTGATGGTTAATTAGTTACTGACCAATCATAATGTGTCTAATTTGGTTAGCCACCTCGTCTATCTCATACTCCTCATCATCGTCATCTCCACTTACGACTTCATGGTCATCTCCATGATCATCAACATTCATTGGCGCATTCATCCCCCCTTCAGGCACATACTTTGGTGGGAACATGGATTTGACTGTTTCCGCTAGTTTTTGTGCACTCTTGACCATGAAAACATCGTTCGGGTGGCATCCGTCCCTCATACGGTACAATCCGTATCTACAAGCAAATCTAGGGCCACTTCCAACCTTTCTTCCTCGTTTTCCTCTGTTCCATTTATTTTTATGGAATAATCTATGTAATTTGCATGTGTCAACACTGTTGATTGCATTCAAGTATTGAACGTCGCCTTTAAGATGCTTAATGACCATGTTGACCATTGGTTGTTTGGGATCAGGAACCACTTCCCCATTAAAGGTCATAAGATCTAGACCATATATGGTACACACTGAATACAATGTTTCAGGGTGTGCACTGGTTAGGCGTTGAATCATTCTGCTCAATCTGACGGCTACCACTGCCCTAGCGGTTGGTACATCGAGGTGTGGGAAATAGATTACTCTCTTGCCTCTAACATATTTGCGTTTGGTTATGTCGCAAATACCAACAATGAAGTAAACAACATCATAAGCATTTCGGTTTAATTCCTTCAGTACCTCATTCTCAGTTGTTTCAATGTTCCAACCTGAGTGAGCACATTCTTTAACTTCCTACTCATTGCTAAATCCCAAGGCTCGTCTCAGTAGTTCCGCCATACCAACTGCCCTCGAATCACCGGCAATTAATAAAGACATTGCTACAGGTAGTTCAATAGAATTAGAGAGTTCTAGGACATAAAAAGAGTCATCTCAAGCTTCTCATTCTATAAGTCACTTATTCAAATCCAGATAGTGCTCCCTGACCTTTTCGAGTAATTTTCCGTGCAGGTTCTCTCCAGGGAATTTTTCTTCGCCGTTGTACCTCGCATTTTTCGATCTCGTGTCAAACGGCCATCCCGTTCCCCACCGTCGACTTCCAGTGGCTTCAGCTAGTGTTGCTGGGGCTGAAAGTAATAACAACTTTTTACATTCTTCATCTTGACCAAACTTAGCCAACAGTAGATCAGTCATTAATTTTTCTTCCATTCCCCAAAAGGGATGGTCCCTGGGGACTTTGTTACCCTTTTCATCACCTTTCTGTTTCATACGGCGTGGTTCAGTCATGGCAAGTATCTTCGAAACCTCATCGGGCCTACCTATCGCTATCAATTTGCAGTGAAAGTAGCCTTGTTCAACGCAATTATATCGGTGAGATACACCCTCAAAGGTAAACTCGAACCTACTCGGAAACCAGTTTGACAGATACACAGTGGTCCCTTGGTATATTATGCCTTGTTTCGTCGTTTGAATTCTCTCTCCTTTATTGTCGAAGCGAGCTGCGTGAGGGGTTTCTGCTTGAGTTTCTGTTCCAAGCATTAGCTTATATTTCACCGGTACGGTGTCAAGTTTTGTCAGGGGATATTTCTCACCCTCTAGGATGATTCCAGTTTTATCATACTTGGCCTCTAGACCATTTTTCCTGACAGCTTCGACTATTTTCCGCCCCCTATCTCTCTGGGTTCTAATCTCAGGACTCTCATCTTGCGCCAACCAAATGCCACTTTTCTTTGTATTTCCATCCTTCTCTTTTTCATTCAGAGTCCACCTCCTACTTATGAGCACTGATTTGAAGGACGAATTACTGCAACAGAGTAGTAATGGGACCTTCTCCGTATTGTGTACCTCCCCTTCTGCTAATTGGATTTCTTTTTTCATTCTAATGACTTCAATTAGATCAGACTTGTTATATCTCACTCCCATTTTTTTCATCAAGGAGTCCACATGTGGCATCAAGTTTTCCCCCTGTCTAGTACTTATGCCCTACACCACTACATTTCTTTCGGGGGCACTGGTACAGTGCTTTACAGTCCTCATGTTTGAAACTATTTTGGCATAATTTTTGTCCTCATGACTGGATGCCTTCTTAGACATAACAAGTCCCTCTCCAAATTTCCGTGCTAATTCATTGACTTGTCTTTCATTTGTACCAATTCTGATATCCCTATCAGTACCCAGAGTTGTAAACTCCGCCTTGACTTTGCCAATCTCACTGGCTATTTTATTGTGTGCATTGGTCGCTGCTCTGCTTATAGAGGTATGTACTACACTGTCATTCTGGTTAACTTTTGAATCAAGACTGGTAACTCTCCTGTCCACCTCATTTATTATTTCCCTTAATCTCTCTTCCATCCTGTTCATATTTTCAATATGCTCAGCATATTTTTCATCCAAATCTCCCTCTAAAGCTTTGATTTCTCGTGCATTGTGTCCTGTTTTGCCAAGGATCACATCATGTTTGTTTTCAAGTTCCCCAATTTTGACCAAGTGATCCCTTTCATCATCTTCAAGACTAGTGATGCGCCCCTCTGTATTTTCTGCTCTTATTTCCAAAGCTTCGAGCTTTAAGATCGTTGTTGTATTTTGATCTTCTACATTCTTTATCCTTTTACAGATATCATCATTATGCCCTTTCATGATTCTTGCGAATTCGTCAATCAGATCTGATTTGAAATCTTGCATCATCATTTTATTTACACCAACTGTCAACACTCTATCATGGTTTGTAGTGTCGGTCCCATCTAATCCTTCCTGCCCCATTTTATCCCCATTACTCAGTCCCTCACTAAATCTAAACTCTAGATTACTAAAAGGATAGTTAATTCTTCCTTATAAACCAACTAACACCAAGTAATGGTCCAAAAAAATGTTCATTCACTCGCACGGAGAACAAAGACTTTCGTGCGCTACGCGTTCATCAAGAAAAAGATTAATTGTTCACAACAGGTTTGCTCTAAGTACCTCCAGTATCTCCTACTCTATGTAGAATTTGCCAAAAATCGTTCCCGACAGCTCTAAGTTGTCGTAAAACGGATTCTTTGTTTCACTCGCCGTTATTCGCCAGATAAACTAAATTTAACTTCTAGTTTACTAAAAGGATAGTTAATTCTTCCTCATAGAACAAGTAATAGTCCAAAAAAATGTTCATTCACTCGCACGGAGAACAAAGACTTTCGTGCGCTACACGTTCATTAGTCTATTTCATACACAAGAGATGGCGGCACAGGTGCTACGCGATCTTCAGTCTATGGGTGGCTACCAAACATGTGAGCCGATTGGTCAGTCTAATAATAGTACATGGGGAGCCACCACGGCATTGGAGCCTGGGCATCGGCGCATTGTTGTTGTCCTGTTGAACGTACTTAAAGACAGACAGTGACTAAACTACTTAGCCAAATCTATTAAGATGACCCTGAATAATAAAAACGCTATATTTCAGTAAAGAAAGTGAGTAGGGTTTCTTTCGAAATACACCTGAAAGTTAGGCCAATGTGTACAAGCACCCGCCATTTTGTAAATCTCCCAGAAGCCTTAGTTATTTGTTTTGAATGTGAGGTCGTACATATCAATAGTTACAAGATCATTTTCTCTGTTTCCATACAGTCCTACATTTGATAAACGCTATGCCTGAGTTTTCTTAACTTATCTTTTGTAAGGCTATAAGTTCAAAACAGCATGACAGTCATTGTCTTCTTTTTATTGTAGTTTGACAGGTCCACATGGTCGTCTTTGTTGTTATATCAAATCACGTGACACTCCTTATATGGAGCCAGAAAAATACTGGGAAACTCCAGTATTTCAAAATGGCGACGATAGCGTGTAACACACGGTAGTCAGGATCCCTCTAGCGTGAGTTCTACACACTACACGTTCATCAAGAAAAAGATTAATTGTTCACGACAGGTTTACTCTAAGTACCTCCAGTATCTCCTACTCCAAGTAGAATTTGCCAAAAATCGTTCCCGACAGCTCTAAGTTGTCGTAAAACGGATTCTTTGTTTCACTCGCCGTTACTCGCCTGTTAAACTAAATCTAACCTCTAGATTACTAAAAGGATAGTTAATTCTTCCTTATAAACCAAGTAATGGCCCAAAAAAATGATCATTCACTCGCACAGAGAACAAAGACTTTCGCACACTGGCCCCATCTCGTAGTCTCACGATTACGTCACTGGTACACAGGCATGCTGGGAGGTACTATTTTTCTCAGCTTGTTGCTGGTGAGTCAAGCTGGCAGATGGATACCAGCGTATGCTGGTTCCCCCAAGCACCCAGTATTGGGGTCAAAGTAGGTCCAACACCAGCGGTGTATGAATACAGCGATTTTTGGTCAAAATGGTAACCTAGGGGAGAAGGCATAGTTTGCCCACCAAACTAGGTCGCCGGAGAAGTTGAGACTTTCGTGCGCTATGCGTTCATCAAGAAAAAGATTAATTGTTCACGACAGGTTTGCTCTAAGTACCTCCAGTATCTCCTACTCTATGTAGAATTTGCCAAAAATCGTTCCCGACAGCTCTAAGTTGACGTAAAAAGGATTCTTTGTTTCACTCGCCGTTTCTCGCCACTTAAACTAAATCTAACCTCTAGATTACTAAAAGGATAGTTAATTTTTCCTTATAAACCAAGTAATGGTCCAAAAAAATGATCATTCACTCGCACATGGAACAAAGACTTCCGCGAGCGAGTGAGCGATAATCGAGGAATGTATCGCTCCCGGATTTTGGGGAGGAACAAAATTTAGGAATTTAAGTATCAAAATTGCGTTAATCAATATATACACCACTACAGGTAGGACTAGAAACTTTCTACTATCCCTCATTCAAAAGAAAAATCTCACCATTAGGGTAAATATTCCAAAATTCCACATAAACTACGGGGTGAGCGCTAAGTATGTGTTCACTCGCTCATGCTCTCGGTCTGGTAGTGCTCTAAATCAACAACTCCATGGTGAGATGTTTCAAGTGAGCATTGAGAATACAATAATGTGTAGTGAGACCAAATGAAAGCTAAACAAATCTAAGTCCTTCAGATGTGTGGTTCCTCTATGTATGTAACAAGCAGATCTCTTAGTTGGTGTGTTTTAGATCTCCAATTGAATGAAGTCAAGACCCATTAAATGAAGTCAAGACTCAATTGGATACATTTATAATCCTCAATTGAATAATGTTGTGGGCCCAGAAAACACTCTAAAGCAGTGACCAAAGCTCCAGTAAATACTATTCAGAATTTCAATTGATTCCTACTTGTGGACTGCCAAATATAAATTTCTTCCCCTATGATTCCAGGACAGACCGTGAATCCCTTCCTTTGGTACACAGTCTGCACCCCACCTCTGCAGTTCCAGCCTTATATACTCCCAGACCACTGGTGGTTTTGGACTTTTGTCATCCGACACCCTGTGGACCTTGGTCTGGTAGTGCTCTAACAGATTACTCAGAGGACACACACACATCCACCCATAAGGACTTCACCTCTACTGCTGCCACTGGGACCCCCAGAAACTATTTGGCTCCAGTCCAAAACAATGACTCAGCCTTCACAGCCACCTCCAGTATCCTATAGGGCTATAACACACCGCGCCCACTCTAGACTTCATGTGACTGAGGACTTATAGTAACATTCTTTGCCGGTTCCCAGTGACATATCGCATTCAAAAGTTTCCTACCTCTAGATCATGCTTTATAATAACCATTCATGTATGCTACAGGGATATAGCTAGTGTGAAGGAACCCCGCGTCTTTATATTATTTCCAGGATTACTATTGTGACTCCCCAAACAATAGCGATCGATTTGTCGCTCTTCTCAATTCCCTATAACTCAATATACAGGGACTCTGTTGACCCCGATGTGGCAGTGATTCTATTTGGTCGACCCATACGTGATGCCATTCCTATCCTGATGGGCCGGTATACCCCTCATGAGAGATCATGTTTATATACAGAACTTGCTGCGTAACCATCCCAAACGCTGGGAGCGTACAGGTGTAGTGTTTGAGGTTCGCCAGTTCCATCAGTATGCCGTCCGCGTGGATGGCTCAGGGTGCATGACCCTACGCAACCGTCAGCATCTTCGCAAGTTCACCCCATTTCACACACCCACCAGCTCACGTCCCTTGTTAGCTCACAGCCCAACGATGTCTGCACCAACCATGCCCATGGCTTTGGAACCCCTAGTATTGCTTCATTAGATCTAACACCGCCTGTGTCTTTGTCCGGGGACGAGCTAGGGATGGATCAGTCATCCATGGATCCAGTGCCACTGCCTGCTCCTAGCACAGGCCCCAGAGTCCTTGGGTCAGGAACCCTCAGCTGATGACAGTGCTCCACCAACAACTGCAGGGCATCCCACCTTGCCAAGAGCCCTCTCTCGCCTACAGCCTCATAACAGGGCTGGTGCCAGGGAGCTCCTACCTGCCACTCGGCGAGGGCAACGTGGACGTATGCAGGATTGTGAAGAGACTACTTAACTATGCAACACTGACATTTTTTTTTGCTTGCATTAAATTTTCATCGTACCCTCAAAAACTTGCTTCCCAGGGGGGAGATAACTAACCATTCTTGTATACATGTGTCGCAGGTAGCAGTCATCCTTTTCCACACCCCTCCTGGTCATATCAACTGGGGGGGGGGGAGGAGAGTGATATTCAAAGAACTAGACATTATTTTAGTTCATGGAAAATTGTACACGCAACCAGCATATCTTCTTTCTGTGTTCTTGGTTTTCCTATTCATATATTATGTATATCTGTTCGCTAATGTGCTTGACGTCGAGATGATCTATGTCAATGTGTTGGAAAAGCATTTCACCCTTTGGAATAAACAGGAAGATGAAGATACTCATTTAATTGTGTGTTGCTAAGGTATTCCTGTTGTGTTGCTAAGGTATTCATGATGTGTTGCTAAGGTATTCATTTTAATTGCTAAGGTATTGCTGATGTGTTGCTAAGGTGATAATGATGCATTGCTCAGGTATTCATGGTGCGTTGCTAAAGCATCCATGACTCGTTGCTAAGGTATTCATTATGTGTTGCTAATGTATTTATAATGCGTTGCTAAGGTATTCATGTGTTCATAAGGAATTCATGATGTTTTGCTTAGGTATTCATTATGTGTTGCTAAGGTATTCCTGGTGTGTTGCTAAGGTACTCATGATTGGTTGCTAAGGTTTTCATGAGGCCTAAAAAAAAAATTCTTATGTTCAGGTAACATAGCCCAAAAAAATAGGATAGGTAGGTCAGTTTTTTTCCTTTTTTTAGATTTTTTTTAAGTTCCTGGATGCCGAAAAATGCCAAAATGATATTAAACATGGATCAAAAGATTAACCAACTATAAAAAAAATGTTGGTTATTTCAAGCTCGTAGCATTGGCCATGGGCCGTGGGCTTTAATTTGATACCAAACATGCCTACCGTAATCTCCCGCGTATAAGGCGCACCTCGCATATAAGACGCACCTAGAGTTTCAGAATATGATCAAAAAAATAAAAAAATCATAACTTTTGTTCTACTGAATGGATTTTGAAAATTTAAAAAGCTATGTGCAGGTAATGCATCCACGAATCTCCTTAATCCCACTATTTCATATTATGATTGAATGGGAGTGTAATATATCAAAAGAAAGGTCTTGGTGTCCCCCTTGCAGATCCAATAAGAACTAAAACCTCCCGTATAAGACGCGCCTTATACGCCAGAGATTACGGTATATATTGACTTTTTTCACATTTTTTTTTTTAATTTTAGGTCATATTAACAAAATTTTTTTAAAAAATTTAGGGTAGGACCAAAAAATTAGGGTAGGTCAGGATACCTGAACACAACTTTTTTTTTTTAAGGCCTGATGTGTTGCTAAGGTATTCACAACATGTTGCTAAGGTATTCGTGATGCGTTGCTAAGGTATTTATGATGTTGCTAAAGCATTCATGATGTGTTACTTAGGTATTTATGATGCATTGCTAACGTATTCATGACGCTTTACTAAGGTATTCATGATGCATTCCTAAGGTATTCATAATGGATTCCTAATGTAATCATGAGACATCCCTAATGTATTCATGAAGTTCCTATTATTATGAGTATTGTGAGGAGGTAAAATAGAGGGAGACTCACAAGTCTACATCTGAAGCCATTTCCAATCAGGTCAAGCTCTAACTTTATTAAAGTGCGCATGCATTTACACAAATGCCTGCTAGGGTTCTTTCCCACGTCATTATTGTCTGTTGGTTTGCACCATTTCTAACACTCCTTCTCAAACACCAGACAATATACTACATGTATAACAATGACCTTACTTAGTTAGTATAATGATACTTAACATGAAAAAATTGGGCAATGTGCAATGACGCACATAAGGCTCAGGGTGGCGCCACTTGGTGTGTATTGGAGGAAGTAAAGCGTCTCACATTTTGCTTTATCTTTTTTCCATTATTTTGTGTCAGATGGACACAATAACATCTTGTTCATCCATCTGCATGTGTTTTTTTGAACTAATTATTTGGAAATTTTGAATGATAGTCACGATTTAAAATTGGATGACTGACTTTTTGAAACTGCTACCTCCTACCCGGCGGTATAGACTCAGGGGGGCCCTGAGCAAAATATATGAACCAATACTACTTCTAAGTTATGGATTTACTCAAGACTCATAGTGGTATTATAGCAATGTCCTTGCTTTCTTATAAGTTTCCAGTTTCTCAGTCTCTGAGTAAACAGTTAAATACTACTATAGTATTCAGTTCATAGTCCTTCTGGACAGTCCTCCACTGTTTAGTTTCAGTTTCATTTGAAAAATAAGTCTCTTGGAAATCTACATTTCTGTAGTTTCAGTTTCAATTGTTTTTTCTTATTTAGTTACATGTTACACAGTCTAAGTTTATTATCAAAAATCTTTACCACATAGCAAACACAACTGCCATTAATATTTTGAATAAAGCATAAACCTAATCTTGGGGAGAGCGGTTTCTAGCACTTCATTCCCTGTGAGGATTTGATCCCTCATGTGAGGCTTGACCCCTCACTTCCCTGACTAATTCAGTTCTTCAATATTTGCTGTCATTTTCACAATATGTTTCACCTAGCAAATATATTTCCAACTTTCAGATTCTCCTTCTGAAGTTTACTCACAGATTCTGTACATAGTGTCAACTTGCATCCTGTGTCCTCCTGCAGTATCTCAGTGCATTCCTCCATCATCTAAGTGCATCCTGACCGCACCTGCCAGACAATCAATTTCCAGTGCCTCCACCACCTCGAGGACAATAAATCAGATCTACTAATAATGTTACCCACAGATCTGCTGTAAACTCATAGCGCAAATGCAGGTGTTACCAGTCTTACAGAGCCATCTAGGCTATGATCCTGTATACAGTTCAACCTCAGTGCAATTAACAAGTCCATTCGTCAATAGAGTCATACCATTGATCATTATCTGTCTATGGCTATGCCTATGCACTTATAGTCATTTCATATTAACATACACACTGCTGACATCTGAAACATTACTTAGCTGGACTCCTCCACTATCTGGATGTTACAATTTCAACTTGGACTTGACACAATAATTGTCATTACTGCATAATCCACTAGATCTACAGGCTCTTGTGGCACGTTCCACACTCAGTATATCTTATTCTTTCCACACACCATAGACCTACATGACATGTAGCCTTGTAGGTCTGTGCGGGCTTCCCTAGCCCACTTAAAAGGGTCTATTTCTCCTTTTTTTCTATCCCCTTGGATGTGTGTGGTGCACATATGCACGGGCACCGGCACATTCCTCTGTGAAATTGTGTTATGTCGTTCTCGCCATGAATATGACCTTAGCTGTCGAAATGGCGTTAAACACCTATTACTCACTCACTCACTTGTAGGTCTGTGCACACACACATAAGATTTTTTTGATTTTTTTTTGGAGGGGGGGGGGCATTTTGCAAAATCAGTTCTTATAGTGGTGAGGGAGGCGGGGGTCGTATAGACTAGACCAGGTTACCTGCCAACCGGTCCCTAGGCATATGTGTTAGGTGTGGAAACCCCCCACACTAGGGTCGAAATAAGTTTTTATCATGTGGGGGGGGGGGCTCAAAAAAATTGCCAGTCTGCCAAAAATCAGTAATATACTGATATACTATAGCCCCCTGCCCCCCACTTGGTACTAAATGTAGGCATGGCAGTGTCCTGAAGAGGGCACCCCAGGCACTGTGCCTGCTCAACAGCCATTTCTGCCCAAGTTCTTCTGTCTGGGTATGGTCAACTTTGCCTCCACCCTGGAGGAGAACCTATAGAGATATTTGAATAATTCCAAATGCTATGATTGCCTACAACACCTCTAGTTTTAGTATCAGGCTATAATTTTAGTAAAAACCAATTATCAATGATATATATCAGAGGTTCAAAGTTAGGTTATGCTGAAAAACTGACAAAGTTGCTGATACTCTCTAGCTACTATATAAGTGATGGAAAGACATTATTTTTCTATATAAATCAGTCTTATGTTCATTGATTTGTGCATGGCAGTGTTTGTGGGAAAGTAAGGTGTAGAGCAAGGTTGACCCTGAAATTTTGGCTATGTCCACTTTCCTGGTCTTCAAAATTAGGAAAACATCACAGATTATCTAAAATGAATCAATGATGTGATAATATAAAACCATAGTGTTGTAGATTTTAATACAATAGTAGAGAATAGTCCTGTGAGACATGGCGTGGCGACTTGTAATCTTGTGTTTAGTTTCAGTTGGTGAGACAGATAGGGCATACTATCATCTGGGCTTTTGATAGTATATAGCACAATTTCAACCTGAACTACCCACTGCAGCTAAGTACTAATAGTCTGTAGTCTGTCCATTCTGCATGCACCTCACTCAGCTGCCACAGGGACCTGTCTTATTCAATGTTCAATGCCATAGTCAACAGGTGTGTCATTATGAGTGTACACTGTCTCAGATTGCCAGGAGCCTGCTCTGCCTCCCCGCCCCCCCCCCCCCACACACACACCAAACTGCCAATCAGTTGTAATAGTCTGTACCTGTCACGGGCCAGTGGTCAGCAAACCGGCCAGATCACTCCATAGAGATCTTTGACAGTGAATACTTTGTTCAAAGAGAAAATATGATCCAATTGTACCATAACCCACTGAGATAAAACCTGTACTACATATATATAGTAGTTTCAAAACGAACAATTCTAAAACAAAGGCTACAGGGATGCATTTCTGAATCTTAAAATGCTCTAATGCTAATCTGCCATAGGGCTCCAAATGATGAAATGTCTTATCTGCGAATAAAATCAAAAGTATGAGATATATTATGAAAATTCCTTCACTGATAAGTAAAGTACACACACTGTTGTTATTACATTAGAATAGTGAGCAGGAATAGTCCATAGCAGAGAAGCCACAAACAAAAATAGATTGCAAGGCCTCCCTATCCCTTACACCATGGCGACTGTGAACCATACACTAGTCTACTCATCTAACGAGTAGTACTCACTAGTCGCCGCGCTAATAATATTTTCCCTACAAGGAAAACCTAACAGCATCAAAATCCATTGACAATTCAATGACTTATGACCATTTATATTGAGGATGCCAAGTGTGCTTTTTTATCATTTTCTGTGAAAACTCCCTCTGACAGCCTGTACACAATCGCCTCTTCAGAGATGTCAGTTCGATATTTGGCGAAACTCTAAAAATTATTTTTGGGCACTTCAAAAGTGGGGTTATACCCTAATCAGAGTGACAAATACCTTCAAAATTAATCAGTTAGGGTTTGGTGTATCTTTAAGGATTATCAGAATTATAAAATATTCATTTCAATTTTTTTTTCTTATTATTTCTGTAGTAAAATATCACCTTTGAAACTCTGAAATCAGAGAAAATCTGAAACTCTGACATCTCTGCCTCTTGTACAAAAACTACTGACATTAGGAAGATAAATCTAATTGATTCATAGAGGGAAAATGTTAGGCTTTGTTATGACCGGTGAGAGATAGCTCTGTGATGACATTTTCAATTTCTTAGATTCTCAACATGATGGATTTTGCTATCAAAACCTAATAAAAACACACTTTTCGCACTTCTAGCATCCTAAAGTATTGATAAATTTTGTTTTTTGAATTTTTTGAAAAACAATTTTTAACCCCCTGCCATGCCATGCTAAACGACTTGCCCCTGAAGTAGGTATGTCAGCATTGGGGCTGATATAAGCCTGGACTGCGTCATGGAAAACTGTGCCAGGCTTGGAAGGTTTGTGCAGGGACAGGCAGGGCTTTTGACAGGATTTTTTGCAATGCGCCAATTGCACACTTTTTAGCAAATACAATGCGCCATTCTGTAAATGAATGGCCATTCTAGCCATTTAAATGCGACATTTAAGCATTAAATGCGTGTATTACGCACTGCGCAGCCCTGTCAAAAGCCCTGAGGGACAGGTCTCAGTGATCAGCTTATAACCATGGGAAATATTGGAGGGTTTAACTGCCTGAGAATTTGTACCCCAAGTACACAAAATTTCCTTCAATTTAGTGTTTGATTTTTTTCACAACTCTAATTAGTTAATTAATTGTCACCTTAATTAGGTCAATGTAATCAATACCCCCTGATCAAATACCTGAAGGAATATGTGATGCATCCTAACCAAATCAGGCAGATCTCGCCCATCATAGACCAGAGATAATGAGGTCAAAAGGTGGAAAATGCTAATTATAGTCATTTGGAGCTTTTTGGGTATTTGCTTCCATTATTATCTTCCCTTTCATGTGATGAAAGAATAAATACAAAAAATTAGTAGAAATGATGAAAATTGGCCAAATTGATAATTGTCGCTGATTTTTACCACGACAATTTTCATCGATATATCTACAATATAATCTTAATGAATCTTTTGAAAGAAAGGTATAAAATATAGAAAGACAACAGATATTAATATCCACATGTAGCTTAACATTTTCTCTTTAAATTGATACCAGCTTTACTTGGCATATATTTGGTACATACAGACTAGACACTGATACAGTGGGGCCTCCCTATTTTCAGTATGAGTATACAGTGATAAAAAGACCTTTGTTTAGAGCTCTATTTCTCGGAACGAATGATGGCCAATTTATAATTTTGAAACTTCAGCAAAAATTGACAAATACAGATATTTTAATGAAACAAAAAGTGTCCTGAAGCTCTTGATCTAGTCTCTGTGAAACCAGTATAATCATGAAATCCATTTTCCTGACATGTGCCTGGTTAGGTAAGGATGCATCACATATAGGAAGTCATTCAAAAACATATAGAAGAGGTAGTATATGGTCTTAGCATCATCTCTGCCAAATATGAAGAAAATCTATCGTTGAGCACATAGTTTTCTAGGATCAGCAGGAATTTGTAATTGATAATTTCTGCCCAAATTAAGGGATTTTACTAACTTTTTATCTTTAAAAATTGATATTTCCACTTCTTTTGGTCAGAATGACCTGGGATGAACTGCATTGTGATGGCAAAGTTCCAGGCTTTCAGGGGGTGTAAGCTTTTCCATGATACAGCAAGTTTAAAAATCAGAGTAAAATCATGGAAAGGTCACACATGTTCCTTCTTTGTACAGTTTAAAATGATGACGAAAAAAATGCCCACTTTCGATCATGAAAACCACCATAACTTCATCAATTTTCACTTTAAATGAAAAATTCCAAAAGCATATTATTACTAACATGTGTCTCTAAAGGCTGTGCTCAAAGCTAAGGGATCAGACAGCTTTTCAATTTTTAGTGACATACCTTAGGCACTGACATAGCTGCCGTGCGCGGTTCTGCTGTGCGCGGAGGCTAAAAGTGTGATTTAGCAAAAATGGAGCAGCTGAAGTTGACATGTCTTTACTTATTGATTCTAAAGCTGTTTACAGGTGGATTTGGACAATTAGGGTATCATATTAACGGGCTTGAAGAGGGCCTCAATATGCATGTTTCTCCCAGGTGAACTCAAAACTTAAGTTCAGGAGCATTTTATGGTATGAAGTATGCATCTCACATAGTTAAAAATGGCACTCACACATTCCCTGGTTAAATAAGGTCTAGAAAATGTCTAGTTTTCTTCTTTCTAATAGGCAGCAGTATGTTTTTTAAGCAACTACAAAATCATGACCTACTAACTCTGTGAGAGGGAGTGAGCGATTAGCTCTAACACCTCCCCCACTGCAGCACACCTATAGCCACCACTGGAGGGGCCACCTGGAGGTGGCCCCTACTGGAGGTCTGACTACCAGGACTTCTCTGACTGACTAGTAGGGCTATACTTTGAAGTATGAACATCAGTCAGAGGGTGGGGGAAGGCCCCAGGTACTGCTCCCTGAGGCTGGGTGAACTCCATTCTAGTCAGGTGAACATTACCCTAGCCTGGGCCTAGGCCAGGAGATCTCTGACTAATAGGACATCAGTAGTCCCCCTTAAATATGGATGGGAGGATAGGAATGCATCATTCAGCAGCATCATGCCTAGAAGACAAGACCCCTTGAAGACTACATTGAAGGATGGAGGACATTGATTCTATCATTCATCTAGCTAAATATTAACAAATGTTTACTCATTTACAAAAAAAAAAAAAGAAAAAAGTTAGTAAATTGGACCTTTGACCTTAAAATGACCTTGACCTGACCTAGATCAAGGTCAGGCCATAGGTCATTGGAACCACTCCTTAAGGACCTTTTCTCAAGTTTTTATTTCAAGTTCCTAGTGTTAATATCTTCTGCGAAACAGTGATTTAAGTGTTCCAGGCATTTCTGACCACAACTAGCATGATCACAAAATTTGAACCTTGATTAAACTCTTAAGTATGGGTTATTGTGGCAGAATATTCTAGGAGACGGTTATGGCCGCTGGGTGTAGATGGCGCTGCAGTCAGGCCTCCAGTGCGCATGTGCAGGCACCTAACAACCAGTGGAGCCAATACAGTTGTTGCAAACAACTGCCTGACAACCCATACTGCACAGTGGCAGTACCTACTGTCAAAGTGTTTTGTTCTAGTATTTAGGGCTTAGATAGGCCTAGAAATAAAAGTCAATAGTGTATCTTGTAGGAAACTGTCAGAAAAGGCTGAAAAATATTGTCTCAAAGTCATAGGCCCAAGGGAAGATAGCTTAAATTGCTGTCAAATATATCGCGCGAGGGCGTTTTTGTTTACCCTGGCCGTAGCTGTGGCAGAACTGCTGTCAAAATGTAAATCTCATGTATTTTGGGGCTAAATTGGCCTAAAATAAAAAGTCAATAGTGTATCTTGTAGGAAATTTTCTGAAAAAGCTGAAAAATATAGTCTCAAAATCAGAGGCATAAGGGAAGCTAGCTTAAATTGCTGTCAAATATATCGCGCGAGGGCGTTTTTGTTTACCCTGGCCGTAGCTGTGGCAGAACTGCTGTCAAAATGTAAATCTCATGTATTTTGGGGCTAAATTGGCCAAGAAATAAAAGTCAATAGTGTAACTTGTAGGAAATTGTCTGGAAAAGCTGAAAAATATAGTTTCAAAACCATAGAACCATGGCAAAATGGCTTAAATTGCCGTCAAATATATCGCGGGAGGGCGTTTTTGTTTACCCTGGCCGTGTCTGTGGCAGAACTGCTGTCAACATGTTCGGAGGGATTACGTATCAGTTGCAGAGTGTCTGGAGGGATTACACATCAGTCACAGAGTGTTCGGAGGGATTACGTATCAGTCACGGAGTGTTCAGAGGGATTACATATCAGTCGTGGAGTGTTCGGAGGGATTATGTATCAGTCACGGAGTGTTCAGAGGGATTACATATCAGTCGCAGAGTGTTCAGAGGGATTACGTATCAGTCGCGGAGTGTCGGGAGGGACTACACATCAGTCACGGAGTGTTCAGAGGGATTACATATCAGTCGCAGAGTGTTCAGAGGGATTACGTATCAATCGTGGAGTGTCGGGAGGGACTACACATCAGTCGCGGAGTGTTCGGAGGGATTACGTATCAGTCACGGAGTGTTCAGAAGGATTATGTATCAGTCACAGAGTGTTCAGAGGGATTATGTATCAGTCACGGAGTGTTCAGAGGGATTACATATCAGTCGCAGTGTGTCAGGAGGGATTACGTATCAGTCGCGGAATGTCGGGAGGGATTACATATCAGTCGCAGCGTGTTCGGAGGGATTACGTATCAGTCACGGAGTGTTCAGAGGGATTATGTATCAGTCACAGAGTGTTCAGAGGGATTACGTATCAGTCGCGGAGTGTTCAGAGGGATTATGTATCAGTCACGGAGTGTTCAGAGGGATTACGTATCAGTCGCGGAGTGTTCAGAGGGATTATGTATCAGTCACGGAGTGTTCAGAGGGATTACGTATCAGTCGCGGAGTGTGCGGAGGGATTACGTATCAGTCGCGGAGTGTTCATAGGGATTACGTATCAGTCGCGGAGTGTTCATAGGGATTACGTATCAGTCGCGGAGTGTTCGGAGGGATTACGTATCAGTCGCGGAGTGTGCAGAGGGATTACGTATCAGTCGCGGAGTGTTCATAGGGATTACGTATCAGTCGCGGAGTGTTCGGAGGGATTACGTATCAGTCGCGGAGTGTTCAGAGGGATTACGTATCAGTCGCGGAGTGTGCAGAGGGATTACGTATCAGTCGCGGAGTGTTCATAGGGATTACGTATCAGTCACGGATTGTTCAGAGGGATTACGTATCAGTCGCGGAGTGTGCAGAGGGATTACGTATCAGTCACGGAGTGTCGGGAGGGACTACACATCAGTCGCGGAGTGTTCGGAGGGATTACGTATCAGTCACGGAGTGTTCAGAAGGATTATGTATCAGTCACAGAGTGTTCAGAGGGATTATGTATCAGTCACGGAGTGTTCAGAGGGATTACATATCAGTCGCAGTGTGTCAGGAGGGATTACGTATCAGTCGCGGAATGTCGGGAGGGATTACATATCAGTCGCAGCGTGTTCGGAGGGATTACGTATCAGTCACGGAGTGTTCAGAGGGATTATGTATCAGTCACAGAGTGTTCAGAGGGATTACGTATCAGTCGCGGAGTGTTCAGAGGGATTATGTATCAGTCACGGAGTGTTCAGAGGGATTACGTATCAGTCGCGGAGTGTTCAGAGGGATTATGTATCAGTCACGGAGTGTTCAGAGGGATTACGTATCAGTCGCGGAGTGTGCGGAGGGATTACGTATCAGTCGCGGAGTGTTCATAGGGATTACGTATCAGTCGCGGAGTGTTCATAGGGATTACGTATCAGTCGCGGAGTGTTCGGAGGGATTACGTATCAGTCGCGGAGTGTGCAGAGGGATTACGTATCAGTCGCGGAGTGTTCATAGGGATTACGTATCAGTCGCGGAGTGTTCGGAGGGATTACGTATCAGTCGCGGAGTGTTCAGAGGGATTACGTATCAGTCGCGGAGTGTGCAGAGGGATTACGTATCAGTCGCGGAGTGTTCATAGGGATTACGTATCAGTCACGGATTGTTCAGAGGGATTACGTATCAGTCGCGGAGTGTGCAGAGGGATTACGTATCAGTCACGGAGTGTTCATAGGGATTACGTATCAGTCGCGGAGTGTTCGGAGGGATTACGTATCAGTCGCGGAGTGTGCGGAGGGATTACGTATCAGTCGCAGTGTGTCCGGAGGGATTACGTATCAGTCACGGAGTGTCTGGAGGGATTACACATCAGTCACGGAGTGTTTGGAGGGATTACGTATCAGTCGCGGAGTGTCGGGAGGGATTACATATCAGTCGCAGCATGTTCGGAGGGATTACGTATCAGTCGCAGAGTGTCCGGAGGGATTACACATCAGTCGCAGAGTGTTCAGAGGGATTACGTATCAGTCGCTGAAATTCCCTATTTGATTGCAGCCAACACTGACAACATTAGTCTCATATTGACGTTTTATGTATTACCTCCCTGATCACTATCGGTCAGGTGTTTGGGGCTGTGTACAAATGACGTCATGCAGGAGGGGGGGAGGGGGGTCCCACTTCCCATGACCAAGCATGACAAGGGGGGGAGGGGGTCATGGGCTGCATGACATCATGTCATCAAGAAATCACAATTTGCTTTGGTTTTGGCAAGAAAAGAAAAATTGTAAAGATAGGGAAATATAATACCTATAGACATCAATTCTGCCACAGCTTTTCCGCGACTTTTTGACAGCATTCTATGCCATCTTCCATTACTTTTATGACATTGAGACCATATTTTTCAGCTTTTTCAGACAATTTCCTACAAGATACACTATTGACTTTTATTTCTAGGCCTATCTAAACCCTAAATACTAGAACAAAACTCTTTGACAGTAGGGACTGCTACTGTGCAGTATGGGTTGTCAGGCAGTTGTTTGCAGCAACTCTCCTGTTGCTAGTACTCCCGCTGGTGCGCGGCGGGTGGTCACGTGACCAGCGTAAGGCTTCCCGACAGGGAGAATTGTAGTCACAGTTTGAGCCCCTAATGCCACTACGTTTTAGGGTCTCAGTGACCACTGTGGGAGTAGCTGAGGTTGACAGTGGTCCCATGCGGGAAACCGGAAGTTGCAAATGCATTGTTTACATGTGCTTTGTTTGTACATTTATAAAGGGAATTGAACAAAATCATGAAAATAGATTAATCTTTGGGCATATTTCTAGAAGTTTTCAAAGAATTGCACCATAACTCCAGGTATTTCACATGCTACATTAGCTGCAAGTTGCCGACCGAATTTCTGAAAATCCAACATGGCCGCCATGTTATTTCTTAAGAAAAAAAATGTCAGGATTTTTAAAATTACATTTTCGGCAGGTTAAACAAATCCCATCTTAATGAAATTGATTGTGGTTCAAACTATCCAAAAATGCAAGTTATGTTTCATTTCAAGAAGAAATAAAGACAGGAGAGTGCGCCTAAAATGGAGGCGCAACCAATCTCAAAATCTCAGGCCCAAGTATGCCCAACTCACAACAAGTATGTGAGTTGGGCGCCGATCCAACTAGGAGAATTGGGGTCATTTTGTGGTCTTTGGATGGTCATAAGGGAGCGTTCATTATTTATGGCAGGGGGGGGTGAGCAAATGAGGGGGGGTCAAAATTTTTAGGGGTATTCAGAGGGGGGGGTCATTTTTTTTCAGCCTATTGTGAGAGGGGGGGGTCATTTTTTTTCAACCTATTCCTGAGGGGCGGCGCAATTCCTTTTTTTGGGGTATTTGCCAACACAATGTAAAATTTCACAACACAACACGATTTTTTTTCGCGACACGTCGCGAAGTTCATAATTCTCCACCAAGTAATAGTACTTGTTAATGATTGCAGCCACAATTTTGCCCAACATTTTCTTATTACCTATCATTCATATCCATTTAATCTGTAAAAACAGATTAATTGGTGGTAATAACAAAGGGCGACGGTGCGTCTCTGTCCGGAGACCCAAGGCCCGAGGTCCGAGGGCTGGGCCAGTAGTACAGGAGAGAAAGAATCGAGCCAATGAAAGGAACTGAGTTCCCCGACCGTCCTTGGTCTCGAATTGCTGCTGACTTCTGTTATCATGTTGGAACAAACTACCTAGTAGTTGTTGACTACTACTTAAGGGATATTGAGACAAGCAAAGTCACTAAAGGAGTTGATGCCGCAGAGACTGTCGCCAAACTTAAGAAAATATTTGTTCATCAGGGCATCCCTGATATACTTGTCACAGACACTGGACCTCAGTTTAGTGCAAGAGACTTTGCAAACTTTGTAGATGAGTGGAAATTTGTGCATGTAACATCTTCGCTGAGATATCCACAGTCAAATGGTGAGGCCGAGCGAGCCGTACAGACAGTCAGAGGTATTCTCAACAAAGCTACTGATGTGGACTTAGCATTATTAATGTACCAAAACACACCACTCCATAATGGCTTCTCACCAGCGCAACTAAATATGGGCAGGAAATTAAAGACCAGAGTCCCCTGCTATCCATCTGAACTCTTACCAAGCACAACAGACCCGGTTGTTGTACGAAAAAAGGAGAGGATGTACAGAGCCAGTATGAAACTGAACTATGACCAACGACACCGCATGAAAGAAGCCGGAGAGTTATCAGCAGGTGACAAAGTGTGGCTCCCTGATCTCAAGACTCATGGCACAATTGTAGGCAAAGCCAATGGACCAAGATCATATGTCATCTCAACCCCAACAGGCCTCCTGAGGCGAAACTGCCGTATGACTAGAAATGCTACACTATCAATACCAGGTCCACCTAATACAGGACCTATTCCAGCAGTTCATCCTCCTACACCAAGATGTGACATACCATCACATGCAGTCACCCCTAGGGTTGACTCACCTGACAAACCAACACTGAGAATTGATCAGCCGGGTACCCCTTCATATGTGAATGAACCTGATGACCCGCCAGGGGCTGATATTACTGAGCCTCGTAGGTCTGGGAGAGCCAGATCTGCACCTAAGCGTCTGATTGAAAACATGTGAAAGACTCAATGAGATATCAGTTTAGTTTAACTTGAGAGATAATTTCATAGCAAGATACTAGCTATAATCATGTTCTTATTTGGTTGATAAATATTATTCATTCATGAACATTTCAAGACAAAGAGACTGATAAGTGAGCTACTCATTTTGATCGATAGGTATTATTCATCTATGAACATTTGAAGACAAAGAGACTAATAAGTGAACTTCTCATTTTCCCAAAAAAAAAGGGAGATGTGGTATGACCGGTATTCCTATATGGTGCTGCCACCAGTGACTGTGTGGGGAACTAAAAAGTAAAGTGAGTGGGTTGAGTGGGACACAACTTTGGGGGTTTAGGAAGCGGAGATCAGCATGTCAACATGTGGCTGAAACTGAATTTATAACACTACAAGTCTACTCTACATTAAAGAACTTCAAGAACTAATCTTCTAAATGTTTGCTCAATAGAGTATCCAACAATTGCTGAAGGCGATCAGCCCAGCCTGAGGACCGAGGGCCTTGGGTTTCCGGAACAGAGACAAACTGGAGCCCTTTGTTTACGTTCTGACACAAGAAAAAGCTTTGATTTTCCTTAAAATAATTCACGAATAAGACAGAAAAGCCACAAACAGGAAGTGAGACCGGAAGTGCTTTTATGGGTCCCCTGACCCAACATGCGCTCTCAACCAATCAGATTGCAGGAAAGGCGACCCAACTGCACTCGAGTGTTAGAACAACTTGCTTACATCACTAGACCTGGTGCTCCTTTAGACGTTGCTTAAAGGTGCCCATGATTATATTTTTAAAATTCAATAGTACCTCCCATATATAACGTGTGATTTGTGGATAAGGCACACTGTAGGAGCAAATTCAAAAGATCAAATGAGAATATGAAGTTGGCTCCAGAAATTCCAAAAACATTCTTGGGAGATACTCTCATACTTCATTATTATTGCTCCCATGCTGTACTACTTAACTAATGTGGTACAGTAATAAAAATGTATTCTCTTGCATGAAGTTTGTATTTAGGAATGTTTTAGTCCTGACTACCATAATGTCTTGCATATAAGGCGTGTCTTAGGCCTATGTGCGAATCAGAGCCCAGGTGCGCCTTATAGGATCAGCCTGAGTTAAGGGTGCATCTTATACGTGGGGTTTATTCAAATATCATTTGATACATAAAATGATTTACCCTGAAAAACATGTAAATAGCCCCCTACCTCCATCACACCTATGGGTAAAGCTAATGAATGCTGTAAAGGTGTTGGGCAGTATCAGCTCCCCTCCAACCCTACCAGTACTCTATGGTGGCCATAGCTTTTCACACATTCCCATGTGACACTCACACCATCCAATGCCACCCTCACTCCATCCCATGCCTCCCTCACACCCTCCAATGTCACGGTAACACCTTAGCAAGGCTTTCCCCACAACTTAGGCCTATTCAATGTACATGTAGGTTGGCTTTTACCAAGGGAGGCTATGTCTTACAGCATATGTCAAAAGGTTGGGGTGCACCTTATACAAGGGTTTTTTAAAATATTAATCCAGAAGCAGTATAGGTGTGCCTTATATGCAAAACACACATCCCTGAGTTAGGGGTGCACCTTATACATGAGCTCCGCCTTATATACGTGGGAGATTACGGTAAACTTCATTTTCAATAATCTTGGTGGCCAAAAGAGATCGCAAAGCACATTTTTCTGTAATTCCAATTACCATTTTCTTATTCCATGTACCGGGTAATTAGTTCAGGGAGCAGTGAACCATTATCAAATCACCTTATCATCTTATATCTGGCACAAGGGTCTTCTGTCAAGAAAGAGAGAATGGTAAACATTCTCCAATCTGTTGTGGACCATCAGAGTAGATGACAGCAGTGGCTTTCTAGAAGTATACATAGAAAAGCATGTCTCTTGAGCTGAGAGGTGCCAGCAAAGTTCTCGGTGGTAAAAAAAGTCACCTACTATAATCACAGCAACTACTGATCAGAACCTCCAGTTTCTAACCCTTAGTATCACTTTTGAAATCAATGCTTTTGTGATTGATATCCATCACACCTACTAAATTAATGTTAAAAAATGAGATCAGAATGAAATTGAAACACTAGAAAAATCTCAAAAAGTTTGTCTTTGTATGCGCAAATTTTGAAAGAGACAGCTGCAAGTGCTTCAATCACTACAGTTAGTCAGGAATAGGTTGCATGATATAGCTGGCTAAGACATCCTGTATTTCCCTGTGTATTACTAAAAGCCCGTACGGGCTTGTAAACACACTTAAGTGGCAAATTTACCAGGATTATAAACAGGGCAGGCTTATACACAGGGCAGGCTTATATTTCTCTACATGAAATAATGAGGGAGTGGCAAACAGTTTGCTCAAGACTTATCTATGGTTTGTACATCATTCTTTAGACATTTTCTAGAATCCTTTATCTTTCTTTGCATGAAATATAAGGGTAGCGGAAATTGATATAGCTGAAAAAATATATAAATACCATATGTTGAAGTATGGTAATGGTCCAAAATGCTTTTTCATTGAGCACAGAGGCCATACACAGGGAAATATAGTACCCACTTAAACTGCATCAGTAGTAGCCCATGCTAGTGCCCCCTATGGAGGAGCCTTCAAAATAGGTACTTTTTATACAGATGTCAATCAATCAATGGCAGGGTATTCACATTTCAATTTTTCAAAAGATCGGAACCATTTTGAAAAAGGCTTTGCATTTATACAAAATGAAAGCTGGCCAACGGCTGATAGCTTTTACGACATTCTACAACGGCCACCCCATTTTTAACATATAATTGGAATGGTTTAAATTCAGGTAGAATACAGTTTAGCTGGCGCACATCTTGCTGCACATTAGGATTAGCATAGGGTTAGCATTAGGGTAGCTAAAGGGTTCACTTTAGCACCGGCTAAAGTGCATTAGTCCCTCAATTTCTCCTAATATGACAGGAATGAAGAGACCTGATGTACACAGACTTTGTTGAACATGGTTAAATGTATAAGGTAATGTGATGGGAATCATTTTCTTTCAATCAGTTCTAAGGGGGGGTCATTTTTTTTTAACCCATTCCTAAGGGGGGGTCACTTTTTTCAACCTATTCCCAAGGGGGGGTAATTTTTTCTTTACGTATTCGTTCTGCCAGATTGGCACCCCCCCTGCCATAAATAATGAACTCTCCTTTAAAAGGGCGCGTTCGCAAGCATTTTTTGCCCTTCGGGAGGGGGTCTAAAAAATTTTGGACCCTCGAGGGGGGCAAAATATTTTTTGTGCGTCTGCATGCAAACCTACCAGTCCCCCCCCTTGTTAAAAAATGATCACTCCCTAAGAGAGGCAGAGTTCCTTAGGCTTAGGCTCAGCCTAGATTCCAGGCTTAGATCATCATGCACCTCGTAACATGTAGGTATGTCAATGAAAGGGCTGCTGTGAGCGCGGACCTGGTTGTAAAAAGGTGTGACTACTTTTGAAAGGCTGTGCATGGGTAGCTCTCTGTTCCTAGCCTTTAAAGATGATAAATACATGAGGAAGGTGGCACCTTAGATTTTTTATGCCAAGTATACAAGATACCCTTCAGCCTAGAGTTCAAATTTTACACATGCATTAATTGGTTAATTAATTATGGCCCTAATTAGGTCAACATCTAATCTAAGCATCGATATTTATGTGAAGACACTTTGGACCCAGAATGAAAACCTATAGACCTAGGTCTGTTAGAGCATTGTCTAAAGTTCAGTTCTGCCAAATATAAAGAAAATCTATCGAGGGGCACTATGTTTTTAGGAGGAGCCAATTTTGTTCTTCGTTAATTTTAGACAAAAAAAAGGACTTTTTATTTTACCTAAACATGTACAGCCTGAATGTAGTCAAAGAGTAAAACGAGAGTATTTTACCTGTTGAGGGATAAAATGAGCTTCCTGGCAGCTTATGCGTTGAGATTCGAAGAGGTCGCGAGTAATATACACCTGTACTTTGTACTATTCTTGAAAGTTTAGAGAGCATTGACTGGCAGTGTTGAGCATGTTGATCACGGGCGTTAACTTACAAAGAGCAGAAGCATAGAGGAGGCGTAATAGTAATAAGGGTGTCCAACTCCGCTGCTAGCTTTCAATCTTCTGAGATTTGGGGCCAGCTTGCACATTATGGTTTTAGTAATAACCACTAGATGGAGCCACTTAAAGGGCTTCCCCCAACCTATAATTAGAATGACCACAACCTCCATGTTTTCCCATTTGACAACAACATAGAACTGTCAGAAGTGCAGTTCCATCTCTATGGGCCATTATTTAGGGTTTGTAGAACAAATAGTGGTAGGCCTACATGCAACATTATTGAACATTCTCAAGCAGCCTGTCAGTGTAACAATGTGTTTTGTTGTAGCGAATTCTCTGTACATGTCATTTAATATTTTGGCAATGCTACTTTGCAAGTGACATTTGGAGTGGTCTTTTAATTATCTGGGGGGGGGGTCATAATCCTAACGGATTGATCCTGCACCCAGGCTGGATATTATATGCAGGTATCCTGCTTCACGTTATGCTGGGCTTATACCCATAATATATGTAGGTACTGGTATCCCGTTTCATGATCATGGGCTTACATATTAAAGAGTATTGGACACAAAAGTACAGTTTTAAACTTTTGAAGCCTTCAAATGGGTGCCACCTATAGCTTCTCCCAAAAGTGGGGGCTGGGGCTTATATGGTGGTGTGGCTTAGGGAGTGATCATTTTTTAACCTAGGGGCAGGGGGTGGTGTCCTGAGGAGGGGGCAAAATTTCTTCGAACCCAAGCTTGACCTAAGATTATGACATTCATACAAGTGTCCCTGACATACTTTTTTTATTATTTCCCTACAGTGAGGACCTGGACAGTACCACAGCATGCTGACCGAAGGCACTGTCACCTTCTTACTGCATCGTAATGGATCCAAACCCGTTCAGCACAACCATTCAGCGCCTGTTCACCCTGTGTCATCATCAAAACATCATATCAATATCACAGTGTTATATTGGCTTTTTTAGTGCTTTCAAATAAGTTCCAATGGTCTATAAATCATATTAATTTATGAGGTATACCGTAATCTCCCATGTATAATGCACATCTTATACGGGTGTTTTAAGTCTCATTGGATCCACAAGGGGGACACCAAGACCTTTCTCTTGATAACTTACATGCCCCCTTGGTCATAATAGGCCCCCAGGAGGGTCCGGGGTGGCCCAAGCTACACATAGGTTTTTGAATTTTGAAGATTCATTCAGTAGAATCAAAGTTATGAATTTTTCATTTTTTTGAGAATTTTCCAAAACTCTAGGTGCGCCTTATATGCTGGCTGCGCCTTATATGTGGGAGATTATGGTAATTTAAATCAAATGATAAAGGTTGAGACTTATGAGTAGTAGCCCTATAAATAATTCTTCATGGCTTCTAATTCTAGTCTGAACAAAATAAATCTGATTGGTCTCAATCTTTGGTTAGTGTTCATAAATCGGATATTAGCTTTACAGAAAGCAATTATGTACTTATTCTGTCAAAATGATGCTTTGATCTTTACCACTGCAAAGCGTGGAATTTTATTGGAAATGCTATTGATTACAGCTTGGGATGATATCAGCACCATAGACGAGCCAATGGCCTGGCACAAGATAAGTTTGCAATGTGTGATGAAGGAAATGCATAGTTACACACAGTTATCCAGGACAGTGTCATTAATTATGGAGTGGCCGTTTTTTAACAAGAAGGGTGGATTTTCATGCAAAGGTCACAAATTTTCTCAGTCCACCTCCTTTTATTCTATAGAAGTGTGCTGTTTTTGTTTTTTTTTGCTAAAAAAGAAAGGGGTGACATTTTGTTTTTCCTCCGCTAAGGGAGTAGTCATTATTCATCAATAAGGGGTGGTGAGTATTCGCGAAAATTTTTTACGATGAAAGTCAAAAGTCTTTGTGCCCCCCTCCCATGCTGACGAATTTTCGCCAAAAAGAGGGTCAACGTTTAACCCCCCCTCGAGAGAGAGCTTTTACGCCCCGTGTTTGAAGGTGACCGCAGATGGGCCAGATTCAAACGGTATCTAAGGAAGTCACTCCCGATCCGATCGGGCATATCAAACATGTTTGATATATGACCGACTGGATCGGACGTCCCCGCAGACACCCCCCAAATCACAATCGGCTGAACCAGTCGGCCCCGTCTGCGGTCCCCTTGATTTTCTTTAACCTCCCACCCTTCTGTTGTTTAAAAATGACCAGTCCCCAAGTACATGTACTACACATCTCAAATGTGTTGATATTTATGTGGTTGATTATATATGATAATGATGTATTTTGAGAAATAATAAAAAGTTGTGCATTGTTGTGTCAATATGTTTTTTCACTTACTCTATTCCTTCATATGAAGTATTTCGGAGTTAAAGAAATTTGGTCATTATTTGTTAACAGTTTAGTGGTTTATTTTTTATAGGCCTATATTTTCTACATTGATTGGGGCCAGGTTGGAAAAAAATTAGCTGGGGGACCAACACAGAATTTTACATGATAGAACTATACTAAAATTGCCAAAATTTTACCCAAGGTGCATCATATGATTTAGTCTGACTGAGTGCATCTTGTATGCAACCGGCATCATATAGACAAGGCTTTACAGTGATATAGGGAATCATATTATTTCAATAATATTTGTGATGCATCCTTACCTAACCAGGCACATGTCAGGAAAATGGATTTCATGATTATACTGGTTTCACAGAGACTAGATCAAGAGCTTCAGAATACTTTTTGTTTCATTAAAATATCTTTATTTGTCAATTTTTGCTGAATTTTCAAAAATATAAATTGGTCATCATTCGTTCCGAGAAATAAAGCTCTAAACAAAGGTCTTTTTATCACTGTATACTCATACCGAAAATAGGGAGGCCCCACTGTATCAGTGTCTAGTCTGTATGTACCAAATATATACCAAGTAAAGCTAGTATCAATTTAAAGAGAAAATGTTAAGCTACATGTGGATATTAATATCTGTTGTCTTTCTTTATTTGATACCTTTCTTTCAAAAGATTCATTAAGATTATATTGTAGATATATTGATGAAAATTGTCGTGGTAAAAATCAGCGACAATTATCAATTTGGCCAATTTTCATCATTTCTACTAATTTTTTGTATTTTTTCTTTTATCACATGAAAGGGAAGATAATAATGGAAGCAAATACCCAAAAAGCTCCAAATGACTATATTTAGCATTTTCCACCTTTTGACCTCATTATCTCTGGTCTATGAAGGGCGAGATCTGCCTGGTTTGGTAAGGATGCACCACATTTGTGTGTATTTAAGGGGTAAACTTTTTATCCCTCCTGAGGGGTGGCATAAAAACTTTTGACTCCTCTTGAGGTTGACATAAAAAAGTTGATCCTATTCTATAGATCGAAGACAGCACAAATGCGCAAAAGGACTAATTGTGTAACAAAGTAATATGAAACCTTACATGAATCTTATAGAAAGATGTGTAGGGGTATGGTATTTTACACTTTAACATTCATGTACCCGTGAGACTCAGACCTAGGTCCTTCGGGTGTGGTGGGGGAATTCGGATGGCAGGTGGCAGCACCTGCCTCTGGGTTCGTATCCACTACACCAGGGGGCCTACCACTCGTCCGCCACACGTCACGTGGCCGGTCTGAGTTTCACGGGCTTTTCCCCTATATAAGGCTGGTCCTAACCCAGGTTCCTCAGTAGTGGTTTACCCACTGCTCAACCAGGTTGTTACCCGAAAGGGTAACCGAATGCCCTAGTAGCATGTAGTCCTCTGAGGCTGTGATCGTATGTAACGCAAGCTAAGAAATAAAAGCTCGGTTGCCTACCCGGAAACTTTTCTCTCTCTTCGTTATGATTTAATCTAACTTGACAAGACGAACCATTACACTGGTGCCGTGACCAGGATGGTCTTCGGGTAAGCGCAGTCAGAAATGACTGAGCTGAGCCCAGTCAGGGGAAATGGCCCAAATTATGAGCTAAACTCCCCGATGGAGGATGGTGAAATCAAATCACCACCCCAAGGTACAGAGTGGAGAAATCCACTGGAACACTACCCTGATGGGTTAGAGGATGTAAGAAAAAACTTACATGATGAACTGGATGAATTTGGAGACTCCTTATTCATGCCAGGAGGTACTTCGAAACCTGCACCAATGCATAAAAGTACTGCTCAATTTGGTAAACTACCATTTGAGGTACCAAAGCCTAGTGCAGGTATGTTTGAAACGCCATATAGTTCTCGAATTAAACACCAGAAATGTGGATTCGAAAGGAACAAAATGGACGAGCTTGAAGATATGAGAGCTGAATACGAGAAGATCCAGAAGGATCTTATTACACTGACCGGAACCCGAGACAAGATTCTGACTGAAAACAAACAGTTGATATCAGAACGTCTTGATTACGATCAAAGTTGTAGACGCCAACAACAATTGTTATTGGATCAGATGGAGAAAGAAAAACAAGATTTTCAACTCCAGCACAAACAGTATCGTGATGCACTATACACGGCGGACCTGGAATACAGAGCCTCGTGTGATGAGTTGAATAGAACTAAACAAGAGTTAAATTCAACTCAAACGGCCTATGGTAAGTACCAAGAAGAGCTGATGAAAATTGAATCAGCCTTCAAGGATGCTCGGAAAACGTATCAAAAACAAACCGATGAACATGAAAAACTCAAAGGTCAATGGATACGTCAATCCACAGATTTGGCTGCCAAACAGACAAAGATGATGGATGATTATTCCGAACTGGAAGCTAAAGCTATCCAGATGTCAAAGTATCTAGAAGATACTGGTCGTGCAGTAGGCACTCTTGAATCAGACTTCACCGTTTCAGGAGTTGCCCTAAACACGACGAGTAACCGGATGAACTCTTTAAGGGGCGATGACGGGGTAACAGAGACAACTGTACCTCGTTATGAAGAAATAAAGAGTCATCAGGTTAGATTTACGGATGATACCTTCCAACCTCTTGGTTTAGGTACGGGGAATGGTGGGGTTGACTCTGCGAGTGGAACTAAACAAAGCCACTCGGCAAAGACCTCCACCTTTGACGGCGGATGGCCACAACAGTCACCTTTAGGGGGACCAAATGGCCCGTATGCCCAGTATGGATGGAGTCAATCCCAAACAGGAGCGAATCCGTCCAAAGGTAACACCCGGAACATGTCCGGAGGAACAACCGGACAATCATCCGGGAATTCCAGTCCAGCTGGAGGGCAATCCGGATGTGACCAAGGATCCGGACCTTCAGGAGATCGTTCCAGAAGCAGACCCTCTGCTGGTGGGACTGGTTCCAATAATGGAAATCAGTCAAATGGAACAGGAGGAAACACTAATCCCAATAGTGGTTTCTTTAGCTTTGGTGGAAATACACAACCCACCAATAATCCTGGGCCAACTCCTCAAACCAGCGGATACACCTTCTCACAGGTGCCTCCATACGGAACAGGAGGATCAGGGGGCGGAGGAGGACCACCGCCTGGAGGTCCTGGAAGTACTTATGGTACGAATCCTCCAAGGAAAAAGAGACTCAGTCGCCGAGTATCTCTTTCTCCAGGGTTACAAGCGCTGCATGACTCTAATGCAGCGATTGCTAACTTAGGTGTTGATTGCTACAATCAAGGTCTGGACGATACGGAGATCATGGAATGGAGTAAGGGTTTATCCCTTACTGGATCCACGAATCCGGCTCGTAGAGTAGCTAAGATACCTACCCCCTTTAATGCCAAGAACCCTTGGAAGGAGGAGTATCAAGGCTGCGCGGATGTCTTTAACTGCAATGGATGGGGTAAAGCGGAAGCTCTCCCTTATTTAGTATGCTGGTTAAAGGAAGGCGACGGAAAAGGAGCCGTGGAGCAATGGAGAGATTCTCAAATAGTAGGACTCTCAGCCCATATGAAATATGATGAACTCATAGAGATTGCTTCATATCTATATGGGAATATAGTTGGAGAAGATCCTTGGCTGACGTTCACTAAAAGAACGCAGAAGCCTAAGGAATCTGCCAAAGTGTTCGGCTTGGAATGTCAACGACTGTTGCATAAAGCCAGACCTCAATGGAGACTAGATGATGAATGCTTCCTAGATGAAATGTTTAAACAATTCATTGAAGGATTGCGGAATCAGGAACACAGGACAGTAGCCTGTGAAGCTTGGAAGAATGATGCCTCTCTGACAGATTTGTTCCAGTCCCTAGATCATTATGATCGAAAGGCCCGTATCTTTGCCGGGAAGGTACCCCAACGGATGTCAGCAATGATAATCCCGGAGGGAATACCCGAAACCGATTCATCCGAATCAGGGGAACCTGACGAAGATGAAAACGTTGGGGCCATTGGCCAAGGGAACCCCCGGTATAACCGGAACTGGGGAAAGAAACCGGGTTACGTCAAGGTGAAAGTGATTACTTCTAAACCTCCTGTGACTCAACCCGATACCAAACCTACTACGGGTCCGTCTTTATCAGAGGACCTGGTTGACAATTTGGTAAAGAAGATTACTGAAAATCTTAGGAGGCCTAAGCCTGATAGGAGCGTAGTGACATGCTTTCGATGTCAGGAAACTGGGCATTATGCTGCCGAGTGTGAGGCAGATAAGCCAGTTTATAGAAACACTCGTTACCGGAACAATCCGGGTAAGGAGGACTCAGTGAAGAAGGAAAACTGAGAGGGGGTGTCCATGAAGGCAACCGGATTACCCCCCGAATGAGTGATTGCCATGACTGCCAGCCTATCGCCGCTTGCGGTACTGGTGAGAATCCTCTAGCGATTTCGCCCAGCAGTGAAGTTAAGGAGCCTGATCAGCTCCTTACTCATGAGGCTGGGGAGACTGATAGTACACCAGGTGTCAAGAACCGGCAGAAGAACACAGAGGGGAAACCCGATATCAGTCCAGAGGGAGCGGCCAACGAGTTGGCCAGGGTGGGGTGTGCCCAGCTCCCCCCGGGTCATCCTTTTTGGAGGGATGTGGATTTGATCTCGGCGCTAAGACGGAACTTGCTAAGTACGCAAGTAGTCCTACCTACTTGAAAGGTAGGAGGTGGTACGCAGTTGTATCTGTGAGTGGTAGATCCGCTGAGTTTCTTGTCGATACGGGTGCTAGCCACTCCTGCATTGCTAAGAGATTCTACGATCTTTTGCCTACGAATCATGAAACTTTCACAACGGAAGGAAATGCTCGTACGGCCGACGGTAGCATGATACAAACGTTCGGTAGAACATGTATGAGGTTCAGTCTACAGGAAGATAAGGACTTCATCCTTACTCCTACTGTGGCGAACATCGCGGATGATGGTATACTTGGTCTGGATTTTGCTGCATTATATGGAGCAAGGTTAGATTCCCAGAGGGGAATATTGGAAGTGAGAGACCCGTATCATCTCGAAGTACAATGTGTGCTTAGGCAAGTAAGCAGTGTAGCCAGTGTAGCCCAGACTGTTAAGATACCACCAGGCACAGCCTGTGATGTCTTATGTCGAGCGGACAGACAGTTTTCAGGAAAAACTGGAGTTGTAGAGCCAGACATGGCAATGTTGTCAAGTATCGGATTGGAATCCGCCGACGTTCTAGTAGCTAATGCTGCTTGGACGGTGGTTCCTATATCCAATACCGGTAATAAGACTGTCTACGTACAGAAGGATACGATCCTCGGGTCGGTTGTCCTGTCTGAATTGGTAGAAGGCTGTAAACATGTTTCGGCACCCGGAGCCCCTTCCTCACCCGAAAGGAGCCCGGAACTAGACATTCTAGTAGCCGAAAGCCATGTAGAAAGTGATGAACAACGTGAAGCTCTAACCGACTTGTTATACAAGTACCGTAAAGCTTTTGCAGCACCAAGTGAAAAATTGGGGCGTACCGATAAGGTACTGCATACGATTGACACTGGTGAGAATGAACCTTTTAAGATTCCTTATAGAAGACTCCCACTAGCCAAAAAAAAGGTAGCTGAGGAGGAGATAGCTAAAATGCTTGAACAGGATGTAATAATTCCATCAACCAGTCCTTGGTCTAGCCCTGTGTGCATGGTGACTAAGAAAGATGGTACCATCCGTTTCTGCATAGATTACCGGAAATTGAATGGTATGACCAAGAAGAATTCATATCCCTTACCACGGATTGATGAGACTATAGACTCCCTTGGAGGTAAGCAATGGTATTGCTCTCTAGACTTACAATCCGGGTACTGGCAAGTGGGTATGCATCCGAAAGATATGGAGAAGACGGCCTTTTCCAGTCATATTGGATTATTCCAATATAATGTGATGCCGTTTGGATTGTGCAATGCACCGGCGACATTTGAAGCCATGATGGAAACTTTATTAAGTGACCTCTTATGGAAGAAATGTCTCGTCTATCTAGATGATGTGATTGTCTTTGGGAAGACATACGAAGAATGCTTGGAAAATTTAGGTATGGTCCTGGAAAGGATCATAACTAATGGTTTGAAGCTGAAGCCCAAGAAATGCGATCTTTTCAAAAGATCTATTAATTACTTGGGGCGAATAATCTCGAATGAAGGGATTAAAGCCGATCCGGAGAAACTGGATGCCGTGTCAAATTGGCAGGCACCCACGAATGCGAAAGAAGTCAGATCCTTCCTTGGATTCTGTTCCTACTACCGGGACTTTATCCCAGGATATTCAAGGGTTGCCTTTCCTATCCAGAGCTTGTCCCACTGGACACCCGGGATAAGAAAGGAACAATTCCCTTGGGGATCCGAGCAAGACGAGGCCTTTATGAAAATAAAGGATTTGTTTGCAAGTACACCCGTGTTGAAGTACCCTACGGAGAATGATCATTTCATTCTAGATACTGATGCTAGTAATGAAAGCATAGGAGCCGCCCTTTCTCAGGTCCAGGATGGGGTTGAAGTTCCTATAGCCTTCGCTAGTAACACGTTGAGTAAAACTCAAAGAAATTATTGTACCACTAAACGTGAGTTGTTGGCTGTGGTGGTCTATACGAAGAAGTTCAAGCACTTTTTGTGGGGGAGTGATTTCACTCTACGGACTGACCACTCTTCCCTCAGATGGTTATTGAACTTCAAAGATGCAGAGGGGATGATAGGTCGCTGGTTAGCACACCTATCCGAATTCGGTCTAAATCACAGCCAGATTGAACACCGAGCCGGGGCAAAGCATTTGAATGCAGATGCTTTGTCTAGAATCCCAGTGAGGAAATGTGCAAATGCTGAGTACACTGATTGTGGAGCACACAATGCTGTGTTGGCAGGGGTTCGAGTTCCATTCGAAACCCATCCGGAACATGTCTTGAATTGGTCCTTGGAGACCATCCAGCAGTTCCAGGAGTCTGATGCAGTCACATCACGTTTGATTAAGTTCCTTAATCAGGGTATCTGTCCTCCAAGACCCGAAGTGTCATTGGAAAACAGAGAGATGAGACGATTCTTAGCTCAATGGGCCGAGCTAGAAGTCCGGGATGGTATTCTGTTTCGATGGAAGAACCATTCTAATAGGAAGAAAACCTTGCAAGTTGTCATACCTAGTGCTATGCGACGAGATATTATGTATTTCTGTCATGGACATAGAACTAGTGGACACTTTGGAAAGAAACGGTCTCTAGAACGTCTAACCAGACGATACTATTGGCCCGGCATGAGTACAGATCTCACCCAATGGGTGGAGACCTGTCCCGAGTGCTGTAAGAACAAACCAGGACCCGGGTTAGGCAAGCTGCCATTATCCCAGGAACTGTTTGGTGTAAGGTTTGCTAGAATAGCTGTTGACATTATTAGTGGGATTCCCCCCACTCCTAGTGGCAACACGTGTATGATGGTCGTGTCTGATTATTATACCAAGTACACCCGAGTGTTTCCTCTACCGGATCACAAGGCTGTTACTTGTGCTATGGCCTTTGTAAAAGGGTGGGTGCTGCACTTAGGTGTCCCACTCATGTTACATAGTGACCAAGGCAGAGAATTTGAGTCTAGTCTGTGGCAAGAGATGTGTAATTGTCTGGCGATCTGCAAGACAAGAACTAATCCCTATAGACCACAGAGCGATGGACAGGTAGAGAGATTCAATAGGACTTTGATCCAAGTATTGAAGTCTCTGGTAAATGAGCAGATGGATGATTGGGATGAACAATGTGAATTCGTGGTACATGCCTATAATGGCACTGTACATTCGAGCACAAACTGTTCTCCTAATCTCCTCGTTTTTGGAGAGGATTTGATTATGCCAGCCGTTTTGGTGTTTGGCGTAATAAGAATGAATCCGGAAACCCCTTGCCAGGTGATGTTTGTAGAATCCCTACAGGATAATTTCAAACAAGCCTATGAGAGGGTTAGAGACGAGTTGCAGAAAACTGCTCGTTGGCAGAAAGTTGGCTATGACACAGGTCTAAAAGCTATATTTTTTAATCTAGGGGATAGAGTACTGCGTCTACACCAACCTCTAGCCAACCTGAAATTAGCCAGCAATTGGGATGGACCTTTCACTATAACTCAGGTTATTAGTGATTGCACAGTGATTATTAAATCACAGCTTGGTAAATGTTACAAGTCAAATGTAGCGAGACTACGCCCATGGAGAGGGAGGGACACCTCCACCGAAATGTATGGTGATGGTCTATTGAAAGTAATGGAACAGAGTCATGTTAAGCAACTCGAAGTGGTACCGACCCGAAAGCGAGGACCCGGGCGGCCACGGAAGGTTGCAGACCCGAAGAGGGTGGTGCCCCCTGTCGTAACATCCGGAAAACAGGGGAAGATACAAAAAGTCTTGGCAGGCGCAGGTAAAAATAAGAGGAAAGGTCCTTCTAAGGCTAAGAAGACCTTGGAAAAGGCTCTTATGGATACCAGGTCAATAAAAGAGGCCTCAAAACCTCTTAGACGCAGTCCAAGGTTGCTACAGACTGCCGTAACCTAGCCTGTTAACACAACGAGTGTGTTGTCCTGTACTGTGTACTGTTATATGTTGTAACCTAGTTCAATGTATATTTGAGCCGGTCATGAGTTTCTGGAAAAGGCCCTATGACAATGTACCCATTGTTTTGGACGGATAATCCGGTGGATATGCTTATGTTATCCATAAACTCCATAATACCTAGCAAGTTGTCATAGTTGAACCCCGAGTACGAACGGATGACCGATCGGGTATTGTATTGTTTTTATGTAAGGGCGCGTGACCTAATTAAGGGCATGCGGGAAAGTTGTTGACCCATTTTCGAATGGTCACGTGAGGCGCCGGTTTGATCATGCACAGCGATTCAAGTTCGAGTATCCCGCCATATTGTCTTATTCCTGCGAAGGAAGAAGACGTGGCCGAGGGTGGTCTTACTCTTGTTGGAGTCTGATAGCCCGTGACAGCCATATTCCGAGGTGTGCCCTCGTTAAAAGGCACCCGCCTTTCACTGGGTAAGCAGTACTTACTGCTTATCCGGTGGATTGGGATATTTAATCCCCGAACAGCCACTTCTGTCGATGGCAGAAGAGGCCGTCCGCCTTGGCGGTGGTGCCGGTGCCAGCACCCCGCCAGAGTATGGAAGTGGTTCTCCCCAGAGTCCCACTTCGATCAGCAATACGATGCTGATTGTGATCAGATGGATCAACAAATGAATGTTGATCAGTACTTCTCTGGAGTAGACGATAGCGACGTAGAATCGTTCTACGACGCATCCGACAACTCCAGACAAGTTAGTCCTGAACGCCGAGGCGTTCAACAACAAATTGATGTAGGTGAGCCTTACGTAGCCCCTCCATCCGAAGGTTTGAGTGGAGAACCGACAGGAGCCCAGTCTCATGACAGGGCTCTGATGCCACCTCCCCCTCAACTGCCGCCCCGTCTTGGTGGGAGTACCTCATTCGGTGCTTTGGGACCTGCTTCTCCGGTTGACAGGCCAATGTACCTAGAGCTGCCCCTTCCAGACAGTCCAGAATGGCACGATGTAGCCGGTCCCTATGACGGACGGATGTTAGCAATTTCTGAGGAAATGCTGATACCCACCTATTATGGACGTCCAGAGAAGTTGATGAACGTGTTGTCAACGCAATCTGGGAATGCGCTCATCCGCAATGGGCTAATACCTTTCCGGAGTCCTGGTTGATGGATTACCATCAGATGGCCAAAGGATTGGTAGTCCACTTATGGTTTCGTAAAGCCGTCTGGGACGCAGAAATGGCTTTCCGAAGGAATCCCTCTTATAGGCCTTCCTACGTGTCTGACAAAACGGGTTATACCGGTGTCAAGGCAGATGAGGTCTCTAGATACATAGATAGAGACCAGATCCTACTGTTAGGCACAGCGGATGAGTATGAAGCAGCAGGTAACGCTGTTGTGGATTACTGTCCAGGGGTCCCCATTACGTCTCAAACCATTGAGGCAGAAGAGGCCCGTATTGGTGTGTCTCCACTAGACAGACTCGGGGTAATACAGGACCTCGTTGTACGTCTATTGGAGAGGCAGTATGCACTGGCGCATCCGGAGTACCCGGACCCGGACCCGTGCAAGTAACAGCCAAGATGGCCGATCGGATGGACCGTCTCATGTTGAAGCTCCTACCTTGGGAGGCGCAGCAGTAGTATCTGAGAAGGTCCTACCTGGTGCAGATGTTTCCCTTAAAACTGCTCAGTCTACCCCTACGAAGACTGAGCAAGTAAAGGAGAAAGCAGCTGGTGGAAAGGGTAAAGTAACCCCCACCAAAGGTAAGGGTAAAGGGAAGCGGTCAGGAACCGAACCCTCTACCAGCACGAGTGTGGCCGACAGTACCCGAACCCGTCGGGTGTCTCCACGCTCGGCCAATAAGAAGGGCACTAAGGCTTCGGATGTCTCCGGCAATGAGACGGACGCCTCCGAGCCTGGCACTTCTACTAACGGCAGATCCCGCAGGCGGAATAAGAAGAGGGTTGACCAACGCAAACCTGAACCTATCGAGGTAGACGTTCAAGCTGATAATACAGAAGCTGAACCGGCTGTCCCAACCGTAAAAGTTGAGCTCAGTGTGCCAATCGTCAAGCTACACGACGTAATGGCCGATTTGAGTGGAGACGCTCAAGATGCCGCAGCCCAGGTTCTTGCGGGTCAACAACCCGTTGTGCAACCTGTGGATGTACCATCCGACCCGGAGGGAGAGGAGCCGGTTGACCCAGTTGTGGATGCCACTCCGACTGACGAGCAAGAGGCTGCTATCTGGGCTAACGCCAATAGCAACTTTGCCGACTTCATTCCTCTACACAGGGAACACCTGAAGGGGAGTAAATCCGTATGGAGACTGCCCCCTCGGATCACCTGTGAGAAGCGTGAAGATATGGAGGAATGGCTTCGCAAGAAGCTCTCCGATAGAAAACCGGCCAATATGTACTGGATCTATTGGGAATTCGTTAAGAATTCGCCCAATGGTCTGTACAATTACGACCAGAAGGGCAAGCTCAAGTTTGCTCTAGATGAGTACTATGGGGAGGATCGTAAGGATTGTCCCTTTCAACGTTGTACTCAAAGTGAGGGTGAGGTTGAATTCTTCATCGAGAAAGACGAGTTCCTTCGTCATCTCGTGGAGGTTCATATGCACCAGAGGCCGGAATATGTTTGCGACCGGGAGGTTGGCAAGAAATGTGCTAAATGCACAGGATGTGTCACCCCCCGACGCGGAGACATGGTCCGGCACTACGTCACTTCGCATGGAGAGGGCCTGGAGGCAGCCATAGATCGGGTGATGAAAATTCACTCCGAACTCTATGGTAACCTTAAGGGCCTCAATGCAGAGAAGTTGGCTTCCCTCACACCGAGTACGAAGCAGTTTGCGCCTACGGTTCCTGGTACTAACCAGAAACTAAAGGCTCGGTTTGCCCAGACTCCCGGGTCCGGCAAACTAGAGTACGCTCAGGAGGAGTACGATCTGTTGAACGAATGGAGAAGCAACAAGGCCCGCCGTCGTGGTGGGGCTTATGTAACTCCGTCCGGAGAACAGATCCGAAGCCGCAGGGATTACCGCCAGGGACCCTCCGCGGCAGATAGGAAGAGACAGGCGTCTCAATCTCCAAGCCGAGCCAGGTCACCACTGGAGGCGTTGGAGAGACAGACGAATGGGGGAAGGAAGAAGCCACATCTTCCATCCCCTACTGGAACTCCTTCCCATTATGGACGAGCACCAACTCCACTAGGTGCACAGAACCCAACATTCTTTGGTGTCAGTGGACCGAGTGGCCAGTCCGCCCGGAAACACCCGCCTTTGAATGTCAAAGACCCGAAGCAGTACCCTGCTATGGGCCCACCCGGACCAGAAATCTTTGATCAGTACGGGAGGGTCAAGCAGGAACTGCCGACAGTAGGAGGTCAAGCTCCCCGACCTACAATGAGTGCTGTGGTGAGACAACGTCCACCCGCACCATTGTTGACAGCCAAAGACCTTAGAAGGGAATTGTCGCAGTTGCCCCTAGCTCAGGGATTACCAAACCAAGGCCCTTCTTCGACCACTGCTAGTGCAGCTACTACTGCGGTTGGTCCAGACAGTCGAGACCTTCTTCAAGAAGGAGGACAAGTTGTCTTGCAATATTCAGAGCAAGCAATTTGAGACGTTACAGCACCATCTGGAAAACCTCCACCTGGATATGTATCGTCGGACCGTGTCGAGCACTCTCCAGTGCATTGACGCGATCCAGAAGTCAGAGATCAACCGGATCTCGACTCAGATAAAGGCGGATGTTGCCAAAGATAAGCAGGAAGCTGCTAATCTGCGGCAGGAGGCCCTATCCAAGAAGGAAACAGCTTCTCAGATGCTCGACCTAGAACGAGCAACGAACATGAAGAACCAGCAAAAGTTCTTCAAGGTTTTTGGAGTTATCATGGATAACTGGGACAGCACACCTGAGCATGCTTTGAACCTGTTCGAGGCACGCCAAAAGGTGAAATTAACACCTGCTGTCCCCGCATTGGCACCTACGGATGGAACCGGTGTGGACCCCCCTGTTCAGCCTCAGGCTCAACAACCAGGTCCAAACCAGCCACCCGAGGAGAACATGGAACAGTGAAAACTGTTGCATGGAGATTGGGCATAATTGTGTGTCCCGGGGTGCTATTACCTATGTATTGTTGGATAGGAAACCATTTTCTTTATCCAACCCGTATTGATTCGGGTACCAAACTGTACCCTAATCCGGAAACTGAAAACAGAAGGAAAAACAAACAAGTCACTCTGGAGGAGGAGTACGAATGCTGTAAACACTATAATTGTACTGTGCCATAATATAATGACTGTGCCTATTATAAAATCATGGACAATTTACACTAATATGGACCTTTGAACTACAAACCGGATTTACTACTACACCACTACTATCTGTGAGCTAGCACTACAGGCATCAGGGTTTAGCTACGCCCATAAAGTCCATCAACAGTCTACAACTGGATCTACTATTACCTCCAGTTAGCTAGCACTACAGGCATCAGGGTTTAGCTACGCCCATAAAGTCCATCAACAGTCTACAACTGGATCTACTATTACCTCCAGTTAGCTAGCACTACAGGCATCAGGGTTTAGCTACACCCACCAACAAGTTTTACTATAGCACTTCAGGCATCAGGGTTCAGCTCGCCCATACCAAGACATCAGCAGCATCCGACTCCTGTTACATCCTCCAATCATGAAAACAAGTAACTTTGTTGATAATATTATATTGTGTGTAAAATTGTATTTATAACTATATAATATCTTTTATAAAGATATATTATTATATAAGGGTACCTATAAATATACTGGATCTGCGAATCCTAAAAGTTGTTTAAGGTAATCCTAGACCTATAACTGTCTAGATAGGTCATTCTTGGTCTCAATATATTAAGAGACTATATTTCTTCTGTAACTTGTAAATATAAAACACTAAGGTATAAACTGAGCTGCGTCTCAAAAGTATAAATATTTTTCCATAAAATAAGGGAAGGTCCAAAGGATTTCTCTAAACTTAGTATCGTATTACTCAGGTTAATACCTAATTGTGTTCATATAGTATCAGATTAATTGTTCATATCTGATCATTAATATTCAATTCACTTTGTAAAGTGGACAGAGTTGTTAATTTAAAAAGTCGAAAATTTTTTTTTCCGGGTTCAATAACTGTAATACGATCATTATTTACAACCACCGGTCCTTTTCAGGACCCTACTATTGTCAAAACTTTACTATAAATCTGTGATGATTGTATATTTATCATTTATGGTTGTAAATGGAAATGACATGAACGACACTCGATGCTATTATTGTATAATTTTTCGGAAATAGGATAGTCTTATACTATAGCCTATTTCACATCGAGCAAGTGTAATTAATACCCCTTTTTAGTATTGTAAACAATCACTTACTAGGTTATTAATACACTGCGGTTTAATTACCCCCAAGTTATTGTCTAAGGGGGGCAGTGTAGGGGTATGGTATTTTACACTTTAACGTTCATGTACCCGTGAGACTCAGACCTAGGTCCTTCGGGTGTGGTGGGGGAATCCGGATGGCAGGTGGCAGCACCTGCCTCTGGGTTCGTATCCACTACACCAGGGGGCCTACCACTCGTCCGCCACACGTCACGTGGCCGGTCTGAGTTTCGCGGGCTTTTCCCCTATATAAGGCTGGTCCTAACCCAGGTTCCTCAGTAGTGGTTTACCCACTGCTCAACCAGGTTGTTACCCGAAAGGGTAACCGAATGCCCTAGTAGCATGTAGTCCTCTGAGGCTGTGATCGTATGTAACGCAAGCTAAGAAATAAAAGCTCGGTTGCCTACCCGGAAACTTTTCTCTCTCTTCGTTATGATTTAATCTAACTTGACGAGACGAACCATTACAGATGCAATACCTACAGTAGTAAATAATACCATAAATGTGGCTGTTCTGGCCTGCAGGGGCTACTTTAGTGGTTCAAATTGGCAAATTATACAATAGTACAACAAAAATAAAAATTACACCTTATAGGTGTGGTATATACTTTTGTTGGCTCTACATGTGAGGTAGTGCATATTTTGACAACAGGGGGTGGTGTTGTTCTTTTTTTATGACATTAAAAAGTGCATATTACTGTAGAATAAGTATAAACACCTCCAAGGGGTGGGCTGGAAATATTTTGGTGCAAAAATCCCCACCCCCCCCCTTTGTTAAAAAAATGACCACTACCTAAAAGTGCAAGGTTGACAGTTCAAGCCTTGGAGGAGTATATGAGAGGATGGTGGGGAGGTATTCCTGTATGACCATGTCATAGATTAAGGTGCGGACATTTGAGGTGATTGGGGTGCTGGAAGGCATCGGAGCTGAAAACCTGACGCTGAGATCTTGGACACTGGACGGCTTTGGTGTGTGCTGACTTCTGTGGGTTAAAGTTCTCAGTAGAAGGGCGAGTCATTTCCTAAGCCTATCAGGTGGGCCGGGTTGTGGCCCTGAATAAAAGAGTTGTCTTAAATACCTGAGTTTGTTGTGCTAACTTTTACAATATATATAGGCCTAGATATCATTGGGGTGGGGGAAAAAGATTTTACGATCACCCAAAGTCCACAAGCTTCCCCATAGTTAGAGTACTTCTTATTAAGCAACAAAACAACCCATCAGATGGAAAATCGACTAGGCCCCTTGCCACGCACCGTAAATTTCAGTGTAATATAAAAGCCACATCTTGTATGCGAAACATCAGCTACATGCGACTTAGGGGCTGTGTACAAATGACATCATACAGGAAGGGGGGGTAGGCCTGGCAAGACGGGATTAATTTTCTATATACCTTCAGAATTGCAAAATTGGCAATAAACATGTTGAGGGGGGCTCAAAAATGATCCAAAAAAGCATGATGTCATTTTAAGTTGCCAACTCTCACGCCAATTGCGTGAGAGTTGGCAACCCTGGTGAAATGTACCTGGGCCTATTCATTATGGTATCACACATTTTAACAGGGATTTTCTTTACCGGTAAGTGAGAATGACATCTTTTTCACAGGAACCCCCCCCCCTCAAAGCGTCAAACCCTTTTGTTTTCCAACCCAACAAACTCTCATCCCCCCCTCCTCTGCTGGTGATAATTAATGGTCACTCCCCCACAGACCTAGGCAATATGAAAGCGAGGCTGGAGGGAATCCCCTCTGCCTTGTGACTATGTAAACAAAAGCATTCATGACTGTAATCAGAGTGATTGCAATTTACAGTTTTGTGTTTCTAACATGACATAATATATCTACAGTACCTAGACCTTTCCCAGTAGATTCATTCAATATAGAGTTTAATGCTTAGCAGATGACTATCTCCGGTGAGTGGGACATACTCCCCAGACATGTGCTTTTGATTCCCAGGTTGCACTGCTTTGTTGACACAATGGCCACTGGGGTCTAGTCTTGATGCAGGAATTTACACCCATTTATTGTGATACCTTAGGTGTCAACTAATATACTTCTGCAAGTGATCTTGGTTCACTGGAACTAAGTGTCTTGTGGATTTTTATTTCATCAATTGCTATGTATTATGTTCAAACTGGCGACACTACGTAGTCCCCTGTGGCCATTGCGTCTCGGAGTTGGACACCCTTATCTACTACTGCCTCTCTACTACGTTCCCGCTCCGAGTAAGTTAACGCCCATGATGTTGATCATCAATTGTCATCATAATCATTTCGCGCGGGAGAGTGGAGGATCAGAACTAGGGAAGGTCATGTTTATGAACATTATTTTTAGAAATACTATAAAAGAGTGATGCATATGGATAGAGTTTCATATGAATCTGCCACTGAGTGTACCAAATTGGGTTGTCACCGATGATGTTAGACCAAAGAGCATAACTCTTTGGTTAGACAATATTAGATCCAAAAGATGTGTAGGGGTATGGTATTTTACACTTTAACGTTCATGTACCCGTGAGACTCAGACCTAGGTCCTTCGGGTGTGGTGGGGGAATCCGGATGGCAGGTGGCAGCACCTGCCTCTGGGTTCGTATCCACTACACCAGGGGGCCTACCACTCGTCCGCCACACGTCACGTGGCCGGTCTGAGTTTCGCGGGCTTTTCCCCTATATAAGGCTGGTCCTAACCCAGGTTCCTCAGTAGTGGTTTACCCACTGCTCAACCAGGTTGTTACCCGAAAGGGTAACCGAATGCCCTAGTAGCATGTAGTCCTCTGAGGCTGTGATCGTATGTAACGCAAGCTATGAAATAAAAGCTCGGTTGCCTACCCGGAAACTTTTCTCTCTCTTCGTTATGATTTAATCTAACTTAACGAGACGAACCATTACACTGGTGCCGTGACCAGTTGGTCTTCGGGTAAGCGCAGTCAGAAATGACTGAGCTGAGCCCAGTCAGGGGAAATGGCCCAAATTATGAGCTAAACTCCCCGATGGAGGATGGTGAAATCAAATCACCACCCCAAGGTACAGAGTGGAGAAATCCACTGGAACACTACCCTGATGGGTTAGAGGATGTAAGAAAAAACTTACATGATGAACTGGATGAATTTGGAGACTCCTTATTCATGCCAGGAGGTACTTCGAAACCTGCACCAATGCATAAAAGTACTGCTCAATTTGGTAAACTACCATTTGAGGTACCAAAGCCTAGTGCAGGTATGTTTGAAACGCCATATAGTTCTCGAATTAAACACCAGAAATGTGGATTCGAAAGGAACAAAATGGACGAGCTTGAAGATATGAGATCTGAATACGAGAAGATCCAGAAGGATCTTATTACACTGACCGGAACCCGAGACAAGATTCTGACTGAAAACAAACAGTTGATATCAGAACATCTTGATTACGATCAAAGTTGTAGACGCCAACAACAATTGTTATTGGATCAGATGGAGAAAGAAAAACAAGATTTTCAACTCCAGCACGAACAGTATCGTGATGCACTATACACGGCAGACCTGGAATACAGAGCCTCGTGTGATGAGTTGAATAGAACTAAACAAGAGTTAAATTCAACTCAAATGGCCTATGGCAAGTACCAAGAAGAGCTGATGAAAATTGAATCAGCCTTCAAGGATGCTTGGAAAACGTATCAAAAACAAACCGATGAACATGAAAAACTCAAAGGTCAATGGATACGTGAATCAACAGATTTGGCTGCCAAACAGACAAAGATGATGGATGATTATTCCGAACTGGAAGCTAAAGCTATCCAGATGTCAAAGTATCTAGAAGATACTGGTCGTGCAGTAGGCACTCTTGAATCAGACTTCACCGTTTCAGGAGTTGCCCTAAACACGACGAGTAACCAGATGAACTCTTTAAGGGGCGATGACGGGGTAACAGAGACAACTGTACCTCGTTATGAAGAAATAAAGAGTCATCAGGTTAGATTTACGGATAATACCTTCCAACCTCTTGGTTTAGGTACTGGAAATGGTGGGGTTGACTCTGCGAGTGGAACTAAACAAAGCCACTCGGCAAACACTTCCACCTTTCACGGCGGATGGCCACAACAGTCACCTTTAGGGGGACCAAATGGCCCGTGTGCCCAGTATGGATGGAATCAATCCCAAACAGGAGCGAATCCGTCCAAAGGTAACACCCGGAACATGTCCGGAGGAACAACCGGACAATCATCCGGGAATTCCAGTCCAGCTGGAGGGCAATCCGGATGTGACCAAGGATCCGGACCTTCAGGAGATCGTTCCAGAAGCAGACCCTCTGCTGGTGGGACTGGTTCCAATAATGGAAATCAGTCAAATGGAACAGGAGGAAACACTAATCCCAATAGTGGTTTCTTTAGCTTTGGTGGAAATACACAACCCACCAATAATCCTGGGCCAACTCCTCAAACCAGCGGATACACCTTCTCACAGGTGCCTCCATACGGAACAGGAGGATCAGGGGGCGGAGGAGGACCACCGCCTGGAGGTCCTGGAAGTACTTATGGTACGAATCCTCCAAGGAAAAAGAGACTCAGTCGCCGAGTATCTCTTTCTCCAGGGTTACAAGCGCTGCATGACTCTAATGCAGCGATTGCTAACTTAGGTGTTGATTGCTACAATCAAGGTCTGGATGATACGGAGATCATGGAATGGAGTAAGGGTTTATCCCTTACTGGATCCACGAATCCGGCTCGTAGAGTAGCTAAGATACCTACCCCCTTTAATGCCAAGAACCCTTGGAAGGAGGAGTATCAAGGCTGTGCGGATGTCTTTAACTGCAATGGATGGGGTAAAGCGGAAGCTCTCCCTTATCTAGTATGCTGGTTAAAGGAAGGCGACGGAAAAGGAGCCGTGGAGCAATGGAGAGATTCTCAAATAGTAGGACTCTCAGCCCATATGAAATATGATGAACTCATAGAGATTGCTTCATATCTATATGGGAATATAGTTGGAGAAGATCCTTGGCTGACGTTCACTAAAAGAACGCAGAAGCCTAAGGAATCTGCCAAAGTGTTCGGCTTGGAATGTCAACGACTGTTGCATAAAGCCAGACCTCAATGGAGACTAGATGATGAATGCTTCCTAGATGAAATGTTTAAACAATTCATTGAAGGATTGCGCAAGTAGTCCTACCTACTTGAAAGGTAGGAGGTGGTACGCAGTTGTATCTGTGAGTGGTAGATCCGCTGAGTTTCTTGTCGATACGGGTGCTAGCCACTCCTGCATTGCTAAGAGATTCTACGATCTTTTGCCTACGAATCATGAAACTTTCACAACGGAAGGAAATGCTCGTACGGCCGACGGTAGCATGATACAAACGTTTGGTAGAACATGTATGAGGTTCAGTCTACAGGAAGATAAGGACTTCATCCTTACTCCTACTGTGGCGAACATCGCGGATGATGGTATACTTGGTCTGGAATTTGCTGCATTATATGGAGCAAGGTTAGATTCCCAAAGGGGAATATTGGAAGTGAGAGACCCGTATCATCTCGAAGTACAATGTGTGCTTAGGCAAGTAAGCAGTGTAGCCAGTGTAGCCCAGACTGTTAAAATACCACCAGGCACAGCCTGTGATGTCTTATGTCGAGCGGACAGACAGTTTTCAGGAAAAACTGGAGTTGTAGAGCCAGACATGGCCATGTTGTCAAGTATCGGATTGGAATCCGCCGACGTTCTAGTAGCTAACGCTGCTTGGACGGTGGTTCCTATATCCAATACCGGTAATAAGACTGTCTACGTACAGAAGGATACGATCCTCGGGTCGGTTGTCCTGTCTGAATTGGTAGAAGGCTGTAAACATGTTTCGGCACCCGGAGCCCCTTCCTCACCCGAAAGGAGCCCGGAACTAGACATTCTAGTAGCCGAAAGCCATGTAGAAAGTGATGAACAACGTGAAGCTCTAACTGACTTGTTATACAAGTACCGTAAAGCTTTTGCAGCACCAAGTGAAAAATTGGGGCGTACCGATAAGGTACTGCATACGATTGACACTGGTGAGAATGAACCTTTTAAGATTCCTTATAGAAGACTCCCACTAGCCAAAAAAAAGGTAGCTGAGGAGGAGATAGCTAAAATGCTTGAACAGGATGTAATAATTCCATCAACCAGTCCTTGGTCTAGCCCTGTGTGCATGGTGACTAAGAAAGATGGTACCATCCGTTTCTGCATAGATTACCGGAAATTGAATGGTATGACCAAGAAGAATTCATATCCCTTACCACGGATTAATGAGACTATAGAGTCCCTTGGAGGTAAGCAATGGTATTGCTCTCTAGACTTACAATCTGGGTACTGGCAAGTGGGTATGCATCCGAAAGATATGGAGAAGACGGCCTTTTCCAGTCATATTGGATTATTCCAATATAATGTGATGCCGTTTGGATTGTGCAATGCACCGGCGACATTTGAAGCCATGATGGAAACTTTATTAAGTGACCTCTTATGGAAGAAATGTCTCGTCTATCTAGATGATGTGATTGTCTTTGGGAAGACATACGAAGAATGCTTGGAAAATTTAGGTATGGTCCTGGAAAGGATCATAACTAATGGTTTGAAGCTGAAGCCCAAGAAATGCGATCTTTTCAAAAGATCTATTAATTACTTGGGGCGAATAATCTCGAATGAAGGGATTAAAGCCGATCCGGAGAAACTGGATGCCGTGTCAAATTGGCAGGCACCCACGAATGCGAAAGAAGTCAGATCCTTCCTCGGATTCTGTTCCTACTACCGGGACTTTATCCCAGGATATTCAAGGGTTGCCTTTCCTATCCAGAGTTTGTCCCACTGGACACCCGGGATAAGAAAGGAACAATTCCCTTGGGGATCCGAGCAAGACGAGGCCTTTATGAAAATAAAGGATTTGTTTGCAAGTACACCTGTGTTGAAGTACCCTACGGAGAATGATCATTTCATTCTAGATACTGATGCTAGTAATGAAAGCATAGGAGCCGCCCTTTCTCAGGTCCAGGATGGGGTTGAAGTTCCTATAGCCTTCGCTAGTAACACGTTGAGTAAAACTCAAAGAAATTATTGTACCACTAAACGTGAGTTGTTGGCTGTGGTGGTCTATACAGAAGAAGTTCAAGCACTTTTTGTGGGGGAGTGATTTCACTCTACGGACTGACCACTCTTCCCTCAGATGGTTATTGAACTTCAAAGATGCAGAGGGGATGATAGGTCGCTGGTTAGCACACCTATCCGAATTCGGTTTAAATCACAGCCAGATTGAACACCGAGCCGGGGCAAAGCATTTGAATGCAGATGCTTTGTCTAGAATCCCAGTGAGGAAATGTGCAAACGCTGAGTGCACTGATTGTGGAGCACACAATGCTGTGTTGGCAGGGGTTCGAGTTCCATTCGAAACCCATCCGGAACATGTCTTGAATTGGTCCTTGGAGACCATCCAGCAGTTCCAGGAGTCTGATGCAGTCACATCACGTTTGATTAAGTTCCTTAATCAGGGTATCTGTCCTCCAAGACCCGAAGTGTCATTGGAAAACAGAGAGATGAGACGATTCTTAGCTCAATGGGCCGAGCTAGAAGTCCGGGATGGTATTCTGTTTCGATGGAAGAACCATTCTAATAGGAAGAAAACCTTGCAAGTTGTCATACCTAGTGCTATGCGACGAGATATTATGTATTTCTGTCATGGACATAGAACTAGTGGACACTTTGGAAAGAAACGGTATCTAGAACGTCTAACCAGACGATACTATTGGCCCGGCATGAGTACAGATCTCACCCGATGGGTGGAGACCTGTCCCGAGTGCTGTAAGAACAAACCAGGACCCGGGTTAGGCAAGCTGCCATTATCCCAGGAACTGTTTGGTGTAAGGTTTGCTAGAATAGCTGTTGACATTATTAGTGGGATTCCCCCCACTCCTAGTGGCAACACGTGTATGATGGTCGTGTCTGATTATTATACCAAGTACACCCGAGTGTTTCCTCTACCGGATCATAAGGCTGTTACTTGTGCTATGGCCTTTGTAAAAGGGTGGGTGCTGCACTTAGGTGTCCCACTCATGTTACATAGTGACCAAGGCAGAGAATTTGAGTCTAGTCTGTGGCAAGAGATGAGTAATTGTCTGGCGATCTGCAAGACAAGAACTAATCCCTATAGACCACAGAGCGATGGACAGGTAGAGAGATTCAATAGGACTTTGATCCAAGTATTGAAGTCTCTGGTAAATGAACAGATGGATGATTGGGATGAACAATGTGAATTCGTGGTACATGCCTATAATGGCACTGTACATTCGAGCACAAACTGTTCTCCTAATCTCCTCGTTTTTGGAGAGGATTTGATTATGCCAGCTGATTTGGTGTTTGGCGTAATAAGAATGAATCCGGAAACCCCTTGCCAGGTGATGTTTGTAGAATCCCTACGGGATAATTTCAAACAAGCCTATGAGAGGGTTAGAGACGAGTTGCAGAAAACTGCTCGTTGGCAGAAAGTTGGCTATGACACAGGTCTAAAAGCTAGATTTTTTAATCTAGGGGATAGAGTACTGCATCTACACCAACCTCTAGCCAACCTGAAATTAGCCAGCAATTGGGATGGACCTTTCACTATAACTCAGGTTATTAGTGATTGCACAGTGATTATTAAATCACAGCTTGGTAAATGTTACAAGTCATGGATATGGATACCAGGTCAATAAAAGAGGCCTCAAAACCTCTTAGACGCAGTCCAAGGTTGCTACAGACTGCCGTAACCTAGCCTGTTAACACAACGAGTGTGTTGTCCTGTACTGTGTACTGTTATATGTTGTAACCTAGTTCAATGTATATTTGAGCCGGTCATGAGTTTCTGGAAAAGGCCCTATGACAATGTACCCATGGTTTTGGACGGATAATCCGGTGGATATGCTTATGCTATCCATAAACTCCATAATACCTAGCGAGTTGTCATAGTTGAACCCCGAGTACGAACGGACGACCGATCGGGTATTGTATTGTTTTTATGTAAGGGCGCGTGACCTAATTAAGGGCACGCGGGAAAGTTGTTGACCCATTTTCGAATGGTCACGTGAGGCGCCGGTTTGATCATGCGCAGCGATTCAAGTTCGAGTATCCCGCCATATTGTCTTATTCCTGCGAAGGAAGAAGACGTGGCCGAGGGTGGTCTTACTCTTGTTGGAGTCTGATAGCCCGTGACAGCCATATTCCGAGGTGTGCCCTCGTTAAAAGGCACCCGCCTTTCACTGGGTAAGCAGTACTTACTGCTTATCCGGTGGATTGGGATATTTTATCCCCGAACAGCCACTTCTGTCGATGGCAGAAGAGGCCGTCCGCCTTGGCGGTGGTGCCGGTGCCAGCACCCCGCCAGAGTATGGAAGTGGTTCTCCCCAGAGTCCCACTTATACATACGATGATCAGCAATACGATGCTGATTGTGATCAGATGGATCAACAAATGAATGTTGATCAGTACTTCTCTGGAGTAGACGATAGCGACGTAGAACCGTTCTACGACGCATCCGACAACTCCAGACAAGTTAGTCCTGAACGCCGAGGCGTTCAACAACAAATTGATGTAGGTGAGCCTTACGTAGCCCCTCCATCCGAAGGTTTGAGTGGAGAACCGGCAGGAGCCCAGTCTCATGACAGGGCTCTGATGCCACCTCCCCCTCAACTGCCGCCCCGTCTTGGTGGGAGTACCTCATTCGGTGCTTTGGGACCTGCTTCTCCGGTTGACAGGCCAATGTACCTAGAGCTGCCCCTTCCAGACAGTCCAGAATGGCACGATGTAGCCGGTCCCTATGACGGACGGATGTTAGCAATTTCTGAGGAAATGCTGATACCCACCTGTTATGGGACGTCCAGAGAAGTTGATGAACGTGTTGTCAACGCAATCTGGGAATGTGCTCATCCGCAATGGGCTAATACCTTTCCGGAGTCCTGGTTGATGGATTACCATCAGATGGCCAAAGGATTGGTAGTCCACTTATGGTTTCGTAAAGCCGTCTGGGACGCAGAAATGGCTTTCCGAAGGAATCCCTCTTATAGGCCTTCCTACGTGTCTGACAAAACGGGTTATACCGGTGTCAAGGCAGATGAGGTCTCTAGATACATAGATAGAGACCAGATCCTACTGTTAGGCACAGCGGATGAGTATGAAGCAGCAGGTAACGCTGTTGTGGATTACTGTCCAGGGGTCCCCATTACGTCTCAAACCATTGAGGCAGAAGAGGCCCGTATTGGTGTGTCTCCACTAGACAGACTCGGGGGAATACAGGACCTCGTTGTACGTCTATTGGAGAGGCAGTATGCACTGGCGCATCCGGAGTTAGTACCCGGACCCGCACCCGTGCAAGTAACAGCCAAGATGGCCGATCGGATGGACCGTCTCATGTCTCCTGTTGAAGCTCCTACCTTGGGAGGCGCAGCAGTAGTACCTGAGAAGGTCCTACCTGATGCAGATGTTTCCCTTAAAACTGCTCAGTCTACCCCTACGAAGACTGAGCAAGTAAAGGAGAAAGCAGCTGGTGGAAAGGGTAAAGCAACCCCCACCAAAGGTAAGGGTAAAGGGAAGCGGTCAGGAACCGAACCCTCTACCAGCACGAGTGTGGCCGACAGTACCCGAACCCGTCGGGTGTCTCCACGCTCGGCCAATAAGAAGGGCACTAAGGCTTCGGATGTCTCCGGCAATGAGACGGACGCATCCGAGCCTGGCACTTCTACTAACGGCAGATCCCGCAGGCGGAATAAGAAGAGGGTTGACCAACGCAAACCTGAACCTATCGAGGTAGACGTTCAAGCTGATAATACAGAAGCTGAACCGGCTGTCCCAACAGTAAAAGTTGAGCTCAGTGTGCCAATCGTCAAGCTACACGACGTAATGGCCGATTTGAGTGGAGACGCTCAAGATGCCGCAGCCCAGGTTCTCGCGGGTCAACAACCCGTTGTGCAACCTGTGGATGTACCATCCGACCCGAAGGGAGAGGAGCCGGTTGACCCAGTTGTGGATGCCACTCCGACTGACGAGCAAGAGGCTGCTATCTGGGCTAACGCCAATAGCAACTTTGCCGACTTCATTCCTCTACACAGGGGACACCTGAAGGGGAGTGAATCCGTATGGAGACTGCCCCCTCGGATCACCTGTGAGAAGCGTGAAGATATGGAGGAATGGCTTCGCAAGAAGCTCTCCGATAGAAAACCGGCCAATATGTACTGGATCTATTGGGAATTCGTTAAGAATTCGCCCTATGGTCTGTACAATTACGACCAGAAGGGCAAGCTCAAGTTTGCTCTAGATGAGTACTACGGGGAGGATCGTAAGGATTGTCCCTTTCAACGTTGTACTCAAAGTGAGGGTGAGGTTGAATTCTTCATCGAGAAAGACGAGTTCCTTGGTCATCTCGTGGAGGTTCATATGCACCAGAGGCCGGAATATGTCTGCGACCGGGAGGTTGGCAAGAAATGTGCTAAATGCACAGGATGTGTCACCCCCCGACGCGGAGACATGGTCCGGCACTACGTGACTTCGCATGGAGAGGGCCTGGAGGCAGCCATAGATCGGGTGATGAAAATTCACTCCGAACTCTATGGTAACCTTTAGGGCCTCAATGCAGAGAAGTTGGCTTCCCTCACACCGAGTACGAAGCAGTTTGCGCCTACGGTTCCTGGTACTAACCAGAAACTAAAGGCTCGGTTTGCCCAGACTCCCGGGTCTGGCAAACTAGAGTACGCTCAGGAGGAGTACGATCTGTTGAACGAATGGAGAAGCAACAAGGCCCGCCGTCGTGGTGGGGCTTATGTAACTCCATCCGGAGAACAGATCCGAAGCCGCAGGGATTACCCCCAGGGACCCTCCGCGGCAGATAGGAAGAGACAGGCGTCTCAATCTCCCAGCCGAGCCAGGTCACCACTGGAGGCGTTGGAGAGACAGACGAATGGGGGAAGGAAGAAGCCACATCTTCCATCCCCTACTGGAACTCCTTCCCATTATGGACGAGCACCAACTCCACTAGGTGCACAGAACCCGACATTCTTTGGTGTCAGTGGACCGAGTGGCCAGTCCGCCCGGAAACACGCGCCTTTGAATGTCAAAGACCCGAAGCAGTACCCTGCTATGGGCCCACCCAGACCAGAGATGCAAATCTTTGATCAGTACGGGAGGGTCAAGCAGGAACTGCCGACAGTAGGAGGTCAAGCTCCCCGACCTACAATGAGTGCTGTGGTGAGACAACGTCCACCCGCACCATTGTTGACGGCCAAAGACCTTAGAAGTTAATTGTCGCGGTTGCCCCTAGCTCAGGGATTACCAAACCAAGACCCTTCTTTGACCACTGCTAGTGCAGCTACTACTGCGGTTGCTTCTTCGCACACGCGGGTAGCTGTCACTGCGAGTGGGTCTGGAGCACAGCCGAAGCCTCAGGGTCAGGTACCCCCACCTGGTGCTGTGGTTCATCGGCCTAAGCTGGTCCAGACAGTCGAGACCTTCTTCAAGAAGGAGGACAAGTTGTCTTGCAATATTCAGAGCAAGCAATTTGAGACGTTACAGCACCATCTGGAAAACCTCCACCTGGATATGTATCGTCGGACCATGTCGAGCACTCTCCAGTGCATTGACGCGATCCAGAAGTCAGAGATCAACCGGATCTCGACTCAGATAAAGGCGGATGTTGCCAAAGATAAGCAGGAAGCTGCTAACCTGGGCAGGAGGCCCAATCCGAGAAGGAAACAGCTTCTCAGATGCTCGACCTAGAACGAGCAACGAACATGAAGAACCAGCAAAAGTTCTTCAAGGTTTTTGGAGTTATCATGGATAACTGGGACGGCACACCTGAGCATGCTTTGAACCTGTTTGAGGCACGCCAAAAGGTGAAACTAACACCTGCTGTCCCCGCATTGGCACCTACGGATGGAACCGGTGTGGACCCCCCGTTCAGCCTCAGGCTCAACAACCAGGTCCAAACCAGCCACCCGAGGAGAACATGGAACAGTGAAAACTGTTGCATGGAAATTGGGCATAATTGTGTGTCCCGGGGTGCTATTACCTATGTATTGTTGGATAGGAAACCATTTTCTTTATCCAACCCGTATTGATTCGGGTACCAAACTGTACCCTAATACGGAAACTGAAAACAGAAGGAAAAACAAACAAGTCACTCTGGAGGAGGAGTACGAATGCTGTAAACACCATAATATAATGACTGTGCCTATTATAAAATCATGGACAATTTACACTAATATGGACCTTTGAACTACAAACCGGATTTACTACTACACCACTACTATCTGTGAGCTAGTACTACAGGCATCAGGGTTTAGCTACGCCCATAAAGTCCATCAACAGTCTACAACTGGATCTACTATTACCTCCAGTTAGCTAGCACTACAGGCATCAGGGTTTAGCTACGCCCATAAAGTCCATCAACAGTCTACAACTGGATCTACTATTACCTCCATTTAGCTAGCACTACAGGCATCAGGGTTTAGCTACACCCACCAACAAATTTTACTATAGCACTTCAGGCATCAGGGTTCAGCTCGCCCATACCAAGACATCAGCAGCATCCGACTCCTGTTACATCCTCCAATCATGAAAACAAGTAACTTTGTTGATAATATTATATTGTGTGTAAAATTGTATTTATAACTATATCCCACCAAACAAAAACTTCGGAGACACTTGAGTCTCTCCTGTGTACTAACTCATGTAAAACCTCAGTTTTCCACTCGGGCACACCACAAGATTTTGTAGACTCGCTTTTCTGTAGCCCTCCCATGTCAATAGATGTGTCTTCTACCTATGATTCCTGCGATAGACACTCATGTTTTCTCTCAAGTTAAAAACTCATGTTTGGCACATGAACAGCACAATTAATAACATGAAAAAATAGTGGAGGTAGACTTGTGTCTCTCTCATTTTATTTATTGTGTAAATCCCAGAATTTATGCTCGAGAGTCACCCAGGAAATTGTAGACTCACTTTTCTGTAACCCTCTCATGTCAATACCTGTGTCTTAAACCTAGGATTCCTGCAATAGACTCTCATGTTTTCGCTCAAGTTAAAAACTCATGTTTGTCACATGAACAGCACAAGTTATTAACATGAACAAATTATGGAGGAAGACTTGAGTGGAACCTGGATTTCACTCATGTACTAACTTGTGTGTATCCTTAGTTTTTTACTCTGGTGCCTCTCTGGAAAATGTTTCCATATTCACCTGAGATTTGTTCCTCTAATACACTCCTGCTCCAACCCAGTGTACACACCCAGCTTTACCTGTTCGCACATCCTGTGTTTATGCCCTGTTTCTCCCTAGTATCTAGTATATCCCTTCAGCCATTTTGAACATGACTGATGTATCATCAGAATTATTTACCTTCCTCGAGGAACTGGGGTATTTGTCACGAGGACAAATTCATCAGTTGTGAACCAGTTTCCTTACAGAGAGGTAATACATTTATCCTAGCCAGGAGGCCCAGATGTGATGACAAGACAGCCTTGTTACTGTCTTTATATTTTATCCATGCACTGACAAATGGTGTTTTAGAAATGACCTGCTTGTATTTTACTGATTCAATGTACAAAATCACAGACGAGAAGACAAATGATAGACCCTAAAAAGGTCACCCAAATTCCCACTGGGTCCACAAAGGTAAAACATATAATTGTCCTATTATTAGATGAATCAAGATTAAATCATGCCATAATTGTTTCAAAATACATCAAAAGACACCTAGTGGATCATTACAGAACTTCTTACTCAGAACTAAAGATAGATTCCTGAGACTCTCTCGAGATACTTTCAAGAATTGAACATATGTTGTGATGTCACTGAAAAACACAGGTGCAAATCTTGGGTGATCCTTGTGAGCCTCTCAGGTTTATGATGACTAGTGTACATAAGTGTGTCTATAACCATGTGCTTTGTTTGTCCCCTATTATCACTCATTGATCATTCTATTTCTGCTCTCTGCTAACAATCTATAGTATTTTATCACACAACATTTTGCCATTTGATTCTCTGCCTGTTACATTTAGTACATTTCATATCTTCTAAACCTACAGTTGTTCAGATATTACATAAAATGTGCATATTCCCAAAACAGTGTTAATCTCCATAGACAATAGAAATCTGGGATTATTACTTAGATTGTAATTCAAAATGTAAAGCTATTAGGTTTGTAAGATGCCTACTACATAGATGTTTATATATGACAAGAAGATTCATTCATTTATGGATTGATTGAATGATTTCATCAACTTTTTGCTTTGGACTACAACCACCATTATGTGTATAGTGCTTCTTATAGGCTTTAGTCCTATTTGTAATTTTCCAGTACCACACATCTTGAACTAGTGAGAAACTCATATTCCTTATGAGTAATACTTGAGTCTAAACTGCATTTCAACTTTCATATTTCACATAGAACCATAGCTTAAGATACATTTGTGTTCTTCTCTAATACAATAATGTGAGCAACTGAGTATCAATGAACTGGTTACACTTGAAGCTCTAACTCAAGATGCACCTGTGTTCCTCCCAAATACAGGCATGTGTGAAATTGAGTGCTGATATACTGGTTTCACACAAGGCTCTAACTCAACAGGCCCTTGTGTTCCTCCCAAGTATGATGATTTGAACAACTGTGTCTCAGTTTGCTTGTTTTACACCAAGTTTAAACTTGAGATGTACTTGTGTTCCTCCCAAATATAATGATGTAAGCCACTGTGTATCAATATACTGGTTTCACACAAATTTCTAACCCGAGATGCACCTGTGTTCCTCCCAAGTATAGACATGTGTGAAACTGAGTGCTGATATACTGGTTTCACACAAGGCTCTAACTCAACAGGCCTTTGTGTTCCTCCCAAGTATGATGATGTGAACAACTGTATGTCAGTTTTGTCAATAATGTGAGCAACTGAGAACCAACAAACTGGTTTCACTTGAAGCTCTTACTCAAGATGCACCTGTGTTCCTCCCAGGTACAGACTGTGTGCTATCTCATGTATTTTACCCTAGTTTTCATTTGAGAGGAACACATGTTCCTCTTGAGTACAATAAGGTGGGATCCTGGGTATCATATTTTGTATATTACACATGTTCTCCACTTGAGTTGCACACATGTTTCTTCCCAGTATAATCAATTGGAACACTGTGTGCTATTTCATGTATTTCACACAAGTTTTTAACTTCAACTGCATATGCGTACCTCCCCGGCCCAAGAAGGAGTAAAAATGAGTGCCAATTAATGGATTTCACACAAGTTTCTTACTTGAGTTGTGCATATGTTCGTACCAAGTATGGAATTGTTAGAAACTGTGGTTTAGTTCACTGAGTTCACACATGCTCATTTCTTGTGACAGACTCCTGTTCGTCTTAAGTACAAAAAGTTGTTTTACTGAGTATTCTTATACCACTTTGACATGAATTTAAAATTACGTAGAATGCTGTGATCCTCCACTCTGTACACACATTCAGAACTGTGGTGTATTCTTTTCTTGTCACACATATCATAAAAATGTGAGAATATGGAGTCTCTCCTGGATTCCAAACATGTGTGCCCTCACCTTGTACACTCTCAAAGTTACATATGTAAATTTCTCAGGCACTTCTCGTGCTTCTCCTGTGAAAATAACACATTCCAGTCTCAGTCTAACTTCACCCACTTGTACATGTGTGTTTCACGTGTACTGTTTGGTGGGATAATATCTTTTATAAAGATATATTATTATATAAGGGTACCTATAAATATACTGGATCTGCGAATCCTAAAAGTTGTTTAAGGTAATCCTAGACCTATAACTGTCTAGATAGGTCATTCTTGGTCTCAATATATTAAGAGACTATATTTCTTCTGTAACTTGTAAATATAAAACACTAAGGTATAAACTGAGCTGCGTCTCAAAAGCATAAATATTTTTCCATAAAATAAGAGAAGGTCCAACGGATTTCTCTAAACTTAGTATTGTATTACTCAGGTTAATACCTAATTGTGTTCATATAGTATCAGATTAATTGTTCATATCTGATCATTAATATTTAATTCACTCTGTAAAGTGGACAGAGTTGTTAATTTAAAAAGTCGAAATTTTTTTTTCCGGGTTCAATAACTGTAATACGATCATTATTTACAACCACCGGTCCTTTTCAGGACCCTACTGTTGCCTACCCGGAAACTTTTCTCTCTCTTCGTTATGATTTAATCTAACTTAACGAGACGAACCATTACAGATGTATAACTTACATTATCGCTCACAAAGTTTACATAATGATTAGTTCCCGTGTCTGGCGCTAGATGCCGCACTATGCAATCAATGCTGCCCTCTTGTACTACTATCGGATATCTCAGGTTTCCCGCCATGAAACAGCCAGTCTGATAATCATACTACATGTACTACGGTACTAGCTGAGTTTTGGACAACGCCCTTTGCACTTAATCATAAAGTCAGCTCCCTTTAAAAAAAAAAAAAAAATGAAGAATAAAAATATGGAGGGAAGGTTGAACAGTTCGGGGATAGGGATGAACATGAGTTTATTGGAAACTGTGATATGAATGTTATTACCGTAAACTCCCGCATATAAGACGCGTCCTCTACGCCAAACAAAATGCTGAGGGGTCTTATAGGATGTACTGAAATTGGGGGTGCGTCTTATACGAGGGGTAATTTTACTATAGAAATGTACTGGATTGACAAAAATCACCCTTAAAATGTGCGTCTTATACGCAAAAATGCATACATGCTAAGTTTGGGGGGGCATCTTATACGCGCAGCACGTCTTCTACGCGGGAGATTACGGTAACTTGATATTAAAGATTCTAATTGATAACAGAGATAAAAATAAAACTTTGATATCTTAGATGAAAGTATTGATATCACAGCTAGAAACATTGATATCAGAGTAATTAACTGTGATATCAAAGTTAAAATCTATTATCTTCCAATGGATATATGTTTCGTCCTCAAACTGGAGTTAATAGAAAATGAAAAACAATGGATGGAATTGTTGTATTGCAGGCTGATGTAGGCTCAACTGGATTATCAATCAGCAGAGTTTATCTGCTCTAAACTCCATTTATTCGGAAAGAGGGGTTTCCCTAGAATGACTGTGGTCAATATCAAATCCTAAGACTCCCATATCAAACAAAGAAACCGTGATATTGAACAAGTAATCAATGGATAACTCATGACGCGTGTGTGTTAGTGAAGGATAATGACACGAGGCCGTAGGCCAAGTGTTATTAGCCTTTGCTAACACACACAAGTCATGAGTTATCCATTGACTACTTATTTTATACCACGAAACCAATAAATAATCAATATTATACCAATAAATTCAAGTTGAAAACAAAAATTATTCCCCCTCCCCGGGACTCGATCGAAGCCAGCCATAGTGTGTGTACAGGTACATACACCTCCTCGCCCGGCAGCGGACAGCGACAGCCCCGGTCTCGGCTCGTGCTCGGCTAGGCTTGCCAGCGGCACACGGCGAAAAATAGTGTACAAACCCTCGTTGCCCGGCAGCGGACAGCGACAGCACACACGGCGAAAAAAAGATGCAGCCAGACCGGGACGTGAACCGCGGACCTGCGATGGCTGAGCGCAAAGAGCTAACCGCTAGACCACCGCGGCTTCTACATTCAGTGCGTCTCGCTGTTATGTTTGTGTATAATACACCTCCTCGCCCGGCAGCGGACAGCGACAGCGCACACGGCGAAAAAAGAAGCTTCTCGCTGTTATGTGTCTGTCAGTCCCTGTGGCGCAATGCATAGGGAGTTGGATTAGGGATCTGAGACTGTAGGTTCGAGCCCTGCCCTGGCCTGGAAAATTTCGTTGGTTTTAACATGTAACATATGACATGGAAGGACATGAGAGGCGTGCTGTTATCCTGGATAACAGCACGCCTTACATGGATAACAGCACGCCTTACATGGATAACAGCACGCCTTCCAAAACTCATGCTACGGCATTCATGCTGTGCAATATCGACAGATATGTGGATGGGGATAGCCACCAAAAAGCACTGTGTACCCCAGAAATTGTGGTATAACAGGGGGTAAACATGTCGCTTTCCATGGGAGCACTTTTGGACCCTAGGCACGGGCCCTCAAAGGCCCTTTATTCAGAGATGCCACTCGTTCGCAGACAAAAAACAGGAAAACTGGACTTTGGACACATTTTCCAAGGAATTTAACAGAATTTAATACAGAAGTCTTAGAATCAAAACCAGGAATTTCTGGTAAATCAGGAAAAGTGGCATCTCTGTTTATTAGGGGTGCTTTTTAGGCAATTTCAAAGCAATATACTGGTACTAATATAGAGTATACTTTGTTAACCAAAAATAAACTTCAATTTAACTTGCATTGTAGTTTCTTTTTTTCGCTTTTTCCTAAAGGAAGGACCTGGTGAAAATAGTCCGTCTTGTTTTTGTTTTTTTGGACTGTCACTCTCCAATAGGGTTTTCAGTATTTCCAAATCTCACAGGGTTGAACATTTGGGGTACCGGTCCCCGGGCCATGTTTGGCCACCCTGTGAGTCAGTGCCACCCAGGTGTCCTCAAAGGTGTCAGTAGTATTGGTATATTGAAATGCTATCTTTATCATATCCACCGGGGCGTGAGTAGTATATCGAAATAACATTTTATGAGGCCTGAAAAGTGATGGTCTGACTTAAATAACATGCACATAATGTCCACATCAGTTAGCTGTCATTACCTGGCAATTCCAGAACAGGTTAGTCTTTTGGCGAATATACCTCACTACAAAATAAGGTTATATTGTAGAACATGAGATTGGAAATACATTAATAACACATTGCACAATTTCTGACAGGATGCTTTTGTATCCATTTATTTCTGAACGTACATTATGTTATCTCTCACATCAGGTATCCACTTCTATAAATTATTCTTAAACACATCACACAGGTGAGCACTTCGTGCTTATATCTCTTCGAAATAAGTGATTTGTCTAACTTTGTTGAGATTGCAGGCCTTAGTGACTAGTACGCAGGCCACTGATAAGCCAACTGTAGACAATCGGGGCACTAAGAATGCTGGTACCTGTTCTGGGATATAGGCCATGCATATTGTACTGCCTGGTTCTAACCCTTTTAGGGCCGCTAAGCACATTAATGCATCACGTCCATTGGTCATCATATTACATGTATATATGCATTACTATGTCAATCATACTGACCCACATCTCCAAGGCTTGAATCATGTCGACCAATGGTTATGATGCGTTAATGATCTATCAATCCTTAAACGGTCACATAATGCCCTTAAGTTTATGTCACCGATTTATTGTAATGCCAAAAAGCAGTGCTAGTGAGTCTTAGTACTCGCCCACATTGCATTTGCCCATTTTGCCGACTCACAAACAGCAATTTTATCATAATGCGATGTGCAGCCCTTAAAGGGCTGGCTGTTTCTAACTGGCTTATTTTATTTGCACTGGGGTCTCTTATGCAACAATGCTACATGTAATTGCTAATTCTCTGTATAGGTAACCTCCACACACCCCTGTAGTCTCCATGCCATAGTATAACATAATGAGAATTAGGACGTAGGGGGTCTACTTGCAGGGGATAACAGATTCTGTACATGGAATAAGAATTGCATCTATATGTTCACTAGCTTTACCAGCATTTAAGCAGCACATTATGACAATCGCACCATTTGTAGAACATCACTGTAATATGAGCAGGAAGATTGCCCACCCACTCTCTCGTGGACTATCATTTATACACACCTGTTCACATGAGGAAAAGATAGATGAAGCCGTTAGAATTTGCAACTTTGTCAAAAGTCTTCTTTTATAATGTACAGTCCAAACAATAAGGCAAAAATCTACTTTCAAACATTCAAGATTTGGTCATGGTACATTAGACTCGACCTGTTATTTCGGTTCTACCATGTGAGTAGGTATTAGACGTATCCTATGAGTCGATATGAAACAAATAAATGTAGAGATATGAGTGATACTGACACACCCTTTACTATCACAATGGTCCCAAAAGGGTCAGACTAGATTGGAATTATACTGTATCATAACTTCACATTTCAAAATCATCTATCTATGTGACGCAAATCCATTGAGTGACACCTATTAAAAAAATAGAACACTTTAAATTTATATCAGAAGTTCAGTAACATTCTGTATACTATTAGAGTGTGCTTGGGTGCTTTAACCTCTTGCTTCTTGCAGACAAGTATGCTAGTGTAATAAACTAAATTTTAATGAAAGAAAAAGAAAAGTTTTTTTTCCCTTTTTTAATTTTTTATTTCAGAACAAACGTGAACAAGTTTTGACACAAATAGTATCTCATAAGCCTTTAAATGATGGCTTCAACTGTTTTTATGTCGTTAGTCTTGAAGATCATATCATGGATTGGTATTACATAGAAGGCTGCAATATCAGTTTATCTCTTTAGTCTTTCTAACGGTAACATTAAATCATTTTTTAATATAAGCAGTGTCTCGCAAAGTCAGTTCATTTCTTCTCTTGAAAATCATAAAATGGAATTACTAGTAACAAGTAACATACAGCTGTAACATATTTGTACGCAAAGATCATACGGTCAAAAATATTCAATGGAATACTGGCATTAACATAGCATAAGTGTAAAAGACCGAAAAAAACAAACGACGGATATCATAATGTGGTGGTCCCGCGTCATCTTCGAGGTACCTTCGTGGTCCTCGTGGGCGACGTCAAGAGCACCTCTATTACCCGACGCCTGGGGGCGCTGGAGTCCGGCACCATGTCACCACTTGGTCACGTGGCCCTCGACTCCAGTGTATATAAGGCCGTTGTACGGCCTTCCTCAGGGTCAGTCCAGCCCCGACTGACCATCGTGAGCGATGGTTGGCGGCTGCCCGGCTACCATATTCTAGTACTCCTCTGTGCTGCTGCACAGAGGAGGTGTATGTGGAATATCAACTGTAGACACTAGAAGGCCTAGTGTCGAACCTGTTTTAGAGTTCAAACTCTGCCACCTGTAACTGTGATCGAGAACGGCTGATGCCTATGTGTTATTAGACAATAAAGTTTTAACTGGAACCTGAATAGTTGTTCTTCGTTGTTAATCGAAAGATTCGATTGAACATCGAGGGGTAGAACACTACACTGGTGCTGTGACCAGTTGTTAACTTTAGTCCGCATAGGTACTGCGAGCTTAAGTTCTACATGCAGGGTCACTTGGATGAAGGTGATGACCCCAATCACCAACATTAAGTGACTACAGGCCCGTTAGTGGATAGAAATGATCCACTAATCGGTGGTGGTTTGAACCACTCTCTGATAATAGGTCCATCGTCTGACCCGTTGGGCCTGTATCAAAAGGAGCCGACTACTCAATTGGCGAGTATCGACTCAACTCTCTCCAGCGGCTGAGAATTTCTTGAGGACACAGAGTTTGTCCTATGTAGAAAAAACAGCCTCGCCCGTGGGAACTCCAATGGGCCTTGGCAGTTGGTCCTTCGAGGGTCCCTCGCCCGTGTCGATACAAGGAAGTATTGACAGTGGCAGGGGACTCAACGAGGAGTTGCTGCAAGAGCAGCAACGCCAACTGCGCCAGGGTCGCCAGCAGTTGGATGCTCTCGCGAGTAACACCACGAAAGCTCAGGAGAAGAGTACAGAAATAGAGCTGAAATTGGAACAGCTTAGGCAGCAAGCACTAGAGGCTTCGAACAAGACTCAGATCGCGAATAGAGAACTTACTGATCTTCAGGAGAAGGTCAAGCAGCTCTCTAGCGAAAAAGAGTCCTTGCTTGCAACGAAGTCAGAGATCGAGCGTAGTCGATTGACAGCAATGGATTGTCAATCCCTAAAAGCGAAGATCGATCGCCTTGCTACTAGCCGCCGAGAATGTGTCGAGAGAGCTCGAAATGATTTTCGGGATGTCCAACACGAGCAGACGTCCCTTAAACATAAGTTGAAACTACAAGAAGTAGAAAAGACTATGTTGGAGGAACAACTGCAAGAGTTGCTGCATGAGTTGAACCAACAATCAGCCGAGCATACTGAAGAAGTAGCTGAGCACCTAACGGCTTATGAAAAGCAGGTGAAACAGCTACGTCAGGAACGGGAGTCGTTACTCTGTCAGATGCAAGCTGACGAGGATGCTCGAGCCAGGGACGAGGCAGAAATGCGTCGTCGCTGTGAGGAACAAATCGAACACGCAAATAAAATGGCGGAATATCAGGTTCTAATGGAACAAAAAGCGAGGCACGAGGCCGAGCTTAATTCCTTGAAGTCTGAATCCCTAGTAGCCCAATCACTGAAAGATCAGAAGGATTCGGATACTCTGGGAGCCATGCGTGGAGAAATCGATAAGCTCCGACGAGAGATATTGTCTCGCAGGAAGGCTGATAAAGCCAGGGTGAATAAAGAAGTTCGTGATGAACTCGCACTCGAGGAACGTCTGAAGGAGCAGACGGAATCGAAATTGCGTGCCGCTAGACTTCGAGAGAAGCAACAAAGTAGTGAATGCAGCACTACTAGAGTTGCTACTGAAGAGGACCTAGTCGAAAACCCCGACTACAGAGAGTGGCTTGATCGTGCCATGAAGGAGGTCAAGCAGCTCTTTGCCATCAGCGAGCAACGAGATCTCTCAAAGCCCGAACATGCCCGCCTGGAATTCCTAGTGTCAGAATTAAGACAGGCGGAACGTTCAAAACAGCAGGCTGAGATAGATAGAATGGTGGGGGCAATCGACGACATCTCGAAAGTTGATTCGAGGTCACGTCGGACCCAACCTGTTCCTTCGATGCCACGCACCGATGGTCTAAGTGGAGTGATCGGACAGTTCTCGACCCCTACCACGACCCAACAACATGTTGATCCACCCAAATATAGGGATATCAGATTCGAGGCTTCGCGCCTGAGTGACGCCGATTCTGGTAACCCCTGGGGGATGAATCATAGTCGTGCAGACACGACTATGAGAAACATGGGGATGGACCATCAAATACCTAGAAGAGGTACAACATTCGCTCTTGATCAGGTCAGGAGATCAAGCAGAATGTTTGAAAATACCTCTATCGGGCATGAACCGGCCCGAACTAGGTCAGTCGAGTGCCCTCCATTTACATGGAAGGACAATTGGCTCCGTTGGTACCACGGATTCAATCACGTCCGTCGAGTAAATGTGTGGACCTCGAGTATGGCATTAGCTCAACTCCTCATGTTACTCCAAAATGGCCCCGCAGCTGATACTGTGTGGCTATGGGAGGAGCATGGAGATGGGACTTTGGATGGACTGGTCGACATAGTAACGGAAGCCATGACTTCTAGCCTTCAAGATCCCATTGTCACAATGGAGAAGTGACGCCAAGGCAAGAACGAAAGCATTAGAGCCTATGGCTTTGCTTTGAGACGTCTTGCCGGCGATGCCTATCCAGGTGTGGACTTCTCGGTTGAATGGCTCATAACCAAAGTCAACCAGTTGTTCATAGGAGGATTGTATGACGTTGATTTACAACAAGATGTTCTTCGAGAGTGGCGCACTTACATGTCCCTCAAGGATCTCATGGACTTGGCAGACGAGTTGTTGCGGAAACGACAACTCCTGCCGAAGTTGGTGAATCCTACCTCGACAAATGCATTGTCGGCGTTGGCCGACGCCGCTTTGGTCGAGGAGGGACAGGGGGAAGTGTCCTCATACTCGAAGCCCGGGGCGGGGAGTAAGACTAAGAAAAGTCAGAAATCCGCTGGTAAATCGAAAATACCAAACAAGGCCTCCAAACCCAAGGTACAGGAACAGACCTTCTCGCTGAGTCAATTGAAGAATTTACTCAGGGTTATCGAGGGAGGGGATTTCCCTGGTACTAGCTCGGAGAAGCCGAGTACCCCTCCGTCCGACGCCAAGTGTTGGAACTGCAAGAAGCAGGGGCATTTCGCACGAACTTGCCCCGAGCCGATTAAAGGTCTATCACCTGACGCGACGGAAAACTGAGGCGGGCGGCTCGACGTGGCAATCGAGCTGCCCGACCATCGAAAAGCCAAGGTATCAGCACCTCTGGCACTCCTGATCAGACGACAGTAGATTCGAGGGAACTAGGTAAGGTCCCGGTAGGGCCGTCCCAGCCCTTTACCACAGCGGCACCGGTTGATCACCGGTCGGGTTCCGAAGATGTCGGTGTAGAAAAAGCCTCAATGACCAAGGAACAGGGCGCTGGCAGCCCGAACTCCGAGGTCGAGGGTTCGACTGGATCGAAAGTGAAAGTCGACGCCGGGAGAGAAGCCCTGATGCGGCAGCTGGCCAGAGTCTGCGCAACAGAGCTTCCCTCAGATGATCCCTGTCTCTCTTTTCTGAAGAAGAGAGGGATCGATCTGAGTACTGACGTAGGGTTGAGAATGCTAGCAGGAACCGCCCCTTATCAGGGAAACGATGGTACCTGTCTGCAGAGATTCGAGGGCGTTCTCTAGACTTCCTGATAGATACTGGTGCCAGCCACACCATTGTCTCTCGGGAACTCGCGAAAACGTTAGTAGTGCCGTCAGATAATCTCTACGAGGGAATAACGGCGTGCACTGCGTCTGGAGCCGAAATGCGGACCTATGGTCGATTGGTTCTACCTCTTAAGGTCGCATCGACCCACTATGTGTTTAGCCCAATAGTGGCCGATGTGGCTGACGATGGCATTCTGGGGCTCGACTTCGCGGCATTATACGGTATGATCCTGAACCCAAGGACGGGTCAATTGGTCATGACCGAGCCGGTAGAAGAGCAGCATCAGTGTAAACTGAAGAGAGTGTCATCGATAGCCTCAGTAGCACAGACCACTAGGATACCTGCCAGACATTGGTGCGATGTCTTGGTAAAATCCGACGGTCTGGAAAGAGACCGACAGGGCATAGTCGAACCCGACCTGAAAACTCTGAGAAGTTTTGGGTTGGTTGGTGAGGCTGCCCTTGTCAGCAATGTCCGTCGAACAGTGTTTCCCGTCTGTAATCCACTGAATCGAGACATTGTCCTGGAGAAAGGCCAGGTGGTCGGTACTGTACAGTACGCTGACAGAAACGGTGAACTCTCTTCACCGGAGGTAGGATCTGTGATCATGCGTCTCGAGCAAGAAGCTGCAGACATCGAGACGGCGGAAATCGCGAGCACCCGCACGGGGGAGCTCCCTACCTGGCTGTTAGACATGTATGGCGACACCCACCTGACCCAGCCAGAAGAAAGACTGAAGCAGTCCGCCTTACTACGTAAGCATGTGGATGTCTTTAAATCCCCAGATGAAGCGTTAGGGCGCACCGATCGATGTCTGCATAACATCGACACGGGTGACGCACAACCTATCCGAGTCCCTTATAGAAGGATTCCGCTCAGCAAGAAAGCTGCGGCGGATGAACAACTTAAGGAGATGTTGGATACGGGGGTGGTTAGGCCAAGTACTAGTCCCTGGTCCAGTCCCGTCCAGATGGTGATGAAGAAGGATGGGACCATGAGATTCTGCGTCGATTATCGATGTCTGAATGGAGTGACTAAGAAAAATGCCTACCCCCTCCCGCGCATCGACGAATCCTTGGATGCCCTAGGAGGAAACAAGTGGTTTAGTTGTCTCGATGAATCCCGACGACGTCGAGAAAACCGCTTTTTCCTACCAGAGGGGGCTCTACGAGTTCGATCGAATGGCGTTTGGTTTGTGTAACGCCCCCGCCACATTCGAGCGAATGATGGAGGAGATGTTGAGAGGTTTGCTGGGTAAAAGTTGCCTGGTTTACCTCGATGATATCATCGTCTTCGGCAAAACGACGGATGAAGCAATGGCGAATCTGGCAGAAGTTTTCAACAGGATTCGGGCATGGGGACTGAAGTTGAAACCTAAAAAGTGTCAACTTTTTAGGACTTCAGTCGAGTACCTGGGCCGAATCGTGTCTGAACAGGGTATAGAAGCCAACCCGGGGAAAATTAGCGATGTAATGACTTGGGCTAGGCCCCCTACAGTGAAGGAAATTCGATCCTTCATTGGTTTTTGTTCCTACTACCGAGAGTTCATCCCGGGGTTCGCGGAACTCGTAAGTCCTTTACAGGACTTAGTGATCCAAAAACCTAAAAGTAGTAGAGGTCGTTACGAGGCATTCGCGTGGACGGAAAGAGCCGAAAATGCCTTTGTGGAGTTAAAACGAAGTTTCAGGGAGACACCTGTGCTTCGATTCCCCACACCCGACGGTCGTTTTATCTTGGACACTGACGCTAGTAATACCGCGATCGGGGCTGTTCTATCCCAAGTGCAGGATGGAGCAGAGGTCCCCATCTCGTTTGCTAGCAACACTCTAAGTAAAACACAACGAAACTACTGCACCACTTGGTCTCTCGATGAACTCATTGATGCTCAGAAAGCGGACACCGACATCAAACGAGTTGCTGAATGGCTAGTTAAGGGGGCTAAACCCACTAGGCTTGATGTATCAATCGAGAGCGCCGAGGTACGGAAATTAGTAGGGCAATGGCCTCTATTAACCTTCCGTGAAGGCTTGTTGTGTCGCTGGAAAGTCGAGGCGGGTCGAGCTAGACGCACGATTCAAGTAGTTGTACCACGCCAACTGAGGGGCGAGGTACTCTCCTTTTGCCATGGACACCGAACAGCGGCACATTTTGGTCGTAAACGAACGCTCGAAAAAGTGAAAAGGAGATATTACTGGCCCGGAATGGGAAAGGACATAGGTCGTTGGGTTCGGCATTGTCCTACCTGTTGCCTGGTAAAGCCCGGCGAGGGCATGGGTAAGTCTCCTCTGCACCAAGAGTTGTTCGGGTTGAGATTCGGGAGGATAGCTATGGATATCATCTCGGGATTTGCACCCACGCCAAACAAGAATACTTGCATGTTAGTAATCCAGGATTACTTCACCAAGTATGTACGCGCTATTCCCCTACCAAATCACACAGCAGAGACCTGTGCAGAGGCCTTCGTGGCCCCAGGCAGCTATGAAGCTTGCCCCCAACTGTGATGGGCCGTTCGTAGTGGATTCTGTCCTCTCTGAGTCGACATTATTACTTCGATCATCCCGCGGGCGGTTGCAAAAGAGCAATGTCGATAGAGTGCGCCGGTGGTTGGGCGTAGAGCTATCACAAACTGTCGAGTTGTTGCAACCACAACTTGATGATGATTCACCTTCTCGTAAGGCCACGAAAAGGGCTAAGTCTGTTTCTGGACAGGTCGAAAAAGAGATCGAAAGGTCGCGGCCGGAAGTCCAGTCTAAAAAACAAACTACGCAGGGTCATCGAAAATGACAGCAAAAGGCTCGAAAACTGAGCGAGGTGGAGGTGTTGAATGCCAGTAAACCATCAAAGCGGCTCCGTGGTCGACCGGCCCGTCGAGATAAGTCGAAAACATCTAAACAGCCTTTGAAGGGATGTCGGAAGCCTGACCCCACCTCGAAGGTGCGAACGACTGAACAAACTTCACATCGAAACGTTTCGATTGAAGTCAGAGATCAGTCACTCCAGTCCGGACCTATGACTCGAGCGAGGCTTAAGCGCCAAGGCTCATCAAAGGAACGGTCAACGAGTGTCGAGGATGAAAGGAAATCCAGAGCAAACACTCCGGCTCCTACATCGACACCGTCACAAGTGATGGGAGGCAGACGCCGACGGAAACGGGTTAATAGCCCGGTCGGCCCGGCCACATCAAAGGACGGCGGGCTAGGAGGGGATGATAGTAACCCGCCCCGAGGCTCAACACTCGTTCCTGCAGTAAAGGTTAGAATCAGGAAAAGTCCTAGATTAAACCCTACTCAGTAATCGATGATTCGCACAATACTAAGCAGCAGCTTTACTAACCTGTGTTTTTAACGAGGCTTTAAAATAACAGGTGCCGTTCTTGGGTAAATCTGTCTGTGGACGTGAAGCCGACGGTGAATAAAAAATTACATAACGAGAAGTCATGCGATTGCCTCTTAGTTTGAGACAACCTGATGCTAGAAACATGGAAATGTGGGGCCTCCGACTTTTATTTTGACTGTGAGGATGGGTTCCCAGCATAGGCTGGTGGATTCTGCCCGAAGGGTAGATCCATATTGGAACCATTTTTTTTTAATCCCGGTAGTCTGATGAAGGGGGGGCTGCCCAAATTTATCCATGTTAATAGTGTTGGAACCCATAGACTGCATAGGAAATAACGGCATATGCAAACATTGCGACTGGAGAACCAGAGCATGACGGTGAGGGGAGAGTGAGTCATTCTATTTTTTGAGCATTACCTTATTTGGTCATGGCGTGATGCGCTGTGGACCAATAGGGATCGCCCTCCTCGGTCACGTAGGCCCTTCCTCCAATCAGAGGCGTGCGCCACAGGGATAAAAGGCAGCGCCGCACACCACGGAGGTCACATCTGCGGCCCTTCTCGTAAGAGTCGGACGCAGATTAGCTGGACTAAGCCTAGCTTATTCCAGCTGATATACTCCGCCCCGGGGACTTCCTACCTGAGTGTAGGAGGTCTCCCCTGCCTAAGTGTCGAGGGACACGACCTGTGTGAGCGCAGGCTCGTGTTCTCTCGAGGCTCCAGTCTTCGGTCCCTCGAGCCGCCTGAGTGCGGATTCGAGGTACATCGAAGGCGCCTTCGAGGCTTCGACCCGCCAGAGTGCGGATCGAAATACCTCGAAGATCCTCTTCGACGTCTCATCCCGTCTGAGTACGGTTTGAGACCCGGAGTCTTCTCTCTCCCTGGTGGAGAGCAGTTCAGGAAGAACCATGGGGTCCTCGTCCGATGAGCAGTCAGGGTACAGCTCTTCGGCGAGCCACAAGTCGCAGAAGAAGAAGAAGAAGAAGTCCAAGAGGACCAGACCCGAGCAAGAGCTCGAGTCTACCTCAGCTAAAAGTGTATCCCTTCTGAAGCAGATCGAGGAAGCACAGAAAGCCTTGGCCGAGTCCCAGGAGCGGGAGAAGGAGCTCCGCTGGAAGGCGAAAGAGGCATCTAAGCAGCAGAAGCGCGACTTGAAAGTCGCAGCTGCTGCCGCCTCGAGGGACTCCTCCCCCAACGAGATGGAGGTCGACGAGCCGTCGACACCTGCTCCATCGAAAAGTGCTACCCCTTCAGGTTCTAAGGGCAAGAAGCCCACTGAATCGAAGGCATCCAAGGGTACCTTGAAAGACTTCAAGATCCCTAAGGTGCCCAAGAAGGAAGGTAGCAAGAAGGAATCCGCAGCCAAGAAGGCTCCAGCCCGGGAAAGGAGTAGCGAGTCTACTGCACCACCGGAACCTGGAACCGAGCCGTCGGAGGTCGATGCCGGTGCCGTGGAGAGCACCGTATCCTCACCCCCAGACACGGCCAAGGCTGTCGACGAGTGGAAGCGGCTGTCAGCGATCACTGCCAAACGACGTACTGAGTATGTTGATGACAGGCCACTGACCAAGCTTCAGGACTACCGCAAGAACGGTCAAGTGGTACTCCCTAGTCTCGTCGGGAAGGATGGTAGTGACGACGAGGAATGGTATTTGGATGATAGTCATGCCATTGACTGGTATGTCTCGATGATCGAGAATATCACGAATGCCTCAGACTCGTCAGGGGTGTCGCTGCCCGAGCGACAGCGGATTGGGTTCGCATGGCGTATCTTCAATCCAGGGCAGCAGTGTGCTTTCGAGAACTGCACACGTAAGGGGTTCCCCCCTCGCGTATACGCGACAGACGGCAGGTATGCTCGACACTTGGTTGAAGAGCATCGAGCCATCCGTCCGCAGTTCGGTTGTGTTAAGGTGGAAAAGACCATTCCATGTTATCAGGACCCTGATGACCCGACCTCTCCTACTTTCGTGACTTCACGAAGGGGCTTGATGGCGCGTCATCTCAAGTCGTACAAGCAGGCCCATAAGTACAACGCCGAGGGCGCTATCCAACTAGTGGAGACACTGGTTGGAAAGTGTGAACGGAATGAAAAGACAGGCGCGCCGACTAGACACTGGATGCGGATGGCCCCCGCACCCCCGTCTACGAAGCGCCTGTATATCAGACCGGAACTGATGCCCGCTTTCTACGGTGCCTACCCCGAGTTCAGGGTAGAGCAACGGAAGAAGCGGGAGGCCAGTCGTCCTCGAGACCCAGGACCGACAGCTTCTACGAGTGGGAACAAGAGGCCCCACTCTACAGAAGCTGGGAAGTCTGCCGGTTCGACTGAACCCAAGAAGCCTAAGCCGCAGGCTGCTCCCTCGAAGCCCGAAAAGGCATCGAGAGCCGCCCCGGCCCCGGCTCCTAAAAAGTCGAAGACTGCTTCGACCGGTTCGGCCAAACCAAGCACCAGTGGTGCTAAAACTGGAGGCAAGACGGTGGAATCCCGGAGTGGTCGTGATCGGCAACCCAAGGTGACCACCAACTCGTCTCCCCCTGTCAAACCCCCTGCGGCGGCGGAGGACAGCACCCCAGCTGCCACGGCGCGTGTCCACGTGGGAGGCGCGACACTGACCTCGGCAGCAGGAGCTAGCTTCTCCAACGTCGTGACAGGCGCCGACACCCCGACAGCAACCTTGCGTTGGGAGTTGGCACAGCCTGCATACGGCGATGGCGTCGAGTGTGGGGTCCCGAAGACGTTCGTGGAACGTTGTAAGGGACTTCTACAGATGACGGGCAGCCCTGCTATCGACAAATTCGGTGAGGCATTTCGTGAGGAAGCGAGTGCCTACTTGTTCGGCCTGTTTGATAGAACAAACATGGCCATCCGTAACGAGCTCCTTCCGGCTCTTAGGGATGAGGCGCGCCAGACCGTTCAGATGGAGATGGACTCTCGTCTGACCGATGTCCGAACACGTCTCAATAACTTTGAGTCACAAGCCCAATATGATATTACCAAGAGGGATAGTATCATAGAAGGCTGGGAGGAAATCGACCGCGAATTCTTCAGAGTCTTCGGGGTCCAACTCTCGGAATGGATGAAGGACAAGCACCATGGCGTCCGAACCCTGAAGCCCGTTCGAACCGAGCCCTCTCGCGAAGCGCAGAGGTACCTCGTCGAGGGTGGAGTGGTCCCTGACGTCAGGACGCTGGCGGCTCAGACGAATCCTTTGAGAGAATTGTCTCCAAAGATGGACAGTCTGAGCTCGGCTATGACGATGTTGGGCCGAGAGCAGGTGGTGCAGGACAAGCCTGACACCCCGGGTAGGTCTCTCGGTGCCTCCATCTACCCACCAGCAGCCCCGTCTTCCTCCTCGGTTCCCTTGATAACCCTCTCGGGAGCCACCGAGCCTACACCGCCACCGGTCCAGAGAGTGGTGTCACCGAGGATCCATCCGGATCTTCATGGCATCACACCTCTGGCCCCGGCGAATGTAGCCGTCTGCCCGGACCCGTCGGCTTCCGCCCAAGCAGTAGAACCTGCCGAGGCGGAACAGTCGATGGATATAGACGGGGACGTCGATGTCGTCGATCAATCTCCAACGGCTCCCCCTGACCAGGGAGACAAGGACGACCGTAAAGGTCAGGAGAGCGACGACGACGTCGTTTCAGTCTAGTGGGGGGTGGTGTGGTGGTCCCGCGTCGTCTTCGAGGTACCTTCGTGGTCCTCGTGGGCGACGTCGAGAGCACCTCTATTACCCGACGCCTGGGGGCGCTGGAGTCCGGCGCCACGTCACCACTTGGTCACGTGGCCCTCGACTCCAGTGTATATAAGGCCGTTGTACGGCCTTCCTCAGGGTCAGTCCAGCCCCGACTGACCATCGTGAGCGATGGTTGGCGGCTGCCCGGCTACCATATTCTAGTACTCCTCTGTGCTGCTGCACAGAGGAGGTGTATGTGGAATATCAACTGTAGACACTAGAAGGCCTAGTGTCAAACCTGTTTTAGAGTTCAAACTCTGCCACCTGTAACTGTGATCGAGAACGGCTGATGCCTATGTGTTATTAGACAATAAAGTTTTAACTGGAACCTGAATAGTTGTTCTTTGTTGTTTATCGAAAGATTCGATTGAACATCAAGGGGTAGAACACTACAATAACAATAAGAAAATAAAGCTCTCATGGTTTTATATGTAAAAATGGATGGCAAATAAAAATAAAATGAAGCACTATATTTTCTTTTGTGTTGAAATAGCACAACGTTACACCTCAAGTTCAGTGTAACTTCTTAATCAGAAAGAAAATCATAATTATCATGTTTTACAGGTCAAATCTTTCCCTGAAACAGCACTTAAAATGTGTGATATACATATTTTAGGAAAAATACCTATCAGGGTCAATTAAGCTCTCATGGTTTTACATGTAAAAATGGACGGCAAATAAAAATAAAATTAAGCACTATATTTTCTTTTGTGTCAAAATAGCACAACGTTACACCTCAAGTTGAGTGTAACTTCTTTATCCGAAGAGAAAATCATATCATGTTTCACAGGTCAAATCTTTCTCTGAAACAACACTTAAAATGTGCGATAAACATATTTTGGGAAAAATCCCTATCAGGGTCAACATGATAAAAAAATATATTCATATGATTTTTATATCTAGAGATATCTCTTATACATACACAGCCTTAACAGGGCAACGTTTTAACATAAAAATAAAGTCCTTCTTAGTATGTATTATACTCTTATCGAAGGAGTAAATCTCATCTTTTTTTCAGTCAAGCAAAGTCTGTGTTTTCAAAGATGGTAGCTACTTGAAGTACTCTAGATCATTATCATAATATATTATAATCCTGATCGGTCATACTCTGTCATACTCTAAGTACGTTCTTGAAGCCTTATATTTGAGGCTTATATGACACAAAACATAGTATACAGGTTAACTGCACTTTTGAAAAGAAAACAGCAAGAGCTGTTGCAAAGTTGTTTTTACTTGTATATCATGGATAACTTAAAGTTCAGTTTGATAGAATTGAAAGTCTTTTACTCATGAGACTCTTTGGTTTCCACGCGAGGTTCCTCATTGACCTCGTGATATCCATCTTTTATATCAGATGTACATGCTTCTTCGTTTTCACTGTCGAGTATTTCATCGTTCTTGTCCTGATTGTCACTTGTATGATCTAATTCACTTTCCTCCTTGTCATCATCGAGGCAGACATCATCATCTCCTTCCATGTCTTGATCATCTGCAATGTCATCATCATCATTTGCATCATTTTCTTTGTCAGACATATCTTCATCTTCAGAATTGGGGAATGTCTTAAAGAAGTCATTCTCTGTGTCCATATGGATCTCCTGACTGATGGGGTTCAGACTGGTGATTTCTAAGCAGATGATGTTTTGTCCCTGGCTAGTAATTTTACCGAAGATGGGAAGATAGGCACATAACTCACGGATTGATGCTCCAAGGGAGATGCCGATGGCTTCTGTGAGCATCCGTGGGTCAATGAACATACGTTCCACGTTCCCAGATTTATTGTCCATCTATGGCAAGCGATATGTAACCTCCTCGAGATCGGAGTTTTAAACTGTGAGATCAAAGTTTTAAACTGTGAGATCAGAGTTTTAAACTGTGAGATCAGAGTTTTAAACTGTGAGATCAGAGTTTTAAACTGTGAGATCAGAGTTTTAAACTTTGAGATCAAAGTTTTAAACTATGAGATCAAAGTTTTAAACTGTGAGATCAGAGTTTCAAACTGTGAGATCAGAGTTTCAAACTGTGAGATCGAAGTTTTAAACTGTGAGATCGAAGTTACAAAACTGCAGTATCAACTCCTGAAACTGATATTAGAGATAATAACTCCGAGCTCGGTGGTAAACATTTCGCTTGCCACATTCATCACACTCACGCGAAGACAATCTGTGTTGTCTGCCAGGCCTGTGAACTCTACATTGCGTATCTCATCTTCGGCTTCAACGATCTGAAACAATTTCATGTTTTGAGTTACACCTCATAGTATCTCACTTCTTGTTATTAATCTAGACAACATAGACATGGGAAGACATTTTTCTGTTTTGATCTGTGGTTTTCTCTAGAACACCCAATCTAGTTTTCAAATATCTGAGAAATTGGATATTTTCTTTAAAATCTCTTGTCTGATAACGAGATATTGCGTTAGAACATGTAACAAGGGGAGGGGGGGAAAGAAGAAAAATCAAAAACAGGAATATTGTCCTTTTCAGACAGCAAAAACAAAATACACCATCTAATTCTATGTATGCATCTTCGTAATAGAAGAGTTATACTGATAAACATATACTTTATTTGAGAAAGATTTCTCAAAGTTTACGTTCCTTTTGTATGCTCACTTAAAAGAGTAGTAATATAATGCATCATGATTTTTCAACCAAAGATTATAGTTTGGATTTTCGACAGGTCTGGCCAGCTTAATGTAAATATTTGGTTAGTTAAATATACATTTCACAAAAATTTCAGTCTAAAGTTTAAACTCACCATCAGTTGGTCGGGGTAGTTGACGTTTAAGCAGACTCTACCTCTGAAGGCATTGAAAGACATGGGAACGTCGATCGCTCGCAGGATGGTATACTCGTTTATCTCTACGAAAGCCACACTTTCCCATAAGTTTATGACTAAAGTGTTTTCAGCTTCAGGCATCCACAGCTCTGTGAAACAATGAAACTCAGACATTCAATTTCAATAGTTTATATAAGATTTCACTTAAAATCTTTTAAGGATCTAAGACAGTACAGGTAAACGTTTTCTATTTAAGGAAGTGAGCTAGACAATTATCTCTACTAGTGTATCTTCATTTATTTTTTTTCATGTTTTTTTTCAAGGCTGTCTAGAATTATTGTGTATATAAAATTATTTTTCGTTTCTCTCTAGGGCAATGTTTTTGTCTTAAAAAAGAAAAAAGAAAGTACTTACCACGGCATGCTTTCTTTTTCCCTGTGTTCTTCTCAGTTGACATCCTTATCTCAAAAGTCTGTCGAATAAAGATAGAATTGCATATCAGATACAGCAGATATTTAATATGTTACATTCTTGGTGTGTTACCATGGAAACCTGGTAACTACCTTAAACTTATATGAATTTTAGCAAAACTGGCGAATTCTAAGGGGGGGACGGCATTTACCAGCCTGTAAATGCCTAGTGCAAAATATAGGTATATACACATGTTATATTTTATTGGAAAGGTCGTTCTATGAAGGATCTTATCGTGGTAGATGAAATATATTTTCATCAGTTATACTCTGATGACAAGATATTAAAGACAGATTTATGTTTTACTTCGAAGGGGCCTCTGAGCGAATTTGCAGTAAAAAGTGATCTATTAGGAACTTTTTGTTGACATGGATTATACCCTTCCTTCAGCGCAAGAAGGCTGTAAATGCATCTGGTAGCCGCATCTAGGTTGACAGAGTGAAAGAGACCCCTGTGAGGTCACTCACGAAGGTACCTTTAACCATATCAACCAGATGCACTTATAGCTTTGTTGCACGGAAATGAGGCTTGGGCAATTTTTTTTATTGGGGGGGAGACATTTAATCAACACACATTATCACGTGGTCAAACTAGATGCAATTCTAACATAGAAATCTTTCCTCTTTGTCAAGAGATTTTCATATCCAACAGAGATACATGCTTATCACAGGTCAACAAAATAAGGAAAACTAGACTATGGACACATTTTAATTTAATTTCATACAGATATTGTCAGTAGACCATTATAGGTATTGTACTTATCATATTTATTTTTCACTTTTGACTCTACCATGTCACCCAGTGTCCGAGTCTACCCACAAGCCAAGCCATACCCATAGACCAAAGGCTGGCGCACTCAGTGACCCCGCCTCGTCCCACTGGAGGATACACCCATTTATCACGAGCAGCTGACTGCTTGCCAGGAATTCCTAGCAGCTATGTATAGACCCACTCCTCCTGCTGGAGGACATGCCCATTAATCATGAGCAGCTGACAGCATGCCAGGAATTCCCAGCAGCTATATTTAGAACCATACTGAACTCTGTGACCCCCAGTTACTATATTTAGCTCAACTGACACTATTGTTAGGATGAGCTGGGTGAGCAGCTCCTACTATAAATACCTCTGAGTGGAGCAGCTCAATCATTTTTCTACTTTCATACTTCAACCCCCACACACTCAGGTGGGATAAGAGGCCCCAGCTCAAGGCTAGGCTTGGACACTGTTGGGTATCATATACTGTATCATCATCTATACCTCATCGACTTCAATGCATAAAGTGGATATAAAACTGGATCCCTGATTCGTCTGTATTCATCCTCTTTCATCATTTATGGACTCGTTGACAATATATTGGTATATGTACAAGGAAATCCTGGTTAAAGGATACTTACTGTACTTATTTTCCCTTCAACAGTCCAAACAGATTTTGCACCCCTGCCTTCGAGCACAGCATCAGTTACAGGTTTCATCGACGCAGACATTGCTCCTTCTGCCATTTCAAGCACATCTTTATGAATGTGGAACTCATGAGTCCTATGAAAGAAAGACAAGTCATGAGACACAGTTTGGGCTTTTCTCCTTACAAGCATGATGTTAGGCCAAACCAAAAAAAATTGAGTTCAGGTTTATTTGTTTGTTTCTTCAGTTTTACGCCCAGCGGCTGTCAAGGAACTCAGACGTTCAAAGGTCAGGTGACATAGCTCGCCTAAAGAAAGAGTAGAAGGTGTTTTTTTTTTCTTTCCCTTTCCCCTTTTTTCCTAACAAACTTGGAAGTCTAATATATCATATAATTATCTAGAATTTTTTTTCAGATCATAGGCCTATATAATATTATTCAACAAACAAACCTACTAATAGTTTTTTTCTCTATCTTGGCCCAAAAATCTGGGTTTTTGAATGAATGTATAGAGCCTTAGAAATTCAAAATCCCTGAAATCAGGGAAATCCCTGAAGACTTTCTTCCTTTATCATTATCATAGGCTATACAGTGTATAAGTAATTCTCTTTTTTCAGATATGGGGCCATCCATAAATGACGTAATGGCTCCTATTGAAACAAAACTTGGCACTCAAGACTTATTACAGAAAAGAACAAGTGACTGAGTAAAGGTAACTAGACATATAAAAAAAAAGGACCTCACCTGTCTACCCATGTGTTCTCGTGCAAGCGGACATATGATGTTGCCATCCTGAATCTATACATGTTGACGGTCGTCTCCTCCTCCAAGATCAGATGGGAGAATGTACATAGGCTTTCATGAGACCCGAGTTGTCAGCTATGATGACCTTGCGGCGGACCTTGGTGACGCCCTCCTGTAATTCTGGAAGAGGTCCAACCTTCAACACTCGAACGGTGAGGGGTCTGTCAGTAGACCGTTATAGGTATTGTACTTATCATATTTATTTTTCACCTTTGACTCTACCATGTAACCCAGTGTCCGAGTCTACCCACAAGCCAAGCCATACCCATAGACCAAAGGCTGGCGGTGTCAACTGCACTCAGTGACCCCGCCTCCTCCCACTGGAGGATAAACTGTCAATCACGAGCAGCTCACTGCATGCTGGAAATTCCTAGCAGCCAATGTTTAGACCAACTCCTCCTGCTGGAGGACATGCCCATTGATCATGAGCAGCTCACAGCATACCGGGAATTCCCAGCAGCTATATTTAGAACCATACTGAAGGGGAGAACAAAAAAAGAAAGAAATGAAGTTCCCATACACTTTGGGAGCACAAATCATAAATGTGAGGAGGATATGGAGGTACATATAGTAGACTTCATAGAAATGCATCCAGAAAGCTAACAGGCTTTGGAACTGAGGCTTCTGATAGAATACAATTGGATTCACAAAATCAGAAGCCAAACTCCAATGGGTTTGAACACAATGGACCACAAGTATGGATGAAGAAGGGTCACACTAACCTCAAAAGCAACGTCAGAAAAATTTTGTTGATATAGGGAAAATGTCTGGTGACATCCTTCCACTTATTTCAGCAAAATAGGTCTCCAGAATTGGAACTCCCAAGTGACCATAGTAATCCATCGCCACCAAGGGGACATGGCCAGCTCCCATGCACCACCCCTATATAGGACTGCACACAGCAGTGCTTCCACTCACCCAAACACACACAAACACATGGGGTATATCCCCATCTATTTTTAGTCTGAGGGAACTCTGACTGCCTGGTACATACAGTATCACCTGATGAGATCTATGATCGAAACCAGGGTTCAAAGAGCACTTTAAAAATACTTTATGGTTTCTAAAAATCATAAAAGAACCTCTCCCAGAATGAGCACATATAATCTAACAATAGTGAGGAGTGATTGAATATAACTTTTTATTCACACTCACCATATACAGGCTTAGAGGCACTGGACCAATCAGGGACCAGGGGCGCCTGAAATCCTGGACACATGTTGTATCCTGGAAGTGACAACACAGGGGAGAGTGTGTGCTTGGCATAAAAGGCAGGTGGTGCCAAAGGAGCGGCCTCTTTGAACTGCGGTTGTGGTAACGTACAGGCAACGTCTATATACATTCATACTGAACTCTGTGAACCCCAGTGCTATGTTTAGGATCCCCCCTACATACCTGCACTGGAGTTCCCCAGTTACTATATTTAGCTCACCTGATACTATTTTTAGGATGAGCTGGGTGAGCAGCTCCTACTATAAATACCTGTAGAGGGAGCAGCTCACTCATCTTTCCACCTTCATACTTCATACCTCACACACTCACGTGAGACCAAAGCCCTTGGCTCAAGGGCTAGGCTTGGACACTGTTGGGCACCTTTATACTGTATCACCATCTATACCTTGTGGACTTCAATGAATAAAGTGGATATCAAACTGGATTCCTGATTCGTCTGTATTCATCCTTATTCATCATTTACGGACTCGTTGACAATGGTGGAAAACCCTCACGTATCATCCCACAGTTACCACCTCTCATGAGCCATGGACAACAGTGAGACCCTACCAAAGGAGCTAGCCCCACAACGTATCCCTACATCTCCAGACAGAGATCAGCAAGAAGCCACCAGTACACAGTACACCACCGCGATAGACTCCTCGCCAGACGCGCTCCAGCTGGACCCAGTGCTGCCAGCCCATAGACGCACACATAAACAAACACCTGTGAGTTCAAACACCTTACATTTTTCGTCCACCATAGTGGACACCAACACAGGTGCACCTACCAGTACACCAGCCCCACCACCCGGTCTAAACCTCACCCTACCTGGTTATTCACCCTCAGAATCACCACCCCTAAGATTAGGTGGTCTTCAAAGTACCACATACAGCACGCCTGTAAATCAATCACCTGACCACCTCCACCTAGATAGCCATCTAGAGGAAAGATCCAATAGCCTGCAAGACGCCCTGGAAGCTGCTGGACGGTCACCCTCATCCAGCAGTGATTCTGGTCCACAGTGTACACCAGACCTAAGTTGGGACAACCTCACTGTACCAGATATCCAAGCCCACCCATCAGTAGCAGACAATTACTGGAGGAGCAGGCTAGACTCAGCAATCCACAGGTGGAGAGAAAACAGACTCAACACAGGACGTGCACAGCAGATACCAACCGGCGCTATACCAAGCTACCAGTGTGGTGAGAGTCCCTCTGTTTTTCTAGACAGGATAAACCGTATTTTAGAAGAGCAGTGGCAAGACAGCTCCAATCTCACCAATTTGCTAAGGCCACACCAAAACCCACAGCCTGATAGCAACCCACCTGGAGGCAACCCTAAGCCTTATTACTCCTACTCTACTTCTGAGGAAGACAAGGCGACACCTCCAGTACCAAATTCATCCCTGAGCACGCCGCCAAGAGCCAGATCTTTTGAGAGGCCATACCCCACCCATAGGCCCAGGAGAAGGGTACAATCATCCTCCCCTCACAGGCCAAATACACCTGTATTTTACAGACTTCAAAGAAGCCTGGACTCTGCAGCTAGAAGAGGCGACCTCGTGGCTACTACTCCCATCCTACACAGAAGCAGTCACATCCCCGCCCACTTACAAACAGAATCCACCTCAGAAGAAGACACAGAAGTAACCTTCCCCCACCTGCACAGAGCACCTGCCTATCAAAACATGGCCACTGCAGCCCCACCCCAGAGTATAACCAGGATGACATGACGAGGAATATAGTCAGAGAATGCAGTTAATGACTCCCTCTCCAATCTATTAACAGGACAAATGGACTTATTGTCTGCTGAAATAAAAAGGATTGGAGATGACTCCTCCCGCCAACTGTCAAGGATAAATGACAGATTGAATGACATGGACACCTGGAAATCACACCTGGAAAATGACATTGGCCACATACAAAGAAGAGCAGCTCAGGACAATGCTGATGTCCTGAGAAGGTCTGAAATAGCGTCAGCCAATCTGTCTGACAGAATCAACAAAAACATTGATGGAATGAGAACTGAAATATTCAGGGCTATTGATAGGACAAGAACACCTACCAACCAAGGCCAAAACAGCCATTTCTCACCCACCAACACTAGGCTACCCCTCTCAGGCCAACCTTCACAGGTTATGAGCACCTCTACCAGAACGCCAACATCATTGCCGGTAGGGTACAGGATCAGCCCCCCAAGCCTTTTCCAAAATACAGCCCGAACCATAGCGACAGGTGCCACGCCCACCCAACAAGGCGCGACACATGCAGGTTTTGGTAGTTCGGCCACAAGCCACCAGATGGCGCCCTCTACTACTCGTCCATTACCGGTAGCCGCCACATCATTTTCAGGCAGTGTATACAACCATGTATACACACCCCACCAGGCACACACGCCCTACAACAACCCTATACCGATGTATGGTTTGTTTACAAACACACCACCTGCCCAAGCAGCCGCCAACCACCCTGCGGCTCAATCCACACCAATGATACCAAATCTAGGACAGTCCAATTTCTCTGCTCCCACTGGATACAGGATTTTTGAACCTGAGCGTCTCACATCTGCTCAATTAAGCTGCTTCAACAAACCAGAACCCTTTGACAAGCCCTCACCCTACAGGTCTGCAGCCAGATTTCTGGCAGAGTTCAAATTCTATATAAGAAATGCATACCCCTGCAGCCCAACAATGCATGCATCCTGTATGTATACCTTTTTAAAGGGCAGAGTTTTTCACAAACATTTTTGACAAACCAATCATGTATGACACTGAGGCAGTCTATACCGCCTTTCTCAGCAGGTTCAACCAGCCTGACCCTGCCACAATAATCAAAGGGTACAGAAACAGAAAACAGCAGCCCAAAGAGACTGTAGAGGAATATATAGCAGATATGACCTTATTGCTATCCAACAGTAACTTGGATGAGCCTGTACAAGTGGACTATCTTATAAATGGCCTCAAGGATGAAATAAAAAATGTTGTACTCTCAGACAGCCCCAAAAGCATTAGAGAAGCCGAGACTGCAGCATTAAGACAAGAATTGGTTATAGAAGCAGCCAAAGCAGCCCATGCCTCAAACCAATCTTCAGACTTGTGCGCCATGAACTATAACAACTACAATGGGCAAAAGAACAACAGTTACAATGGTAATAACAATAACAGCAACAACAACAGATCCAGGAAGGACCAGTACAACAACAACAGTTACAACAAGCCCCCTGGAAATGGCAACAATAAGCAGTATGACGATAAATCCCAAGTCAGGATACAACCAAAATCAGCAAGGTTATAACAGCTCCAGATCCGGCTCAAACAACAGATCAGGCTTCACCAGGCAGGAGTCACCAGGCAGGAGCAGATCTCAGGAAGGCAACAAAAGCAGATCCAAGTCCAGCGACACAAGAAATAATTTTGTGTTCATCCCTGTTGCCTCCACCCCCACTAACACCCGCCAGGTGTCCTTCCAGAAACTACTAGTCCCAGCAGATTTCCCAATCCCTGATGATTGGACCCAGCAACAAAAGAAATCTAGGGACCCAACACCAGGCAGAAATGACAACAAAAAGATAGGAGATAACCATCCTGACAGCCAACCTCCTGATTCTGGACAAGGAGAACACTACAATGACAATATTGAATAGGACCCAGGGGAGGGCCACCATGCATCTTACGGCCCCGCCCCCATTTTCGACAACAAAATTGGAGCGTCCCCCACATGCCATATTTCACACATAAATGATGGAGCAGAATTAAATTCAGCAGAACAACAGAACCGCGACCCCCACCTTGTGAATTGTGATGAAGACTCCTCATCAGACAGTGAGGACCTCTATGAAAACCAGAACAAGAGGATTTCCACCCTCCAATTAAAAGTCAAGACCAGTAAGTATGGGCAGCAAGGTAAGACCTTGTAGACTCTGGAGCCTCCCTTTCCTTTATCAGCCAAAAAATGGCAGATAAAATAATATCAACCCCCAATTTCAGACATGGTAGGAGATCTCGTATGGTTATCCTACTAGCTGATAAATCCTCAGTTCAAGTCAACAATTCCATCACCATAACCTTTCTAATCGATAACACAGAGTTTAAAACAAGACTACATGTTGTCCCAAAGCTAAATCACCCCATAATTCTTGGCGTAAACTTTATGACCAAATATAGGGCCAAAATTTCCTTTGGGACCAAATCTCCTTCACCACACTTCATAAGAGCAGCCAAAGGTCTGACCATGCCACCAAATTCTGAATCCACATTCAATGCAATCGTCATAGGACCTGATTCCTTGATAGGTAAAACAGGCATCACAGAAAATGTTGACACGACATTACCGGTACTAATCAAACACGCCCTTGTTGAACCAAGGTCAACAAGAAAAATCATACCGGTAACAGTGGCCAACCCAAATGATTTTTCCATCAACATCAAAAAGCACATGAACCTAGGCATTTTTGCACTTAACAATCTAAACAAAGCCATTCCCATTGGAAAAACTAAACAGCCAACACTCCCTCAACAGCATAATCTCTGACAAAGACATGCTCCCCATAAATTGTGGAGATGATCCCCTGGATCAACTACCCAAAGGGGACGACCCTCTAAAGTATACAATATGTGACAAGCTCAACATTGTTGAATCAAATAGAGAGGCCTTTGTATTAAATGAGAGTGCTATAGGAATAAATGTTGAAAATGAAGTCAAATTAGAATTAATCCCTGATTTCAAACCCTGCAACAGACCATCCTATAGAATGTCACCCAAGAAAGAGATTTTCCAAAGAGAGCTGTTAGATAAACATTTACAGCAAGGTGTCATTGAAGAATGCACCAAGCCCTGTGAGTGGAACTCCCCAGCTTTCTTGGTCCCCAAACCCCAGGGAGACAGGTCTGTAGCCTCAGGATGGAGGATAGTCGTGGATTATAGATGGGTTAACCAAAACCTAAAGTCTTTTTCCTACTCCTTCCCCAGGGCAGACGACCTCATGCAACAAGTCGGCAGAACAGGTGCTAAATATTTTTCCAAATTGGACGTATACAGTGCCTACCATCAGATTCCTCTAGCTAAAGAATCCAGGCCTTTAACAACCTTCTCTGCCAATGGCACAAGGTACATGGCCAAGGTACTACCCATGGGTCTGAAAACTTCTGGTTTGTCATTCATGAATGTGATGGAGCAATTACTCATGAAATGCAAATACAGAAATGCAGTAGCCTATGTGGATGACGTGGCCATATACAGCCCCACATGGGAAAGGCACCTCCAAGACCTAGATGAAGTGCTAAAACTTTTCATCAAAGAAAACATCAAAGTAAAATCTGAAAAATGTGAATTTGGCACCACCAAAATGGAATTCTTAGGTTTTACCTTAGATCAACACGGCATATCACCTTCCCCAGACAAAATCTCGCCGGTGAAAACCTTCCCACCACCTAAAAACATCCATGACCTTAGGTGTTTCAATGGCATGGCACAATTTTATAAGAGATTCATTAGAGGTTTTGCCCATATAATGAAGCCCTTATATGAAGCCACAAAGGGTACCTTCAAATGGACCACTCAGTGCCAAACAGCCTTTGAAAAACTCAAAGCATCAATTTGCACCGAGGCAATCCTGAAGTTCCCAGACTATAACAAACCTTTCATCATCTTTACAGACTCCAGCAATTTCAGCTTAGGGGCAGTTATTACACAGGTGGATGAACATGGTTTTTATAGACCCATTGAATTCTCTGGGAGAGGCCTAACACCTCAGGAAACCAGATATGGAATAACTGACAAAGAGTTACTTCGGATAATCTTCGCTGTTAAAACGTTCCACCATTATGTAGACGGCACTTACTTCAAGGTATATTCAGATCATACAGCCCTAGTCTCCCTCTTCAACAAAAAGGAGAATATCACCAATGGTAGATTGGCAAGATGGGTAGATACCGTTATGTCCTATGACTTTGAAGTGAAATACCTACAAGGTAGAGCTAACCTAGTGGCAGACTGCCTGTCCAGAAGAAAATATCCCCCTGGCTCTGATGATCCAATACCAATTAGATCACAAGGCAGAATTATTCTCCCACCAAAGAAAGTGCAATTCTCAGATATATCCATGACAAAGGTTTTCAGATCAGATGAACCAGTTCCCAGTAATCCCATCTGCATGGGACCTCCTAGATCAATATTAAAAGGAGGCAAAATTTGGGGAAGCACAAATAAACCACCAAAAGGCGTCATAGCAAGAAAGGGCACCCCAGAAAGGCAGCAGGGTGTGAATCCTGACCTGTGTGTACTCACTCGAGCACAGTCCCAGTCCCAGGACGACACACCTCCAGCAGCCAGCCAATCAGCGCCCAGTAAAAAGACCCGCCCACTCAAGCCCAAGTGCAGCAGTCCTCGCCCCAGAGGCAGGCCCGCCAAATCTAGGTCACCTAGGGTCTCTATCAAAGCTGCAAACGCCAAGAGAGCTAAGCTCTCCCGCCGTGTGCTACCTCTAGCTGAAAGGGCAATTCAGGAAATCTGTAAACATCAATCCCTGACACCTTCTAGAGAAACACTAATTAAAAGCCAAAAAGAAGACCTTTTTGCATCCTCCATGGCAAACTACATAGAAAAAGGTAGCCTGCCACACGACTCAGGATTAATGAATCAAATACTACGTAACCACGACCAATTCATCTTACTGGATGAAATCCTCTTTAGAATTACTGATACCAACTTGGGTAAGACCTTAGAGCCCACCCTACAGATTGTAATTCCAGGAAAATGGACAGAATCTTTAATAGAAGCAACTCATTGCTCTCCCCTAGGTGGACACCTAGGTGCAGTTAAAACCTACACACCCATAAGAGCTAGGTACTACTAGAGATCAATGTTTAAAGAAGTCTTTGATTTCTGCGGCACCTGCCACACATGCCTGACCACCAAAAAGAGACCCAAAAACCTGAAAACCCCAATGAAATTACGTGACCCAGTGCTTACAGCATACTCTCATGTCACCATGGACACCATAGGCCCTTTTTCCAAGGCCACTGATGGCTCTCACTACATACATGTGGTGACCGACCATGCCACTAGGCATATAACTGCCTGGACCAGTGAAGAAAATACTGCTACCATTGTAGCACTTGGTCTTATGTATCCATGGCACTCCCTCAGTACTGAACACAGACAATGCCCAACAATATGTTTCAAAATTATTCAAATATTTTTGTGAAAAATTCGGCATTAAACATGTGACAGGAAGTGCACATTGGTCCAGGTCTCTGTGAGCGCCAACATCAAACCATAGAATCATCCCTCAGGGCCTTTGTATCAAAATCACAAAAGCATTGGTCAACCTTCCTACAAGCTGTAGTCTTCAGTATTAATAATACTATAAGCAGTGCCTTAGGCTACTCACCAAATTTGCTAGTTTTTGGCAAGCAAACACACCTGCCAACTGAAGCAGCTTTATCCTTGATTAAAGCTGAAAAAGACTCAAGCACCAAGGAGAAAATTATAACCAGCCTACTACAGTTTAGGGATGACATTCAAATGAAAGCTGCAGAATACATGATCTCTGCCCACAAGAAGATGAAGGCCAGACATGACTCTTCAGCAGAACTCAGCTCATACAACACAGGCCAATTAGTATATCTACATATACCTACCCTGCTGGTCAAATGCACATCAAAAAAGTTGCAACCCACATACTCAGGCCCCTACATCATAATGAAAATGACTTCACCAGTTACAGCCATTTTAAAAAGGCTACAAGATGGAAAAATACTGAAGAAATCGGTACATGTATCAAGACTAAGGAGACCAATTACAAGAGCTAGCGCCAAAGCCATTATAAAAAGGCTACAATCAGTGCCCACAAGCTCACTTCACGACCCCGACCAGGATGACCCCTCCAATGTGAGTCTCACCACTCCCAAAATAAAGAAAAAGAGAGGAAGGCCAGCCAAAAAGGGAACAATCTCCTTCAGCCCCATGCCCTCCAGAAAATCAAGAAAAATTCTTAGCGTCCATTATAGATCACAAAACGTTGTGTCAAACACTCAGCACCCATATAAACAACCCTCTTTTAATCCCCACAGGCGCCACGCGCCCCAACCAAATTAATCAACCATTAATATCCCAACCACTTAAACACACTGACAGCAACAGTCACAGCCCAATGCCCAACCTATTTATACTAACAACCATAAAAATTCCTATGCATCCAAAATCAACAACGTCTTGATTAACTGTATATACACACACCTACCCCTTCTAAGTGGAACGCCAAACACTGGCAAATGGATTATCAAATAATTAGGTTAGGTTGCTCACGCCACATACCGACCGCCCAAGGCAGCGCTGTATCCTCGGTTTGTGTATAAACTTCAAAGCACACATGCGACGGCTTGTTACCACTTCAAGACCACTATTTCCAATGATAAACCTATTGTAGGAAGATGGATCTCTGACACCCACACCCCATGTTTACACCACTGTTTCCGCCAACCCTTAAGTGCTGTGGTGGCACATATACAAATCAATAACACGCCACCCTCAAGGTCTTTAAAAACCACAGGGTTGCCATAGTAACTACATCACCTTGGCTAGAGATAAAATACCCCCCGCCAAACTCCCCAATATTCTATTTTTAGACAATACCTCACCACCAACCAATCCAGGCCAGGATAACCCTAATTTGCATAAGGGGCCGTACAACCCCCCTTGCATCCACCAATAATATTTGGCCTATGCCCCTTTCAGGGCAAGACATACCATGTAATGGGAGATCTTAGACTGGGAAGTAGCCAAACTCAGTCTCAGGTTTATAAGCGCTTGCCTACCCTCACCTGATCATAACACAACCCACAACCAATACCACCACACCTTAAACACGGCAACAAGTGTCTGGGAAGGGACCATGGCAGACCTATCATGCAACCAGCCCAGGTAGGATTATCTTATGGGTCTATTTTAGCATTTAGGATTTTTAACAGTCATTCTAGCATTGTACATGATAGTAGTTTTATTATCATGGTGCCCAGGTACCCCTATTAACCAATGGCGGTGTGAGCCTTAAGTGTGTGTAAAATGTGGAAGAACTTCTCCACTATCCTATAATTTTTAACACTGATAATCCAATTTACTAAACCTCTTCAGCCAAGCAAACTCCCCACCATTACCTCTCCCCCCCCCATTCACAGCCCACTTAGACCTTTTTCCCTTTATGACTTACAGCCTGGACCCACCGGCAGATAAGCACGGCCCAAATGCTACATGGACCATACACAGCCTCCTTGGACCACAAGGGATCAGGAGTGATCTCATGGATCCTTTTGAAATCAGGAGCATAATCATGGAACAGCAACACCTCATCACCTTCCTTGCCCAGGATGATATTAAACACTACCTCAGCAGCCCTGTACTAAGACAGGAGCTGGACTTGAGCAATCACTCCACAGCAGCAACCATCAAAGCCTTCATGGTCGCTGTAGCTGGAGACAATCCCCGCCGGCCTCCATGGGGCAGTTTTAACCATAGATCTGCATCATACATAGCACTCTTATGTGGCCGCACACTTCTAGCGTCAGAACAGCCCCTCAGGGACTTACCCCGCCAATACTCCAGAATTGGACGTGAACTGGCCATAAGGAATACATCCAGCCTGGTATTCCAGTTTGCTGTTTTCGAGATAAACAGATTTCATGCTCAATCACGTGTACCGCCCCTGACGGTGACAACAGGCACCAGTCCATCTGCATGAATCCCATCATGTAACAACAATCCTACCACCCACAGAATCCCTGACCTCTGTTAATACTTGACCATACTAACATCCCATTTGTGACTAAGCTAGTGCTATTTTTAAGTGAACCCCACCATCAAAATTTTCAAAATCCTCAAAATTCTCAATTTTCCTTTTTTCTAGAGCAGCAGTCATCCTAGCAGTCTGTATGTTCTTACATTTGCTCCTCGGCTGCGCCTCAACATCAGACACCAGTCTGAACACCATCTTCAGACCCAACTATGGCACATTGTTTACCAAGTTACACCAAACACTACTAGCCAATTACATGGACTATCCATTGACCTTCAGCCTTAACTTGACCTTTGACCAGAACCTAAGTCAGCCAGAACTACTCAGCCCACTCATCAGCACTGATGCACCCCAATACATTAAGCACACAGCCCATGCCCTAGATAAAAGCCTATTCTCCAAGTCAAAAACAACACTAGAAACCTTGTCAAAATTAATTTCGCCTCCAAACGTCAGACAAGCCAGAAATGCCCTCGGCCAAGTCATTGGTGACATTTTAAGAGCTTCAATAGGCCTCGGGACTCAACCAGAAATTGATATTTTAAATTCTGAGATGTCTGACTTGGATAAAAAGTACATACCAAAATGCACGTGGTAGAATTGGCCACTCATTTCTTGTTAAATATTTCTGAATTTAACTACAACTCTGTCAACATCTTCTCTAAATTCCAAAACGACACTGATGATGCTCTATCCTTTATTTCTGGAAAATTAGAGCATTTAAATTCAAACATCTCATCAATATTATTAAAATTAGAACTTCAATCCAGAAAAGACACCTTCCATTCCATGTTATTCACAGCAGCAAATTCTCAAATAGAGTCTTTAATTGACCTCCAAAGTGACTTGGAAAATCTGCTCTTAACCATTAATAATCTACTTGAGGGCACCCTACCCCAATCCATCATTACACAAGACGACCTCAGTTTAGGTTTAAACAATTTATCCAGCCTCCTGCACGAGGCACATCACGGCATTATTTTAGAAGGCCTACCCATAAGTTATTATTATAGGCGCCGAGTACATGTGCACTGGAGCCATAACTCGAGCCTGTTAATAACCATACCAGTACCCATAACCAGAGGGGGAAGCACCTAAGTCAGTAGGTCACACCCAGGTGGAGCCACTTCCCGGCTACTTGGCCATGTCCAAGACCCACTCACACTACATACAGTTTACACAAGCTGACCTGGATATGTGTGACCTCGGCCATCTTATCAGCTGTAACCTACCCCTACCTCTGTTGTCGGCCACACACCCCACATGCACCCTATCCCTATTTTTAGATCTACCAGAGGCGGTGCACCATACCTGCAGTTTTAAAGCACACATGGCAGCACCCCTACCAAATCTTATCCAACCCTTATCTCACAGTGCCTTCCTATTAATGACCGACCATCCAACTTCCATGCTCCAATGCACAGATTCAGGCCAAGTCAAAATTAAAAATAGTGCATACTCAGTCATCTCAGTCCCATGTCTGTGCTCCATTAAAAATGCCGGCATGATTTTAACCAATTCTGATTTATCTTGCACCCAAAATTTCACCCTAGAGCTCATATCAAAGGCCTATTTTAACTTACCACTGTGGCGACACTTTGGTCAACCTCCAGCCAATGTTTCCGGCATCACCATGGCAACCACGCCCCAGACCCTTCACCTGCCCAATTTTGATAAATTAAGACACCTACATAATCAGAAAATAGCACCACTTTTTCAAGACACCCTAACCCTTAAAAAGGCCGCACAGGGACTTAAGGACCAATCCGCCCTCCTATCCACCAGCTCCCTGATGCATCTAGGATACCATCTCCAGTTCTCACCCTGGCTACATTTGATATCACCCCTCCTGGCACTACTTTGCTGCGTATTAACCCTTAAGAACCATCTTCATGTCAATCAATTGGCGCGCTTCATCACACTAGTCTCAGCAACTCGGACACCCAAGATGGCCAATGCTGAAAGCTGATATCGGTTTAAGGACCTCATATGCCAGGCCAACAAGGACTGGCCAGCCCCACCAACAACCCCAAATACAGATTTAGAGTATATCCAGTCACCTGGCCACTACGAAAGTATGTATACCTGGACTCTATTGGCAATTTTCCTGTATATCACCTGGATCGCCGCCAAAAGGTGTCTCCGACACTGGCCCTACTGTAAGCAGGACAGCCACAGGACACCCTCTATTGTGGCTAAGATCCACGCCAATGGTCAAACCTTTAGTACAAACCACAGGAGATGATGCTCACACCACCCTCAACATCAACCCGCGGTAAGTTTTCTCAGAAACCTCCTTTGATCCTCATGTGGGGATCAAATAGCCGCCGACCACCCCCCATATAACCTAATAATGGACTCTCCCGGTCGCCCAATCCACCGGATAGCCCCACCTAACACCTTCATGTGGGGATCATCCCCATCCCCAATAGCCCCAAAACCGACCCCACCTACAATAAAAAAACATTTTATAACATCTCCAGTCCCATAGCACAGTTTCGACCCACAATAACACAGTTATTTCGACTCACTGTGAAGGCCCACTGCACGATGAGACGTCGCCATCTTGTTTTTGACGTCGCGTCTGGTTCCCCGCCAAACGCTGCGTCAGAACGCCGGCGCTGCATCTCACCACTGCCGGCGGCCTCCCCAACGTCAGATCTCTTTCATTTTCCCACGTTGGCATGACAACATTAACGTTAGTCAGGACACCCGCACTCAATATCTGCATCAAAATAATAAGCATGTGTTAGCAATATCACTTGACTTGTTTTCGCCCCAAGTTAACAACACCACCCCGCATAAGAATTGAAAGCCCGCCCATGCCAATTTAGAAGCCCAGAACAAACAACATAACTTCTAACTGGTGGTGGACTTTCAAGTATATTATTGGCAAAATCACAGTAAAATCAGGCTCCCAGCGCACTCATAATAATTATCACAGTTTTTCATTGCACAATCATCAACAGAATCATTCCTCCGCATCAGGCCGTGCCACCTTCTGGAACTGGTCCTTTTAGTCTCTCTTTCTCCATCTCACCGGCACATTCCGTCCTGTCTACTGGCAGGTACTTCTACGCCTCAACTTCTGGAAAACACAATTTATGACCCCCTGATAACCACCACTCTATCTAGGTAAAAAATCCAAATCCAAATCCAATTTTCCTTTATCAGATTGATTTTCAAACAAATTCCAACCAACTCACTCAAAATTACACGTACCGGCCAAGTCATCAGAACACGACACAGGGCCCACTGGCCCCTCCCTCAGGGCCATCGGGCAGCCCACGGACCCGGTGACAAAGCACTGGAACCTGCCCGAAATGGACCCACACCAGGAAAATCCTGAAACAAACCAAAAACACGGCGTCAGACCACCGGCACCACACCCAAGTACACAAAACCACCCAAAAATCGAAAATTTTGTACCAGTACTTACCCGAATGTGCCCACCAGCACCTACAGGAGGAAGAGCATTCCTGAAGGCATCACTACGAGCTGCACCCGTACAATCATGGCTTTTCCGTGGTTTTTCGAGCCGCAAATAAATCCAAAATTTATAGCTCGCCTCGCCGGTCATACATCGCCTTCTAATGCCAAAAATAGCTCCCGCTCCTTTTATAGCAAGACCCACCGCGAGAGCATAAAGTTAATTTTTGAACCATATTTTTCGAAAAACCGCACCATCAAAATTCGAAATTTCATCCAAACTAGACCCACCTAACCCAAAGTTGAGACAATCCTTACACATGACCCAATGAGGCCATGGCAAGTCTACACCATTGACCATGCCGTTTGACCATGCCCTTACACGAGCGCTGGACAAACGCCAGCTCAGTGGCGCCAGCCAATGTCTACTGTAAGAACTAAATAAGAACAGGTCCCCATGCAGTGGCACTACCCACGCCACACAGTAGAACTAATCTGGACCCTGGATATTCCAGTTTCCCGCACACATTTGGCTATAAATCTACACCGGCTCGGTGACACTGCACATCAATATGCACTGCCTAATTTACTGCCTTACCTGTCGATTTGGTATTTTTGTTGGTCGCCTTGGAATCCATGCACTATGATCGACCCTACAACTAAAACTCCCACCCTTCTCTTGTTCTGTTTTTCTATACAGAGGCCAACAACCTAATCGAGGAGGCGGAGACCATATTGACAGGCCAGCAGGAGGTTCCAGCAACAGAGCAGGCATGCCCATACCAACCCGCCTGCCCCATTGGAGCACACGAGTCTGCTCTCCAATAGGGCCACCCACTAAATTTGTCACCCAAGGAACAGGATGTCCCCACCTAATGTACAGCTACAGCTGCCCATGCAGCATCAACAAAGACAATAGACCAATGTGAAGCGGATGTGCGACTGCACGCTCCAATGCACTACCACAAAATGCCAAGAAGGCTTGTTATGCTCCACTCTGTGAACCATGGCAACGAGGGCAATCGACCAATCAGATTGCAGGAGCCTCGGTTTGAGTGTGAGGGTAGCCTCAAAGCAAGTCATTCAATCTCCCAACATAGTTTGGGTGATTGTGGTTTTGCTGTGTTCTCCCAGCAGAGTCTGGGTGATTTTGAGGAGGTTACCCTGTTTATACTGACTGTGTCTCCATGTAAGGAGTATGGTGTGGTTTCAAACTGAGTGTCTCATCAGGTGCGATTATGATAATTAACAGACATGAGGGAAGTTATGTGCAATTGTTAATTATTAAGATAGCGTGTTTTTATGATATTGTAGATTTTGGACATATCAAAAAGAATATGCCCAAAATTTAATTTAGTGTGTTAGATATCAAAAAACAGTTGTGTCAGTATATGTTAAAATTTTTTAACAGCATGGTTGACAACAACCCGGGAAGGTAGTTGTTTTGAATACTTGGTGATTCTGGTCATTAGGGAACTAGGATCATCTTGAGGTTGAGGTGGCTATTTAAGTATATGGGGGCCTCTGACCTTTCTGGTGGAGTGCTGAGAAAGGTGTGACTTTTTATTCTAAGTCATTCTCATTATAGAGACAAGTATTCCGGGTCATGGAGATAAAGGTGGTAGGACAATGTCCATACATTAATAGAAATGTGTAATCCCAGGCAAAGAGGCGGACCTAGCGGGGTGTGTATCTGTTTTTGAAGGCGGATTTTATTTCTAGGTTGGCCTATTTTGGATTAGTCCAGTAAATTTAGCCCATGAGGGGTGATAGTGCACAAACGGTGCATCCATCTCCTCTCTTCCTGATTTCTTTCATCAATGCCCTCCCTGGATTTGGCAGAGTGTTTGATGAAGCTCAGGACTGTTATTTCAACACCGCTCCAGCCTGCTGGAGCCTTTGGGGGGCACGCTCTAAAGTGTCGTGCGACAGTAGTGTCTTGTTTGATGTTGCCAATGTCGGTCATGTGACCTTTGAACCTCGTTAGTATCTCATTTTCGGTTTGGCCGACGTATTGTATTTGGCAAGATTTGCAAGTTATTACGTAAATGATATTGGACGACTGGCAGTTCACTTTCTTGAGAGTGGGGTATTTAACTCCAGTGACGGTAGATATTATATTGCCGGATTTGTTAAGTTTCGGGCAATAATTGCATGAGAGTGGCCTTTTGCACGGGTGTCTCAGATAATGTGGTAGTCGTTTTTTATCTGAGGGGGTGCTGGTTGAGGCTCTGACCAGTTCATCACCAAGTGATTTGTTCCTTCTTTTGCCAAAAATGAGTTTGGCATCATGGTAGACTCTGGTGTTTTTAGTTTTTAGCATTAAGTCCCAGTTGTTCCGCACTATTTTCTCTAGAGGAGGGTTGGCAGGGTTGTGGGTGATGATGCAGTAGAAGGACTTGGTGGAGTCCGTTATTTTCTCCTTGGTTTTTAGGAGCTCTGGTCTGGGTTGGATTTCTGCTCTGATTAGTGATTTGAGGACCAGGTTCCTTGGATAGCCCCTTCTGAGGAAGTGGGTACAAAGCATGAGGGCATTTGCCCTGAAGTCGGATAATTCCGAACAGATCCTGCGCACTCTCAGGAATTGTGAGTATGGAATTCCTCGTAGGACGTGTCTGGGGTGTTCCGACGAGTACAGTAAGTAATTGTGACTGTCTGTGGGTTTGCAATATAGGGTGGTAGTCAGTTTACCATTCGTATTGAGCAAGACTTTTACATCTAGGAAATTAATTTCCTCTGTTGAGTGTTCTAGAGTGAACTTGATTGTGTCGTGGCAGTTGTTCAGGTACTCCACGAATTGTAGTAGTTCATACTCACCGTGTGTCCAGATGATGAAAATATCATCGATGTATCGTTTCCACATAAAAGGTTTAAGTTTGTATGTGTATACGAGTTGGTCTTCGAAAGCGCCCATGAAGATGTTGGCGTATGCCGGGGCTAGCTTGGTGCCCATGGCGGTGCCACTGATTTGTAGGAAGTTTTTGTTGTCGAATTCGAAGTTATTTGATGTCAATACAATCTTGAGTAGGTTGCAGATCGAATAATTTGTGGGGTTGTCGTTTGGGTGCCTATTGATGGACAGTGCCTTCCCGACAGCAGCTATACCTTCATCCGTAGGGATATTGGTATAGAGGCTCGTAACATCGAGGCTGGCGATGATGGCATTGGAGGGGAGGGATAAGTCCTTGATCTGATTAAGGAAATCTGTGCTATCCCGTAAGAAGGAGGGGAGTTTAGGGATGATTGGTTGGAGAAAATGGTCTACAAACTGTGATATTCTCTCCGTGGGGCATTCGTTAGCTGAAACTATGGGTCTGCCGGGAGGTGGTATTTTGTTTTTATGTATTTTGGGCAGCAAGTATAGTTTTGCTGTTCGGGGAGAAGGGATTATTAGGTAATTGGCTGTTTCCTCGCTAATTTCTCCATGTCGCTGCATTTCGGAGACAGTGCTTTTGACCAACTCGTTGTGGAAGTGGGTCAGGTCGTATTCTTGTAACCTGTAGAATTTTCTATCGTTAAGTTGGCTGAGGCCCTCCTTAATATAGTCTGTTCGGTTTTGAATAACGACTGCAGAACCTTTGTCAGCCTATAAAGACAATAGACCAGAAACTTTCACCACAATTGGCTCGCCCCAGGTCTGGAGACCCTTACCCCAAATAACCCAAGTTTCATCTGAGGAGGATAGTGACTCTAGCACCTCCCTCTCAGCAGAACCAATAAACATGGACTCTGTATATAATTCCGATCTGAGCTTGCAGCCTGACTCAGGCAAGCCTAGCAGAATGCATCTCAGCAAAATTGTAGATTTTGTCCCCAACACCAAAAAAATCCAGATCTAGAAGAAGACCCTCACTAGGTCGCTCTCTCAACCCAAATGTCTTGGACCACCAAGACCCACCACCAAAAGGTCTTGTAAACCAAAGTCGCCATAGAAGAAGAAAATAATTTCAATAACCATCCTTACATTTTCTCTTTTATTTATTTTTGAAACTGTCTTTTAAATTATAGACTAAAAGTGTAGAGACACACTTCACTCACCAACGGCCCATGGACACTATGAACACTGTCTCAGTCAGCCTAGTCAACTGATTTTTAAAGCCAGTTTTTCTTGTTTTGTATAAGGCTATGATACATAACCATGAAAACACGCTGCATTCTTGTATATTTTTTTTTTTTTTAAGAACATTATGAAGACCACAAGCCAAGCAGCAGGTTTTTGTGATCTTAAGATGCCATAAAGTTCTTTCCTTTCACACTGCACCATTTCAAGCCCAACCATGTCAAATATTTATGGGTTTTAGCTAGTTTATATTTTTATAAAATTTCACAAGGAAGCACTGGCAGCCTATTTTACAGGATCAACTGAGATCCAATCTAAATATCAGCCAGAGCCACCCCTTTTTATTCTTGTATTAACCTTGTCACTCTCAACCAATGATCACCCCAGGTAGACTGAAGGCTAAGCATGCTAAACTCTCCATTAACTAAGACAAACCTTTTTACCAAATAAGAAATCCTTCTACGATTAAATCAACCACAACCAAAAAGCCAACATTTTTTTTTTTAGAAAAATTCCTTAACTTTTATTACCATAAGCCTTCAGACTCCCTAGCCTTATCAGTATTATAAGGATTGATTGATCGACCCTGCCAGTCATCAATTACCTTACCTCTGTTTTTATTTATTATGTTGTATTGTATATTGGCTCAAGACCTAAATACTAAAGTGCCTACCGGTACTAAAACAGACTTCAATAATAATTTGTCTACCTCAAGGTCTGCCTTAGAGCCAACAGCTGCATGCTTTAGGATAGTCTTTCTTTCCTTTATTTTGTGTGAACCTTAGAACTAGATAAATAATCCAGCCCCTTGTATCCCACCACGACCCAAATTATTCATGTCTTCCAATGCCAAAAATTACAAACAACACTTCTTTGGCACAGTTTTCCTTCGTACTGTTTATAATTTATTCATGCTCAACCAAAAATCAGTATTAAATATCTCCTTAATACTACAAATTTTTAACTTAAATGATAAGATGTAATACCTATTATTACACACCAGATATTTGTCAGTAGACCTTTTCTCACAAACTTCCTCCGTAAGACCTCGCGTGGAATCGAGTAGGAATGTGGGGATTTGTCAGTAGACCGTTATAGGTATTGTACTTATCATATTTATTTTTCACCTTTGACTCTACCATGTAACCCAGTGTCCGAGTCTACCCACAAGCCAAGCCATACCCATAGACCAAAGGCTGGCGGTGTCAACTGCACTCAGTGACCCCGCCTCCTCCCACTAGAGGATAAGCTGTCAATCACGAGCAGCTCACTGCATGCTGGAAATTCCTAGCAGCCAATGTTTAGACCAACTCCTCCTGCTGGAGGACATGCCCATTGATCATGAGCAGCTCACAGCATACCGGGAATTCCCAGCAGCTATATTTAGAACCATACTGAACTCTGTGAACCCCAGTGCTATGTTTAGGATCCCCCCTACATACCTGCACTGGAGTTCCCCAGTTACTATATTTAGCTCACCTGATACTATTTTTAGAATGAGCTGGTTGAGCAGCTCCTACTATAAATACCTGTAGAGGGAGCAGCTCACTCATCTTTCCACCTTCATACTTCATACCTCACACACTCACGTGAGACCAAAGCCCTTGGCTCAAGGGCTAGGCTTGGACACTGTTGGGCACCTTTATACTGTATCACCATCTATACCTCGTGGACTTCAATGAATAAAGTGGATATCAAACTGGATTCCTGATTCGTCTGTATTCATCCTTATTCATCATTTACGGACTCGTTGACAGGTCCTTGCATCTCGCGGTCTGCTTTTGCAGACAACAGTTCTTTGACAGTCTGTCTCTGCCTAGCCATGGTGGGAGAAACAGGTGGAGAATACAGCTGACGGCTCCCGGTAGACTGTGGAGTAACTTGTCTGAGCCGCTTGGGTGTACTGAGGGAGCTCGCAGAGAATGGCGAGGAAAAATCACTGTCACGCGGTGAAGCCTCTGGAGTCTTTCTAGGAGTCATGACTTTTCCTCTAGGAGTGGTCAGAGAAGGGCTTCCTCTTCCTCGGGGAGACAAAGTTGAAGGTTGAGAAAGAACATTTGACGCCGTTGCTGGGCTTGAAACTCTGTCCAATGAAAGACCAGCACCACATGCAACTTGAGGCACCCGGGGATGCCGTTTTGAAACTACAGCCGAAGCAGCACTTGAACCCCCTGAGGCTTGTAGAGCAGAGACAGTGGGTCTAATCCTGACTGTAGATGGAGAACAGTTGTTTCCTGTCTTCCTGGAAGTCCTCTCGACAGAGGCTTCCCCGCGTTTCCTTTTGGGAGGCATTTTGATAATTCCAGATTGACCACGTGGATATTTTGATAGAGCGAAGAGTAACACGTCAGAACAGGAAATACGTTGGGCTCTGAATGCAGGACCACGCGGTTTCTTCCGAGTTCGGCAGCTTGTGACGTCACTAGGAAAGAGACGATGTGATTGGACGGCGTTTCTATATAAGAGCAAGCCTAGTAGTTTCGTACTTTTCATATCTTTTTTATCGCTTTATCTTTCTAGATGTGAGTAGAGTAGATATTTAATCTTAGCAGAAAGACAATCTGTGATAAAAATACAAGCTTTTTTTTTAGTATAGCAACGAAATGAACCATTTGACCCAGAACTTATGTGTGGCCATCCCAGGTCACGTAGGCCACTTGCCTTCTTAAGACCACACTCCACTGAACTTTTTTTGTAAACAGTTTCCAACTTAGCTTAGCTCTAAGAATTTTAATGTTTAATTTTGGCAAACTTTGAAATTTTGGCTTGGCGAGCATAACAAAGATAATGATTTTTGGCAAACATTGAAATTAGGCCCCCCTATTTCGATAGAGTCAATAACTAGACTTTTTTTTTTTTTTTTTAATTTTTTTTTTTTTTTGGGGGGGGCGGGTCTAAGTCACTTGAACAGTGAGGGGCCTGACTAGTTTAGTTAAAATATGTCAGTATTTACTCACTGATTGTCAGGAATTAGTGAGTGATATTATATGCTGAAAGGGGATTGCTTTTGAAAACAAGACTTTATGAAGGAATTAAGGTTTCTATGTATTTTCATCAGCCAAATTGAATGTAATTAAAAGCTACCTAAGAGAGGGAATATTTGGCAGAAATTCCGAAATGATAGGAATGAGGAAGATAATGAGTTCCCACTAAAGTTCTTTTAGATGAGAAAAAATAATCGATAGCGGTTTTTTCTCGAGTAGTGTCTTCATTTATTTGGTTTCGGAGGCCTGTAATCTCTTGCAGGTATTCTGTGAAATATAGGTCCTCTTTCTTGTGTCGATCTATGTTAAGATCTCCACATAAGACAATATTTTCTTCATTTTCCAAAAGAGGAATATCACTGAAGAGTTGAAGGGATTCCTCATGGGTGCATTTAGGGCTAAGATAAATTACCCCTACTTTGAAAGTAATTTCTTTTTTTTTTGCAGCACATAAAAGAAATTCTCGGTTGCGTTCACTGTACTTATAAACTTGAAGGACTTCTATGTTGTCTTTAAAATAAATACATAAACCATTGTATTTTCGACGGCTTTGAATGCCAGTCGAAGTGTTCAAGGAATGCATTTCTTTATCTTTTAGCATGAAACTATCTTCATCATCTGTGTCCAAGAGATGAGTTTCACACACTAAAGTGACATCACTCTGTGCCACATAAGAATTATGAGACAGACAATCTATATGAGAGAACAAAGATTGTGCGTTTTCATAGTATATTATTATTTCATTTTCTGCTTTGTCGCTTGGATCATACACTGGAAAGTTAAACAAAACAGGACATGTTGTCCGCAAGCGATTGTTTTCTTGTTCTACGTGTTTGCATGTTCTTATTTGGTTTTCATTAAATCTATGAGATGTAATTTGTCTAAAGATTGGACTCGACTGCATGCCACATAAAAAGCATTGTCTAAATAGCATTTCGAAAAATTGGCTGAAATTTCTTCACAGGTTAAACCTTGGGCTTTGTGTAAAGTTTTACCTGAGGATTGTCTTATAGGAAAAGTTTTCCGTTTGATTTTCACATTTGTGTCTTTGAGAGTAATATCTATGTTCTGAGAGAAAATGGGGGTCCAATTCTTGTCTATCTTTTAAGAAAAAAGATGATTATAATTTCTTCTTTGCTTTATTCCTATTCGTTCTTCTTCTAGTAAAAACCACAGAATAGCAGGTTTGGTATGTCCTGGTAGATATGAGACATGTTTCAGTACTCCCGAACATCCGTTCACCAGCCCATCCTCTACAGATATATTAATGACTATATCATAGGTTAGACCTGTTCCTAATTCTAGGACTCTTCTGAGTGTTAGCTGGGGCTTCTTTTTTTCATCCATTTCAAGTTTTTTTGCAGGAGATAAATCTTGAAGATATACGTCTATGCTTTTGACTGTAGTTTTGTTATTAGAAGATTTCTCATAACATTTTTTGTTGTATTCATTGACAAGATCGTTCAGGTAAAAGAAATGAAGGCATGAATTTTCCTTGAAATCTCTTTCTTTTGAAATGTTCCTTGATTTAAGCATTAATTTGTCAGATGTGGTTGGCCTTCCCAAGCGTATACGGTTCAACATTTCAGCAAAGAGTAATTCATCTTTCTGTCGCATGATTTCTGTCAGTTCATGCATATGAAAATATCAGATCCAAATGTTTTCAGACAGAGCACTTAAAGTTAAATCTGACTCTTGATGGAAAATCCACTTTCCAGATACAGGAGGCAATTGGAATAAATCTCCGAAACATATTACATGCAGCCCTCCAAAAGGTAAATTGTTGGCAAAAATTTGTTGCAGCCGAATATCCATCAAGTTAAAAAGTTGTTTACTTACTAGAGATATTTCATCGATAAGGATAACCCGTAATTTTCTTAATTCGTATCTCAAAGTGTTCATTTGAGAATACGATAAACCAAAAAAGCCGGAAAATGAATCTGACCGTCCTATATGCAAAGCATAATGTATAGTTTTTCCTCTTACTATAAAAGCAGCTTTACCTGTGTAAGCTAACGTCAACACACTTTCAGTGCTAGGTTCAGCATCTGTTTCAAAATTATAAAGTCTGATGAGACATTGTTTCACTGTTTTTAGTACAATTGATTTTCCTTTTCCTGCACTTCCGGTCACAAAAATATGTAACGGTTCTGAACTTGTGTACACATGTTTCATTATGTGGTCCAATATTTGTCTTTGACCACAGTTCAATCTGTTGATACTTTGTAGAAGATCTTTCTTGGGCCATAAACTGTCTAAGATAGAAGCTTAAGGAAGAATATTGTCTTTAGGTTTCCTTGACATGTTTTCATCTGGAGTTATATCAGGATTATAGAAATCCTCTTCTGTCTCTTCTGGGTCATTTTCATATGTAGCGTTTTCATTATTTGTACCTGGAGCAAGAGAGTCATTTTCTTGAACTGTGCTTAAGCAAGCATCATATACATGATTCAAATATTGTATATTTTGAACATTGTATTTTTTTGACATTATTTAACATAGAAGAAGACTCTTCTTCAGATAAATTTAGAAAATATTTTGTGAAGGTAATTTCGTCTTCTGCCACAGTAATTTCAGGATCCTGGTGCCAAGGGTGAAACAAAAGTAAATGAATTCGATAGAATTCATTTTCATTTTCTGTTTTTAGCTTGTAAAAGTAGCGCAAGACTCTGCTTTTCTTTCGGAGAATGAAAACTAGATCTTCATCTACATAATAACTTCTCTCGTCAGAAGAATAGAAACCTATTTCTTCTTCTTTTTTAGAAGAAGAGCTTCTTTTCTTTTTAGTAACATCACATATGAAGTCTGCTAACGTGTAGTTTTCAAAGAAATCTGGTCTTTGAGCATACGATTCAAATTTACCTACGTTGAATATATCTTCACTGTTCCTTTCTTGCTGATATAGCTTATCATTGTTCTTCAGGACTTGGATTCTTTGAGCGATCATGTTAGTAGAAACACAAATCATTTGTCTGCTGCATTAACAGTATTACCTTTTATCATAGTGGCTAGACTTAAACTTAAACCTCTGTTGACTTTATTGATGTAATTTATTATGTATACTATGACAGAATATGGATCTAAACAGGGTTGGCAGTCTACATTTGCTTGCCATATATGTAGAAGATTTCTCATATAAGGATTGACTCCTCTTTCTATGGGTTTTCTTTTCAGGAAAGTTTTAGCGTTTCGTAAAGATGATCTGACGGCTAAGACATAATCTTCAAAAGAAATATTAAATTTATTCAAAACGTCTTGTAATGTAGTACTTTCTGTTATGTCTGAACTGTCTAAATATATCTGTATTTCAAGCCATAATTTTTGCTGCTTTTCTGTCTTGTCTTTGTTTGGTTCTAAGATGATTGTTTCATTGAATGGAGGAAGGGGATACCCAAAACGACATATTGGATGACCTCCTTTCCTGCAAGTAGAACTGTGATTATGTGTTTGATATTGAACATAATTTTCATTCTTGTCTTGAGGATGGGCTTCACAACTTACATACTGATCTATATATGTAAATCAAGTCTTTGTTACAGGAATGTGGCTGATAAGTAGGAGCATCATTACACCATATGAGCATATGTATGTGAGGAGCTCCTCTATGTTGAAATTCTACTCTATAATAAAAATCAGACACTTGTCCTATCGGATTAGAGGGATGGTGTAAACATTTCTTTAAAACTTTTTGAAATCTGTTGTCAAAATAACCAACTACAGAAACTGGATCTTGTTGGGTTAAGAAGGCTCTTTGGCTAAAGTTTAATTGTTTGAGTTCTTCATCCATTAGATATCTCCCTTTCACGGTTTTATTTAAAGACTGCAACAAATTCTTCCATTTTGTGTCAGCACAAGACAGAGATATAAAGAAAGTTGGAATTCCTACTTGTCGTATCATCGAAAAAAGATTATGTTTTTGTTCCTTTAAATACTGGAGAGAGTTACGCAGGTTTTTAAAGAAATAAAAGGCGTCATCTACTGCAGCTAATTCTTTTCTTTTTTCTGGGTCTAACACATCTTCAACAGTATACCTTCTTTCATTGTTTAATGAACGGATGGCAAAAGAAGAAGAAGACTGAATGAAACGCATTTGATAGATTTTCCACAACAAAAATATATATTCTGTGTTTGTTTTAGATCGAAGATCTATGTTCTTAAGTTCCCACTTAACTCTCTTAGCGAAACCAACTTTTTTCTTTCCTTTCTTAGGATTCTTGAATACTTCATCTATCTTCTTACCTCCATGAACAGTAGGGAAAACCTTCTCTATCACATGAGGATCATACAATATATTCTTAGGTTTGTTTCCCTTGCCTGGAGCTATATTTAATACTACATTATGATCACACATTTCATCCATTAGAGTATTTAAGGGAGCTACAGTTTCAGATTTGTCTACTTCTGAGAAATTGTCTTCTTCTTCCTCATTAGTATTCAGGTTGGCCAAAGGTTCTGAAGCAATAGATGAGTTACTTTTGAATAAATCATATTCTTCTACTGAAAGATCTTCAGGTATATGATGTACTGGATCTACATCTTCAGGTATATGATGGACTGGACCTACATCATCTCTTTGTTCATGCATTTTAATGTCTAGATTAGAAGAGCATTGATCTATTCTCTCCTCTTCTTGTTCTGTTTCTATGTCTATATTCTGTTGTAGAGACACTTCATTTTCTTGATCGTCTTGTTGTTCTAAGTCTATGTCTATAGTCTTTTCTGGATAGACTTTGTATACTTGAGTTCCAATAATATCATCCTGATGAGTTTCCATGTTAATATCTATGTTATCACAGGATCCATTTTCAGAGGCATCATCCTGTAGAACATTGATTTCAGAGTTGTTTTCTTCAAACAATCCATTAGAGCAAACTATGTCCTGCTCACTTTCATTTGCCGGTGAAATGCAATTAAGATCTGTGACATTCCCTTCAGAAATAAGATCATTTTCTGTGTTGAAATACGCTATAGTTCTGTCTAACCATTCATCATCTATTTGAAAGTTTTCTTCCGCATAGATAGGGCTATGGTGTCTGAGATATGACAAAGCCTCAAGAACTTTAACATGACGAACATTCATAGACTTATATACTTTGTCATACTGTATGTGTCTTTTTATGTTCACTTGTATGTTTCCGTCATGTGTAATATATCGAGGCAAAATTTCTACAGTTTCATTCAACTTTGATGGAACATTAACTACATTCCCATATAATTTTTTAGATCCTGTAGGATGCAAAATTTGTATTTGCATGAAAACTAGCTTTAAAGCTATAAGCCTTTCTTCTTCTTTTGTTATTTTTAGCTGAAGAGGAAGTTCAGGAAAAGTAGTTCCATTTATGTAACTAATCAAAGGTTTTTCACCTTTCATAGCGTATGAATAACAGAGTTTACACATATCTATTTTATTCTCTGAATATATTTGATTGCAGTACTTCTTATACTTCATAAAGGGAACAGATTTTATTTGAAATTTGAAGCAAATAGTACCACAAGAAACACAGACTCTGTCTAGCATCTGATCTATCACAACATCTTTTAGATCTTCAGGTTATTTTTTTACATAAACTACTTCTTCTTCTTCTTCTTCTTCTTCTTCTTCTTCTTCTTCTTCTTCTTCTTCTTCTTCTTCTTCTTCTTCTTCTTCTTCTTCTTCTTCTTCTTCTTCTTCTTCTTCTTCTTCTTCTTCTTCTTCTTCTTCTTCTTCTTCTTCTTCTTCTTCTTCTTCTTCTTCTTCTTCTTCTTCTTCTTCTTCTTCTTCTTCTTCTTCTTTCTTCTTCTTCTTCTTCTTCTTCTTCTTCTTCTTCTTCTTCTTCTTCTTCTTCTTCTTCTTCTTCTTCTTCTTCTTCTTCTTCTTCTTCTTCTTCTTCTTCTTCTTCTTCTTCTTCTTCTTCTTCTTAAGGCTTCTCTGAGTCTGATGTTTCATTTATAACTCCGACTGAAATTTTCTCAAGCTTTTTCCTTTGGAACTTTCTGACCCTTTCCAAAGTCTCCAATCTTTTTTGTTCTTTTTTCTGCTCTTTTCTCTCTTTCATTTTTTGAGTTCTTTCAGCTGTCAAGGGAATTTCTCTTTCATCTGCTTTCTTACATTTTTTGGAAGGAAGCTCTGTTTTACTTTCAGCTTTTCTCTTTTCGCCAGTAGGGGGATTATCTTTCGGATCATCTTTTGGAACTTGAAATCGTGTCATAATTCTTGATCGAGTTTCCTTGGGAGGTTCTTCTCTTTCTGGAGAGGCAATCAAAGTAAAAAATGGAGGACATTCTTTTTTCTTTAGAGCTCTAACACAACTTTTCTTTAGTATCTTCTGAGCTTGAATTTTCTTCTTTTCAGCGAGCTTCTTTTTTTCGAGAGACACTGAAGCAAGATTTTGTTGTTGATGCTTCCTTATTTTTCTCTGAAGATCTAGAGGCACATTTTGACCTTTAGGATGAGGAAAATATTTCCACTTCCCATTCTCTTTCTGGAATTTATATCTGAGATTTTGCCATTTGGTACTTTTCTTTGCTTTTGCTTCAAATGATACTTCACTTGTTTCATTTCCTTCTCTACAGCTAACATTTGGACCTACTATTTCATTGTCTACTGACAAGAGTTCTTCTTTCATCCCTATCACATAAAACTGCCCATCAGATTTTATTTGCTTCACTTCATCTGACCTATCTTCTTTTTCCTTAACTGGACGAGTTCCTTGACCTTTGGTGAAAGAGGAAGTTCCTTCAGTAGCTTTCAGACCTAGATTTCTCTTATTCTCTATTTTTTTTTCTTCCTTGAAAATAGCTTGAATCCATTTGCCTTTCGCAACTTCTTTTTCTGAGTGACGTACAGAGAAGGGAAAATATCATATTGCTCATTTCTTCCATCTTTGAACAAATCATGCACATGGTGTAACATGCTGTTGAAAGAAACAAATTTGATCATACACGCTAGACCATCTGGACATTTCTTCCCTTCTGAGTCCGGACTGTGAGAGTCAAACAAATAATAAATTCCACTCCTGTACGTCACCAAGACACAAGTTTTCCGGCACAAGAAAAAAGCGGAAGAATGCAAGGACAAAGAAGAGACCAAATTAAACTTAATGCTTCCTATATGGTCTTGTATCATTCCATGCCTAGAAGCTCCCCGGATGAAAGTATAAGAGTATCCTCCATGAACTACTTCTACCGGTAAATCATCTACCTCTAGGTACTCTTCACGATCAGTTCGCTGAATGGAAACATTATACAAGATGGTACCTGCATATAAAATTTCATCTAATTTACTTTCTTTCATTTTAGTCAAGTCCAATCGGTCTGTCAAAGAAACAAAAGCACAACACATAGCAACGCATTGCTTTCCTGCTGCTTCTCCAAACTTGCTATGACCTTGATTGCAAGAGGCAGAAACTGTGACATTCGTCTTGAATTTTATCCTTGAGAAAACAGAAGAAGCCATAGAAAATTTCACTCTATCTTGAGTGGAAGTGGGGCTTAAGAGAGAAAATAATTAAAAGACTTTTAACTTGCTATTGCACACTAAGAACTTGTTCCATGCAGTCTCTTACTTTAAGATTCACTCTACTTCGAGTGGAAGTGGGGCTTAAGAGAGAAAATCATATCTACCACAAGAAATATCCTATTAGAAGTAGATCTACGCGTCATAGATCAGATCAGTCAACGAGGAAATTGCTGACAAACATCGCATCATGTGCAGCATAAAGACATCAGAATTATTCTTTAGAGAGTAACAAGGTATTTAATAGTAATATATGAAGGTATTTGAGTGAGAATTGGGTGTCAGAGTGAGAGGTTGCACGAGCAAACGTGACAGAAAAGTGACCGAGGCAGAGTTAGTTTCGGATGCGGCCTTCACGGCGAAAGAAATAAAGGTCAAGGTCGCCTCTCCGTCTAGACGATTTGGGGCGTGCTCCCAGGGGGGGGGGGCACTTCCTATATGTCCTGTAGTAACCCCTAAAAGCGAGGCAATTTTTTGGCCTTAAATAACCAAAGATTTACCCCTTTTGAAGTATCCTGCCAGATCCGTTCATAAGGCAAAGAAGAACCCCGTTTCCCTCTCCTTTATGTACACACATGGTATCCTCTTTTCCTCTAGTGGCCTCCCCGGGTGCATGCTGAACACGTGATAGGCATGTGCCACGGCATCAAAGCGGCATCAACAACTACAGGCATTCAATATGCAACACACACACTACGGCTTCTATAGGAGAATGTCTCCTGACGGCGCTCTGCGTGCCTCAAGGTTTCCTAAAGAACACTTGTGACAACTTCTCTCGTCGCTGACAGAAATGACAACCACAGTTCAAAGCCTATTTTCTCCTCTTTCTTTTGATTTCATGAAAATAACAAAACAATGGCTGAGAGCAGCAACCCTTCAAATAACACCACGCGAAAGGAAAATAACAAATTAAAAGGTGAACCCCTCTGAAATCGCCACATAGCTATGTTACACTTTCAAGATTTAACACTATCTCTATGGCGAACGAGTTGAATCTCTGGCTTTTTAATTTTAGCTATGTTAGAAGTGAAAATTGAAAATAAACTAAGAAAACACTACACATCTCTAGGAAGGTTAACATGTTTACTTCACAAAGGAATACATGAATTGAACTTTTTATATTTATTTATCCTACTAACTCTCTCGAAAACAAACCATACCCACTCAATGATCCAAATTTTACCCACACAACAAAAGAGTGTACTTGGTTGCTATATCAACAGAAAACTATAGCAACCAAGCACACTCTAATAATCATAGTCAATGATGTAAGTCTTCAATGTTCTGCTGAACGGCCTGCATGATACATAAATGAAGCGCTATAGGGACACCCACCAGGGCTTCATTCATGGATGCACCAAAATCATAAAATGAACACCCAAGTCCTGAGGTATGACACACCCCTTGAAGGGTTAAGGCAAAATAATATTCCCAGCAAGAAGCAACATAAGTTTTGTTTCCTCAGCCAAAAGGCTCTAAATTGCCTTTGAGGAATATATCTACACTATAGTGGCCATGAGTCTGGGCCTGTTCATGTGCAAAATAAACACCTTTGCACACTATTGCTTAGTACAGGTAAGACACATAAGGTTTCTGCTGGTCGCAAACAGAGTTTATTACCCAGTGTTTGCCAAGCAAATTGAGCTGACCCCTACCCTCTTCCGCTTTTCCACAGGGGATAATACTCTAAACGGGACCCAAACTCCAACCCTCCACCATTAACACCACCATTCATCCATTATATATGCGCCTTTACACCACCACCCACATAATTTATGTTATTTTACTAGTATTTACAATGGCATAGGAAAGGGGAAGGGGCAACACCCCTGAACTCCAATATTGGAAAGGCCTTGCATATAGCCTTTAAAGCCCTCGACTTTGACAACTCCCCCACCCGCCCACCGCACCCGCCACATAGAAATTCGTCCCAGCGCCTCTGCTGCATACATTTACAGCAACGCTGAACTTCACTGATTATTACCCTGCTACAAATGCAATTGCCTTTCCTGTCTATGAAGAAAATACCAGGCATACATTACTGTTTAGCGATAACTTATCACATTAAAGGAAAAAAATAAACAGTGTATTAAATCCTAATTATCACAACTGCAACTTTTGCCACATGTTGCTTTCCCGTTTGTGATCATATACACATAGTTCTTTAGCCATCCCAATAAGTGGTTGGTAAATATTAAAGTTACATTCAGTATATTGCTACCTGCCACATAATATTGATCAGGAGTATGCGTGAGGTAGTGTGTCCTAGCTACACTAGAGTACACTCCACACTGAGCTATATTTGCACTATATGTCCATTGTTGAAGGAGCTTAAGGGTAAATGTTTGCTGGAACCTTATGAAGTGAAATGTTGGGTGCCACAGCCTGAATGTTTGGTCAACATTTTGGTCATGATAAGAATAGGGACCAACAATTTTAGAGTATTTGGCACGCGTTCACTGCACACAGAATGGGGAATCGGAACATGATCAAGTGAAGCCATTTCAAGTGATAATCCTGCAAGAATTGTTAAAACTTACAGTGTGTCACATTTGACCTATCGACAACTCCCATGTACATGTATACATAAACTTTATCCTGATAAATGCTGTCTCGTCCAAAGAGGCCCGTTTCTTCTTGGGGCTATTTCTGAAGAGTCCACTAGAACAATCCGGTCTTTTGTGGCTGTATGGATTTGTGTGAGCCTTGAAGTACGGCCTTGAAGGGGACTGCCTCTATTAGGCTTACCAGAAATAGTCACCTTATATGAGTATCTTTCATTCCTATACAGACCTTCCCAAACATATTCACAAATTCAATTCCCTAACAGTCTTAGTTTTACCCTAAGATATAGCTAGCACCGCCGTGACATTGGCTAATTGGTTAAAAAGTTCATATTAACATAAACCATTTCGTAACAGCATGTGCGCTGTTGGTGTGTCCGGGGAGAGAAGTATTTTCCCCCCCGGTTGAAATGTAAGTACCAGCGTTTGAAGCCCTCCTTCTCCAGTTGGAGCAGTACATTATTATAGTCTGTGAACAGAGCAGGACTCGTTTGTTTCCTGAGCAGCTCAGATGTGTGGATCTCAAAGCCAAACTGACGAACTCGTCTCAGTACCCCTGATTTCAGCATGGACTTCAACGCTGCCCACTCACTGTATTCCACATCAATCTTCAGGTAGTCAATGGTTTTCTGAGAAAAAAAATTACAATTAATCATTAATTACCTCGTATTACCAGAGATTGATACATGCATCGGCTTTGGCATGGCCAAATTATACAGGGATATCACTGACTGATCGCCAAAATACCGGAAATTTTGATCCCGATAAAATAGTCTCAATTTCCATTAGGAAACACGTTTAAGAACCACTGCGAAAAATCCAAAATCCATAATAAAAATGAACGCTAGGAGTGTTTTTGTCATCGGAAATTTTGTTGGTACCAATTCTGTTGCCCTGTGGACACAGTTCTTCAGGTAGGAAAAGGGGTATCCTGTGCCAGAACACAATATCACTACATAGCCTACATTGACACGAAAAACATGTTACGGAGAGGTAGTTTATTCCTACATTTCAGTTTAAATTGGAGTGCATTGTATATACTACTGGGTATGTACATGTTAAGATAATCACTTACATATGTCAGTTAAGCCGTGTGTCCACAGGGCGATAGAATTTGTAATGAAAAAATCCACCATTCATTTCCGATAGTAAAACCACTTTTCTCGTCAATTTCTGACGATAATACATGTATCTAACATGTTTGATTTTTGTCATCGGGAATGGACGAAAAAAGTGGTTACATTACTGGGGGGGTGGGGGTGGTAATTCTACTTTTCTTCAGGGACAGGCTCAAACTATGCATTTGGACCCAAAACCATGGGAAATCACAAAAATAATTTTTTTAACCCCCCTGACCCCACCCCCCCCCCGTAGGGGGATCCGAAGTTCGCCATATAGCCCAAATTGAGACTTTTCTCGTCTTATCTTATTCCACCACGATACATCCAAATAAGGTCAGACTAGGCAGTGTATAGAGCCTCCTTGAACAGACGCAGATCCAAGCCCTGTAGATGGGCCTTACTATGAATCTTAACTATAGGAAGTTTGGCCTGGGACCCTGTCTGTGTACCCCATACTAGATCCACTTTTCCTTCCTTTTCCCCTCTAGACCAACCCTTCTGAATCCACCCCTGTAGAAGCCTTTCCCCCACAATGACCACCCCTCATCCCAAATATCTACACTACTACTTCCAACCAGCCCCCTTACAAATATAATAAAGGTGATATTTTAACAGGACTATGTTATGATGTGATATGCAGTGAACACTGTGTTGCACCAACACTCTCCTTTCCCAGATTAGATGCCCTATCCAGGCGGAGGGGCAAGGGGGCATAGCTCCTTCCATTCCAGACATGGGGGACCAAAATATGTTTTATCCTCAAAATCTGGAAACCAGTATACTTATACTTACACTTATGTAATGGACTCATAGATCAACCTTAAAATGCAGCAAATGATGTCAAGATTCTTTCATATCAAGCCCCCTGAAATACTCAATGTGACACTCACCACACAAACCACAAAATTACAAAAGTTTGGGGCAGTACACCTTATACACTCCCACAAAATCTGAGATTTGTTGATATATTTGGTAAGATTCTTACTTGAAGCATTCAGCCATCATATCCAGTTTGTGTTAGAATTCAGAAGGACACTAAATGAGGCAGAGCAAAGAAACATGGGGGAAGAGCATGTCAATAACTTGCAGATAGCTAAACAATGTATATAAAATTGGCTGAGTGCTGGATTTAGGTCATTGTTTGATAGTTCCAGTTATATCTATAACTGTATCACAGTATTCTGCAGCAATGTAATGTCTAAAATGCGTCATGATACCCTACTTGCTATCATCTATGGTGGTTCAAGTGTGGTTTACATGCCTAATGGTAGTGGAGCAGTAGGGGCCTATTTCTATGGTTGGCCTGCATCATAAGGATATGTGTTGACCCCTATAAAATGGGCTTAGAAGAGGCAGAGGGCAGGTCCAAGTCAGAATTTTGATGGGGTCCACCTGGATATCTGTGGGTTAGTCATTCATATTCATGGAAAGGCTTGAGTGTAAGGGATGTTCCCTCTTTTACAATATTCTCAGTTAAATCTTGTTGCCTAATGGGGTGGTGAGGGAGCCACGGGGGCTGGGCCCCTTGTCAACTATCCTTTTCTTTCCTATGTGTCTGGGAAAGTTGAGTTTCAGGATTTTATGTGTCTTTATGGTCTTAGTCAATTCTTGGAATGCCTAGACATTCATTTTGGCTCATCTACTTTGGATTGAAGTGGAACCTGCGGACCATTACATGCAGGGATGGAAGTCACAGAGCACGAAAATCCCTGAAATTGTCCAATATTCGCCTAAAAAACATGGGTTCCATATGAATGTATAGGGCCCTGGAACTCCAAAATCCCTGAAATCAGGGAATTCCCTGAAGACTTTCATCCCTGTACATGAGTAGTGATGTGGGTATTAGCCCCCCCCCTCATTTATTTCATGAAATTGTGTTCCCAGAACAGTAGAAAAGCATACTCAATGCTATAGTGCAATCAACATTTGCCCAGCTAGCACCTTACGTAAAATAAAAAAAGACGTCCAACACTCGTCATATTCACGTTATTACGTGAAACCTACCAGATAATTATGTCATTAGGAGGTAAAGATTTTTACGTGATGAATTTACTAGATGTTGATGTAAAAGATACGTCCTATATGGGATGTAAAAAGACATGTCCTATTTGACGTCATAATCATGTCTTTATCTGGTGCAATCATACACATCATATGCTGTCATAAATATGCTATGATATTAGAAATATTAAAAAGATGTGCACCAATTGATATCAATGAAACATCTCATAGTAGTTATTTTGCAATGTAATATAGTGACACATGAGTGATGTCAAAATTACATCTTGATCTGGTTAAACTTGGGACATTACAGAATTACATCTAATCTATTCATTTTTCTATGCTCTTGAGAAAAATGATGTTTTACCAGCAATACTACAAATACTTGTTTATTGAATAAATCAAGCATAGTAAATATTACATGAGATATTTATGTCATTATGATGTGAATTCAAAGATATTGTATTCTTGTAACAATATGACGTCAGTGATATGTCATGATTATATCCCCTAGATAGTTCTGGTATCAGACACAAGGGGTCTCATCTAGCACTTTACTCACTACCTGATCTGCATTGCCACATTCCCCAATAAATAGTTGGATCAAGGTGAACCAACCGCCTGCAGTTATTGGAATAAACTGAAAGGAGGGTCTTCTTCAGTGTGTACTCTTGTTGTTTCTGTGACATTCAAAGGAGAAATAATGACTAAACAAAAAATGCACATGATAGACACCTCTTTTAGGCCTTAAGAAAATATATGAGAACCAATATTGACTTCAAGTAGACATCACACCCTGGCCTCTGGGTTAGGTTAAGTGTGCAGTGGCCTTTCTATGGATATAGAATACCTGTGAATACCTTTCACTAAACAGGTATATTAAGATTATTTGAGACTTACCTGTAAGTTGAGGTATAATCAGGATTATACCGAGGGAACCTGGCGGTTCAGGGAGTACACGAGAGGTGACTTCCGCACATGCGCAGTCAGTCCTTAAGAGCCTGTGAAGGGGGGTCAACTAACTAATACCTAACCTTATTAGGGGTAAATTCCAATAAAACCCCCCTTATTAATTAATCTGAGACATCATGATTAACCGAGGGAGGGAGCGGTAGGGCGTGTATTCCCTGAACCGCCAGGTTCCCTCGGTATAATCCTGATTATACCTCAACTTACAGGTAAGTCTCAAATAATCTTAATATTATCCCTCGGGAACCTTCAGCGTTTCCGAGAATCCACGAGAGTTTCAGAGCAATTGACTTCCCTGAACAGAAAACACAACAACGTATTCACATTCAACTTATATTGTCTGCGACAATATTAAAGTGGCAATGTGGAAGAAAATATATCTCCCCATACGATAACAACTTGTCTATAATAAGTCTAACTTGACTTAGAACCCCAATATGTCATCTTAAGATGCCAATAACCATAACAGTTCTAAACTTACAAAGTTTAAATACTCGCAAGAGTAACTTTCAAGCCTTACAAAAGGTAACTTCATTTTACGCCAGAATGGCGTTACCCTTGACAATGTCTTCTATTGGTTTGTGATAAAACCGTGCAAATGAAACTGACTGGCGCCACCCAGCCCGTTTCATTAGCAGGTTTAAGTTGCCCCCCACCCTGAGAAGCCCTAATGCTGAGGCTACTCGGGTGGAGTGCAGCTTGTACTGTTGCACGTCTATGCCTGATAACGCAAGTACCCCTAACACCCATCTTGATAGAGTGTCCCGATTTATCGGTAGATGTGGTTTTATATAACTAATAAGCAACTGCGATTCTTCAGATCGAATTGTCCTTGTTTTTACAAGGTACTGTTCCAGGCACCGTACCACACACACCCTAGGGTTTTCGTCAAATTTCCGAAGTACCAGTGTGTTCAGCGGATCACCTTGCCGGTTGCTCTTCAGTAGTTTCGTCATGCGGAACACTGCTTTGTCCTTAACAGACATGTTTTTGATTGACAGATTTACTATGGTCTGTCCCCTCTGGGATGTCACGAGAAGTAGTAATACGCTCAACTTCATTGAGAGTTTCTTAAGTGAGACTGTTTCATTGTCCCACTGCTGAATGACATCAAGTACCTTACGGACGTCCCAAAAGGTGTGGTAGCGGGGACCCGGCGGATTCATTTCATACGCTCCTTTGATCAACAGTTTGACTACCTGATGTTGTCCCACTGGTTTGCCATTGACATAATTGCAAACCGCAGAGAGAGCACATCTGGCTGCGTTCAGGGCCTGGTAACTTTTCCCCTCTCTTTGCAGTTTTGAAAGGAACTGACACACTTGCTGAATAGTAGGCTGGAGCACTGGAATGCCCCTTTCCACGCAGAAAACGCACCAGTCGTTAAGATAAGTCGTATACGACTTCCTAATGGCAGGTCTCCTGGCATTAACTGCCAGCTGGATAGTATGACTGTCAAATCCCCTTTTCACCAATTTCTTCTTTAGAAGGAACGATAGACCACCAACGGGGTAGTTTGTAGCCTTAGCTTGTTCGCGGGCTCTCCTGGATGACACAAGTTTCCTCTGTCTCTCCTGAAGCGAAGTCTTCTCCAATTGGTGCGTTGGAGCCCGCCGTACCACGGTTGACCCGGCCAATCGGGGGTGACCAGAATCGCTTGTACCCTCTCCAGCCTGATCCTTTGAATTACGGGTCCCAACAGACTGAAAGGAGGAAAAATATACATGTATTTTCCCTTCCATGAGATGGACAAGGCATCTTTGTCCCAGGTGCCAGGTTGTGGCCCCCAAGACACAAAACATGGGAATTTAGCGTTAGCACAAGAGGCAAACAAATCCACTTCTGGAGTGCCAAAAATTTTGCAAACCTTCTTGAAAATTTTTGGACTCAATTCCCGTTCCAGATCTGGTGAAAAGTGTCTTGACAGGTAGTCTGCCAACACGTTTTCCTTTCCTGGTATGTGGTTGATGGTCAACCACATATCCCTCTCCGCACACCAGTCCCAGATTTGCTTCGCCAACTCGTTGCATTCAACCGATTTGATTCCACCTATTTTTCAGACATAAGCCAAAGCAGTAGTGTTATCAGTACGAATTTTAACATTGACCCCATGTTCTGGTACCAATGCTTGTAATCCTAATTTGATTGCCATCAACTCATGAATGTTACTATGAAGGTTCACTTCCTCCTCCTTCCAAATACCCTTGGTGGTTGTCTCACCCCTGTGAGCCCCTCACCCAGTGCCTGAAGCGTCGGTGATGATTTCAAAATCAGCACCCTCGTTTCTGATCTTTTTGGAAGCAGTTGGAAGGTTTTCTAACCACCAGTTGATGTCATCCATACCATGTGAACCCACAATGATTTCTGCATCAAAATTCCCTTTATTTTGTTCCAGAGCTAGGTTCTTTTCTCTCTCAAGACCCTTGATATGTGCCGGCCCATACTGCACTCATGCAGAATAGGCCGTCATCAGACCAACAATACCAGCAATATCCCTTATTGTATAAGGCCTGGGACCATTAGCCAAGTTCCACACCACCATGTTGAACTTGTCTATCTTGTCCTGTGTGGGTCTCACTGTCATAGTCTGTGAGCTCAACAGGAACCCCAAAAACACAATTTCTTGTGTAGGCGTAAATACTGATTTATCAGGATGCACCACAAACCCTAGAGAGTCTAACTCTTGTCCAAGCCTGTCAGTAGTAACCCTACACTGTTCTGCTATATCTCCCAAGATAAAGGAGTCATCAATGTATTGAAAACACTCATGACCTCCCTCTCTCAGGTTGGAGAAGACTGGATTTAGAATTTTTGTAAAAATTCTCGGGCACAGGCCAAACCATTGGGCATTCCCTGGAACTCATACAAGATTCCTTTCCAGTAGAATCTCAGGAACTTCCTATCCTCTTTTGACACCAAAACAGAATAGTAAGCATCCTTGAGTTCTTGCTTTTATTAATTAGAACCTTAAGCACTGGTTCTAACTCCGGCACAACCAATTGGCCAGCCTTCTCCGGCTGTGGGTACTTGCTGTGCAACGTTTCCAGGTCCGACCTGGTCCTCTTTTCCTTTAACATTGAGTTCAGAAACTCTGCAACGAAGGGTCTGATATCCTTTCCTTTCTTCCCTTTCTCTTGTTCCTGCTCCACACACTCTTTCATGAGGTTGTAAAGTTTACCGGAAGGTTTAGGTTTGTCCTTCACCTCCTCAACTTCCTCATCTTCTTCCTCTTCAGAGGGGTCAGTGGGTGTTTGCTTCACAGCTTGCATCAGTAGACTGCCCAAGAATTGGCCCATCATTGCCGATGTGTCCACATTCTGGAACAAGGAGTCCCTGCAGTAGATTGGGTCGAAGTACCTGAAGTACCCCCAATAGGAGCCGTAGTCGTAGTACCTTCCGTACCAGCATGACCAGCCCCTGACGTGCCAATGGTCTCATTGGAGTCATGCATCTGAATGTCAGATCCATCCTCACTTATAGTATGTTTCCTCCTAGTATTTGGACCTTTCTTGCCCTTGTTTTCCTTCTGATCACTCATGGTGAATCTGTAAGAAACAGGACCCAGAGTCACTAAAAATTAAACCCTACAGTGTTAAAATAGGAAGAATCACAATTCAAGTTAATAGTTAGAAGAAACTAACCTCAACTGTAATCAACATCAGGTGAACAGGCCCAGTAATGCCGATCGCTAAACCAACCAACAACTGTCTTCAGTTTGTCAGTTTATGCTCAATCGACCCATGTACCGGGCGCGTGCTTGTCTCCATCTTAACAGAGAGACTCGCCAAAACCAGCGGCAAAGTTTTCCGCCACTCGGTCAACGTACCGGGCGCGTGCTCGTCTCCGTCTTAACAGAGAGACTCGCCGAAACCAGCGGCAAAGTTTTCCGCCGCTCGGTCAGCGTACTGATCGGGAAAACTCACATTTAGTGGCGAAAAACAGCCAAAATGCTCGCCAAATGCCCGCAATGACCACCTGGGGGTGGGCAAAGCAGTAATTTGCCCTAAAAAGGGGCAAAATTCCACTCTGTTGACACCGGGGGGTGTAAATCGAATGAAATGTTGACGACCGTGAACAACAAGATGGCCGCCTCGGAGGAGGATCAGCCCGGTCGTTGAAACTGCTGCAAAACCAAAAAATACAAGCAGGCCGGGCAAAAAAAGAATTGCCCAAACAATCTATACACTAAAATTAGTCTATGGGCTGAAAAACTGCCCCCAGACTGTAGAAAATTTATACTTACAGCCCAAAAATAGCTGTCGGCTCTACAAGTGCAGACGAACGCTGTAGACGCTGAAATCCGAACTGACTGCGCATGCACGGAAGTCACCTCTCGTGGATTCTCGGAAACGCTGAAGGTTCCCGAGGGATAATTTTATGCATATCCTGTGCAGAGTGTCCATGCAAGATGCGATGTTCGCATCTAATAGACATAATATTCTCATGTCTTGGGATATCTCTCATTGAGGTATCCTATCTGACTGTTTGTAGTCAGTATTCCCGTTTCAATAGTATCTTTTATGTAATGATGCCATCTTTATATCACGTCACATTTGCATAGTTGCATTGATGTGGAAATTACATCTATGAGTAACATCTTATTTATGACATAAACCATAGTCAGCTTACATGTCAAGATTAACATCATTTTGATGAGTTTCAAGTACATCATATTGATGTATGATATATGGGTCAGGTCGCCAGAAAGCAGTAGATTTTGTGTTTTTGGGTCATTTTGAACATTTATGGCTCTGGAGAAAGAAGTTGTGAACCAATGTTGACTTACATAGACTCATTTGATAGAGAACACTTAGGGCTATCAGAAAAATGTAAATTTATGGTCATCCATCAAAAACTGTAAAACTTATAGCCTGCCGAAGTGAAAAAACGGCCAAATTTGTTCTTTTTTATACTTTTTGTATGTTTTACAAGTGTTCTGTATTGAATAAAGAACACTATAGAGTATCCCAAAATTATTTTTTGTATTGTATATGATCATAGGTATAATTTCCATGAGGTTTGGACATGTTACTAAGTGAGAATTTTTCATGATGTGTCTTTCAAAATGGAAAACTGTAATTTGTAACGTCCGGTACCTAAATCTAAATCGGTTATAAAACATGGAAAAAATAAAGCTTCAAAATCTTTGTTATTACCCATATGAAGGGCCTTATCATCTTTACTTTGGTGAAGAAATTGTGTGTCTACCAGCATTTGTCTCCATATGAGAGCAGCTTATGTGAAATAATTCTGATAAAAGTACCGGACGTTACGTAACGTCCGGTACTTTTATCATCATGTAGGAGGCAGTCTACTGTGCATGCATAACTCAAATTTTGTTCCATTCTGTAATTGAAGTCAATAATAGATATATTGGCCTTGTTATTTCTTGTGTTTGTTATGCATAATGGGACATTCCTATATTACTGAGAGCAACTTCAATTACCTCCATATTTCATTATTTTGGTACCGGACGTTACATGACACAAAACAAGCTATAAAAATGGAACCGGATGGCCTAGATCGGCATTTTTTGGTCTTCTGAGCTGAGGAGATGTACCTTGGCAATTTTGTTGAGGTTATATAAAATAGTTAGAAAATTAGTTTTTCAGGGCCTTCAAGGCCAAAATCTTACACTTTCTGACGACCTGACCCATATACATGCAAAGACATCTCATAGTGACATGAAAACGTCTTGCACATACAATGGGTTTTTTCCACAAAATTTGTGCGATAATATGATGTATGTGAGGATCAGCACAAGATGTAAAAATGACGTGATTTACTATGAGTTTTGCTAGCTGGGTGGATATGCCTGTATACTGCATATTGTAACAGAACATGTAGTGTAGGGGGATGGGGTGAGGAGTGGGAGAGGGGGGGGGACTTGGGGAATGGAGGTAAAAATGAACATTTGGCCTTTTAGGAAGATCTCCGCTGCCTAATCTGACCTGATTCTGATGTGTCATGGTGGAACAAGCACTGGATTGTATATATGAGCAAATACCTCCAAAATAGCTGATTTATCAGTACTTTAGCAAGGCCGATCCCCCTTCCCAGGGGAGGTTATACCAATAGCATCACAATAAGATGGCTTCTAAGGGTCTCCTTATTATGAATATTTCTAACCACTTTCATGAATTCCTCATGAGTTTTGATTAGGACACTGAAAGTCTCAATTTTGGCTGTATTTCCACCATATGGGTCAAAAAAATTATTTTTGTGATTTTCTCTGTTTTCGGGTCCAAGTGCATAGTTTGAGCCTGTCCCCGAAACCGAACCGCACAATTTGCCATTTAACACCCCAGTAGTTTTATCGTTGGGAATGGACAACAAAAGTGGTTTTATCGTCGGGAAATTTTGTCAGTACCAATTATATTGCTTTGTGGACACACAGCTTATGCAATCAAAAATGAAAGCCCTGCACCCACCATTACATGGGTTTTTCATTTTGCTTGCCTACTCACATATTTGCTCCAAATTCAATTTGAAGACCTACATTTGAATCACCTAGTTCCTTGAAGAGTGTACTTAGTTTACGTAGCTTCCAGCCTTTTTTATTACGTTCATCAACACCACCGATCCCAGTACTGTAGAACATCACCTTAGAACTGTGTCTGTGGTCGCCTACCTTCATACTGAAATATTGCATTTAGCCTGAGTAAATACAGGTACCAGAATGGTCATTTTGGAGGTTATGAATTACAACCCCATAATGCCAGTTTTAACAAAGAATGCTGGATATAGCAAGTTTAAGATCAAAATGAGTTAGTCTATGGTAAACGAGCTGCTCAACCTAATCGTTGTGAATAAAGCATTTCAATATGTATCTATATCCTAGAATTCATGTCCCACATATATGTTGTGATCAAGACTAGTAATCGTCTGGGTAGTTTATGATAAAGTAGCGTAAAAAAATGTGGACACATTTTGGCCTCTCCTCAGGAGGAGCAGATAAATGTTACCCCTTGTAGCAAAATAAAAAAAAAACCTGCGTGCTCTTAGTTCAAAGAGGGACTCGGAAATTTTCCGCACAGGGAGCACCACCTCTCTCTTCTCCATTGACAAATAATGACCAAACCCTTAGCAAATGTAACAAAGCGTGAGCCGCCACCTGGTGTTTTCACCTTGGGTCAAAGGCCTTAACATCACATCCAAAACGTCTAGATACGTCATCATCAAAACTCCAGTCGTTATTTATTCTGAAAGTTAAATAACTCAAATAATTAAATATGTGGATTGGGATTAAATGCAAGTTGTTTCCCAGCAGGCCAAAGATATTGTGTGTTTCAGATTACATAATCTGAACGTCTAGGCTAGGTATAGGCCGTTTATTTCTTCTTTTTCCTAACTGAAATATCAAAACTATACCTTATTTGACCCACAAAGCCCCAACCTACTTCCCTGAAATTGCATAAAGAACTTTGAATAAACCCATAATCGGGGGTATGAACTTCAAATATCAAAACTTTTGGTCAACAATTCAAACTGACATTATTATGAATATTCAAGATTCAAGATGGCTTTATTGACTAATGTACAGGTACACTTATGTCAGCACCAGGTTTTCATTTACAATGTTGTAGACAGATTTTATATACGAGTATATACAGTTCACAGCTCCTGCCCTTTTAGATGATTTGCAATATGGGGCCACTGCTAGTTTTTGAGAAAGTTTCCTAGTGTCATCGTGTCTTTTATAGTAATCAACGAACTTGAGGTATTTTGTTGCAAACACTGACCGTGCGTTTCTCATCTCGGGCATGTTACAATGTAAAAAGACATGATTGACATCTTGCACAGCATTACAGAATGTGCACTTAGAATTGAAAGGTTTCTTTCCTCTATATGTTCTTGACAGGCTGTCAAGTGTACAGTTAGGGAGTGGTCATTATTTATCAACAGGGGGGGGATGGTGGGTTTGAGGGGGGGGCGTAAAAATTTCAGACCCCTCCCGAGGGGGGGGCTAACAAAATTTTGACCCCTCTTGAGGGGGGGGCTAAAAAAAGTTTACCCTCTTTTGATCAAAAAAGCCCGCGCGCTACTATAGCTCAAAGAGGGGCGCGAAAATTCTCCGCGCCTCCGGTTGGAGGGGGGGCGCAAAAAATTTTGACTGTCGTCGCGAGGGGGGGGCATAAAAAATTTTTGCGCGTCCGTGCGGAAACCCACCACCCACCCCCTGTTGATAAATAATGACTACTCCCTTATTGTCAATCCGGAGTTTAGCAATAATTGTTCTAAATTTAGGTGATTCTGTATGCATTAGGTATTCACGCTCTTCATAAATGTCATTGAGATCATCTTTACACATCTTGATAATTCTACACCTGCCAGTATTCGGTTATCAATGTACTGTTTGTATTTCTGAATATGTGCATCATTTAACCTTCTCTTTATATTGTTTTTGAGTGAGGACTTTGACCAAACATAAGGATCGAGCCATATTTGACCTAATTAGCGCACATACCCTAATAAGCGCACACCACCTCTTTTTGGTCATATTTCATACTAGAAATTAAGGACTCATGAGACAAGGGAATGGACCCGTCTTCACCTCAGCACTAGCTTGATTCAAATGGCATGGTTGCCAACTGCCCTCCTACAGTAACTAGTGGGGTATCCATGACAATAATTGTGTAGTACATAATTTTGTTGATCACCTGACCACAGAGCCTCTCTCTGGGGCCCATCACCCCCTGGAGATTGACAATCTCCAGGTGTTATGCAGTATTTTGTACCAAGCAGATATTTGGTAGCTATCACTGATTTTGATGATAGAAGGGTGACTGAATAAAGGTTTCGATCCTAATAGATCTCATCAGGTGCATAATTAAGGTACACAAGGTGTAAGGCTTTGCCTCATTTTTTATCTAGTTTCATTAGAAAAATTAGGAAAAAAAAACTTTAGGGTGTTTTTGGGGTTTGGAGACAAAGCAAGAGAGTTTAACTTTTAGTCATTAATCTCCATGTATTGCTAATTTTATGGATTAAGCAAGTCAGCTGCCTAAGTGCTAAAAAATACATACTAGAAATTAACCAATATTCTCGGATTTTTAGGCCCAATTAAACTTTTAACTACTGTACATATATTCTAGATATTTTTCAAGCGCACAGTGCGGTAATTAGGTCGGATACGGTAATTACCTTTATGACTAACATCTTTATGAAATAACCTTCAGGGAATCAAAATGTACTTAATGATATACCTTCTTTTTATGTCAGATATGCAATTCACCTAAAATGCTCCGTTAATTATAATTATAAATCATGCGATAGATTCATGACTTTATATGTAAAAAGTTTCAAATAATAATCATGGCGCCCATACTATAATGCACATACCCAAATGAGTAGACAAGGCAGGGTTTAGCAGGAGCAAACGGTGCAACGGTGCACATATCCCAGCCACCGTCCATCCTGTGTCCTAGACGGACGTTCCTGTCACACGACACGTCTAAGGTCACTACATTCCTAATGTGGTTGAAAGAAAAAAAAGCAAAATCATGTCCTATGTATGTATACAGATTAACTTAAATATAAAAGTAGATGTGGGTAATATCACACTTTGTGATGAAACCTGACCATGCTTTGAAATTGATAACAGTGTTGTTAATATCATTAGGAGAGACAAAGGTGCAGAGATTAAGTTATATACAGACAGAGGGTGATTTTGATCCCTTTATACTGGTATGATATGGATTATGATATATGACACGGCACAAAACCTCCAATGGGGAGATTCAACTGAAGTCGGCCACATACCTGGAGTCGGCCACTCCTCAATGGGAGCTTAACATTCATAACGATTTTGAATGTAAATTGTCAACTAGTTGAATAATGTTGATTCATCTTGTTGGCAATATTCATTCAGTACCATGCTGATTTCTGTGCAAATGTCAGCTCTCTTCTGGTTACCACTTAGTTGATTAATGTATATAAATGGAAGCATATAAATGCATGCAGGGGACAAAACCGAATTGTTTCCTGCTGTTCAGCCTTCCATCATCTTCCATTATGAAGCACTCCCTACTAAATAATGGTAGATGGTACCACTGAGCTGGTGTTAACAATGGAAACATAGATATTTTGGTACCCTGCTGGATTAGGCTCAGTCCGTGGGGAGTGATGGTGTTCAAACGATGCATCCATCTTTTACCGTGGTTTCCAGAAATGGCTGATATGTGTTACTATTACATTCTAATATAGATTGTTTGAACGCGGCGGCGGACAGCTTGTGCCAGACACTACCCTCACACATCCCGTGAGCATTTCGTCGCCATAGCGGCCTCTCTCCCTAGCCGTCTGCTTTGTTTCTATACTGTCTGCACTTCTGTTCACAGTGGTAATCTCTAAACCATAGACGGCTATGGGAGGTTGGTGCAGCTTGCACCACCTCTCCCAATATCTGATGATATACTATGTCATGGGCTTTTGGGCAATACCAGAAACGCGGCACCACCGCGTTAATTAAGATGACGCTAAGTGTATATTCTAGGGCAAATTTGAGAGGTCATCAATATTTGAAATGTTTTGTTGATCAAGGACACTACTGACCACAAGGGTAGCACATTTTGCTGAATTCATTAGAATGATATTCATGTGGGATGGATACATACACAATGTAAACGACTTACTTGTAAAATGCCTCCTCTGCCTGTCGGGGTGTCATGTCAGCTCGGACCTCTACCTTGGCCTTTCCCAATAACTTGAGGCCCTTTGGCAGTACTAGGGCGGACGCATTGAGCTGGGTGCTAGGAATAGGCTTCTGTCTTATGATTGTCTTTATCAATCTAGCCTTAGGGGTTGTTACTTTCTGTAAAATATTGACAGAGATAAGTGGTGAGAAGAAGGTCAGAAATAAGCCACACAGAACTGCACGCTAAAGCAAGTGACAGAAATCTTTTACGATATTGCTCGTTGTAAGTCTTGACGCATGGTATCTTTATGTTTTATGCCACTAATTGCAGCTAATTACTATAGCATTCATGACATTCAGTATTACCGAGTACAGATTTTTATTCTTTCGTTTGTACTGAATAAAAATGTGTACGTCTTGTATGTGTTTATCCCAAATCATTAGCATATGGGGAGCTGTAATTATGGGAGTATGTTACAGAGGAACGTATGGAATGGAGGAGGAACTGTGTGGCATGTAGGGATGAAAGGGATGGATGTAAGAATGCGGAACGTATAGACTGCAGGCAAATTTGGTGGAGTATATGCAATTCCTATAAATAGAAAGTCCACCTGATAAACACCACTATCAAATAAACAAAAAGGTTGTAGGCATAAAAAGACAAAGATAAAGTCCATACCATTATTGTATCTAAATGTGCAAGCTTTATTGGGAGTAGTATAACCAAATGGGGGTGTCATCTCCTGCTCAATTAACCAGTCATTTGTCTGCTCTAGTAATAGGACTAAACACATTTTGAATGGATTAGGGATGGAAGAGGTGCACAGTTACATATTTCATGGTCCATTACAGTCATACGTTTTTACCATGGGTATCCAGGGAGTATACAGAGAAATAGTGTTGAGCACATTCTCTCCAAGTTACCCTTTGTGGTCTTACTTCCTCTGTCGTCTTTCATTTCTTTCCATTTCAGTATCATGTCATTGATATGTTCTATGCCCTTTTGTGTTCTCCCAGCTCTCAATGAGGGCTCGGTTTATGTAAATTTGACACTTCTAGGAATGCATTAATGCTCGAGCCATTACGTATGTGTGATGGATGCATACCCAGTTGTATTGATAAGTACCACACGAAACAAAACAAAAACACTATGTGCACACCGGGTATGTAGGGATCACAGCAGGATCGGTGGATTGGGGGGGACAAAAAAGTTTCACACATCTCTTAGGATGAACAGTAAATAGGCCGTGCATTACCAAAGAATAAAAAGGGGGGGGGGCAGAAAAATGTCAGACCCTCTGAGGGGGTCGAAAAGAATTTTTAACGAACACGTGAAATACACCCCCCCCTACCATTGTTAAAAATGACCACACCTTAACCATATCATTCAAATTAGTATGCACACATAGAGGGTTTGACAGCTAAATCATGAATAATTAATGCAAATCAATTAGTACATCATATAGCATGGTTTACCTGTGTGATTATATCGGCCTGAGGTTTCTGAGGTATTACAGGTGGAGTGAACCAAGCAATATCTTTATGTTTATTAGTAGGAAAAGTTTTGCCATCGCCTTCAGAGCTTGCACCAGATACCTGTATAGGTTATACAAATGCTTATATTAGGTATTAGGTTTTTTCCATGAATTGCCAAGATTATTGCCATTTAATGCATAGAGAAAGATTATGCCAGTATTACCTGACAATCATTTGTATAGGGTGTGATAAGGAAGCAGCACTGCTCATATTTTGCATATTTTTAAGTTTGTGAACATTCCCTATTATTTGGTACTCAAATGTGTTCACACTTGGTGACCATCTTGAGGCACTATCCCTCCAGAGTCCAGGATTGCCTGACTCCCTATAGAGTCCAACGTTATAACTTTGACTAACTCTTCCTTAGAGTCAAACATTCCATGGATTTCCCACTAGACACCAGCCTTGTCTGACTGTCTATGTAAGAGAACCTGTCAATACTTTGTTATTTGGCATCACACCAGCCTCTGTAAGGGGGTTAGATTATGATTACCATACCTCCTCTTTTTCTAATTCTTTCCTGTTTTTTTTTGTTGTTTTTTTTCTGGTACGCAACAAACAGATCTGTATTTTTTGTAAACCTCTATGAGTATGACTGTTACAATCCAAGAAAGTATTAACTGAATCAAATTAATAAGTATTAAGAAGCAAATCGACATATTATAACGCAGAATATCTACATAGTCACTCACACGCCATCATTATATCAATGTAACAATGTACAATTAAAACAGTCAATGTCTCGTCTTACCTGCCGTAGCTGTTCTAGGGTGCCACTGGTGGGGCTGGCCCAAACAGACAGTACATAGAAGAAGCCTATGCCCAGGAGGAAGCCCAGGTTGATCCCCGTGAACAGGGGCTTGGACACAGACAGCATCCTTATGCCTCAACTGGATCGGAGACAGTAAAAGATAGTTAATCAAATATCACGTTAACAATGTCGGAATAGTGAAGTGCATTAGTGTATAATAGACCTCATTGGTCGTCATGATACAAAAATGCAGACCTGCAAAGTCTACTCAGCAGTACTATATGCCCATACACCACGTCTACCCTTTTCAAGTCCATCAACTCCATCTGGCTAGCATGATGTATTAATGCAGCATTGCATGGCTACCTTCATTCATAATGGTTTCCAATGTGCATAAAATACCTTCTTTTTGTTATCATCAAACTCAGAACAACACCTGTAAGCTTCGGACCTACTACCCGCTAAATGGTTAAAAAAAAGGGGTGGATTGTAGAATGGTGTCTAGGCAAATGGCACCATGGACACTGTCTGGGTTACCAAGCCCGTCCCCATAATAAACACACATGGCATAGGCCCTTGCAATATGTTAGACTGACACTCATCCATACAACAGACACTGCTCAACGAAACAATATATACATATAAATATATGCATAAATACCAGTGATTAGTTTCTTGCACTTACAGAATACCTCTGGTGAGCTGCTCTACTCCTGAGTAAACCCCTGCCTCAACTTACAACTTAGACAGCAGGAGAGTGTTCAAGTTTCCGTCCACACATTGAGCCATGGACATTGAGACTACTGAGAAGGACACGTTGGTCCATATGGATATCCTGTTACATCTAGCTGCTCTGGAGTTGCTCACTGTATTTACCACTGTTTTTTTCCCTCTATACTTCCTTCCTGGTAGCTACGAAGGGAAATGACCTGACCATGCGAGATCCTGGAGTGGGTCCTGTGTAAACTTACTAGTCAGTGGTAGTGTGTGTTAGTTAGGCTCTGAGCTACTCCTGTGTCTATATGTTACATTGTGGGGCCGCTACGAGCTGCTCACATGGGGGCTCAGTGGTGAATAGACTGGCCATAGTCCCCCATATATTACATATCACGACCATAGGGAGAGTGTAGCATTCAACTCTTATTCGCTCACTTAGGGTAAAAAATTACAACAAACTACCTTTGTAACTTTATTCTGTAATATTATTATCATTAACGATTAATAATTATGATCACAATCAGAGACTTAAGCAAGTCTAGGTGATGATAGATTCAAGATTCAAGATGGCTTTATTGACTAATGTACAGGTACACTTATGTCAGCACCAGGTTTTCATTTACAATGTTGTAGACAGATTTTATATATGAGTATATACAGTTCACAGCTCCTGGCCTTTTAGATGATTTGCAATATGGGTAAAAAATTACAACAAACTACCTTTGTAACTTTATTCTGTAATATTATTATCATTAACGATTAATAATTATGATCACAATCAGAGACTTAAGCAAGTCTAGGTGATGATAGATTCAAGATTCAAGATGGCTTTATTGACTAATGTACAGGTACACTTATGTCAGCACCAGGTTTTCATTTACAATGTTGTAGACAGATTTTATATATGAGTATATACAGTTCACAGCTCCTGGCCTTTTAGATGATTTGCAATATGGGGCCACTGCTAGTATTTGAGAAAGTTTCCTAGTGTCATCGTGTCTTTTATAGTAATCAACAAACTTGAGGTATTTTGTTTCAAACACTGACCGTGCGTTTCTCATCTCGGGCATGTTACAATGTAAGAAGACATGATTGACATCTTGCACAGCATTACAGAATGTGCACTTAGAATTGACAGGTTTCCTTCCTCTATATCTTCTTGACAGGCTGTCAAGTGTACAGTTATATATACACACTGTATTGTAACTTCTCCTGAACTGCTCATGGCGGTCAGGGGTCATTTACAACCCACCCAAAGTAGATGATGATGGCTGCCTGGTCCACTTCTATTGTCTGTATGGCGGCTAGCATGGACAGGAAAATTAGGACACTCGAGTAAAACAATGGGAGAGGTTGTCTACATTGTATTGGCTCAGTGATGCAAACCTGTCTTTTTCCCCACCAGTCCGATGGCATATTTAGTTGGACGGGAATGTTTTGGGAAAGTGAAACAACCCATGAGCTTATGGTGCAGAGAGGAAGACTTTTCAAATCTTCACATTTTTTCACAAACGTTTATATCAACTAGCGCTTTTTCACTCCTTTAACTGTAATTTTTTTTTCTCTATGGATAGCCTCAGTTGCCATCTCCCTTTCCACTATATCGGTACCCTTCTATTATAAATCTATACTTATCCACAGTGTAAACTTACAAAATATGAGGTTCTTTACATAACTATATTTCTTAATATCTCAACGAGTCATTTTACACACGGCCATGTATATATTTCATTATTTATGCCCATGCAATATTTAAACTGGGGAATAGGCGTGTCAGCCGACGACATGGAGACTGTACTGTGGTAATATCACACCGAGTAAGTTAACTGCTTTTTAGTAATTAAACTTAAAATGATGAGTTAGCCAATTTCTGAGGGAAACTAATTATGCCAGCTCAAATGATGGTGTCCTTGCATCCATACCCAAAAGATGACATGACGACTCGCTTTTAGAAACGCCTTCAGGGGACACCATTCAGGACTTTTAGGTCAATACAAGTGAGGCTCTCTTTGGTCCAACTCGATTCAATTTAACAAATCATATTCTTACAGTCCAATGTGATTCTCATTAGAACAGTCCAACATGATAATGGTAATGGTAATCTCCACCATGGGTAGCCCCTTATTACACCACACGTGAACAGGCCTTCTCACTAAGCTGGTGTGGATTGGAGCATCACAGCCTATTTCCTCCAATGATACTTCCGACTTTAAACTTGTGTCTAATTTTGGATCTATAATAGCCTAGAGATTGCCCAAATCTGGATTACTGTCTTCTGGCCCCACAGTCAATTAGCTACATGTCATCTGGCCCCCAGTCATTTGGCCGCAAACAAACTAGCCCCAAAATTATGTGGCCCCTATGTCTTTTGGCATAAATTTATCCTCTTCTCCTTCTTTTTCATTTTTATAAAGCCAAATCATATATTCCACCAGTATATCCCTATCCTTTCATCCACCCCTCTTTTTTTTCTCCCACTCTTTTTTACTTTCACCCATTTACTTATGATGACGTATGGTGACGTACGATGACGTACGGTGACGTACGATGATGTACGTTGGTTATCATCATACCCATCTTTTATCATAATACATCATTTATCATCATACTCCATCATCACACCCTTATTCAAACTCTTATCATCTTCCCTCATTGAAGATAATCACCATACATCATTAGTACGTCATCAGTGACTCCAGTACGTTATCAATGACCCCAGTAAGTCACCAGTGCCTCCAGTACGTCATCAGTGCATCCAGTACGTCATCAGTGCATCCAGTGCGTCATCAGTGCCTGAGTGTACAATATTCACTCATTAACTTTAATCATCATACTCTTATTTGATCCCTACACTTCCTCATCGTACGTCATCGATGACGTACGATGAGGAAGTGTAGGGATCAAATAACAGTATGATGATTAACGTTAATAGGTGAATAAAGTGATAAAGTTGCGGCCTGGTGACAGGGGGCCTTATGACATAGGGGCCAAATGAATGGGGGCCAAATGACAGGGGGCTAAAGGGAAGAGGGGCCAAATGACTGGAACCCCCCAAATCGACTTGAAGTCTGGTGGTTAAGTATTGCCCTATATCTTATATAATAGTTAAACTGAATTCCAAATATTGATGGAGAGAGCTGTGAGGTCCCTAAGTCCCAAAAGGCCCATATCCCTCAAAATGTCTGTTTTGACACATAGGGCCTATATCAAGTCCCTATCTTTTAAACAGTCCCTATAGTTATCACAAAACCATTTTTTACATAGGGGCCATGTGAGGTCCCTAAATAATAAAAAAAAAAATGAAATGGCCCCTAAGTCACTATTTCAACCCATATTGACCTGTTTTGATCCAATTCAGTCAAATTGTGTCCATCTGACTCTATTTAGTTAAAACTTGGGCCCTTGGGCCAATTCACCCATTTTGTGTCAATTTGGCCTAGCTTTTACTCATAGTGAGTTTCATTTACCAAACTCATACTACCGTAATCTGACTCTATTTGGACCAATGTGGCTATCTTTTGCCAACTCTATGCTTCTGGGGCCAATAGAATATTCGGCCGAATATTCTGACTTGCCAATAGAATTGCTTAGAATAGCATAGAAACGCTCCTCCCCAGTTGACAGAAAAAAACACATTTTCGACGTAAAAAAAGATAAGCTATTTTGGCGTTGATAAGTTTTGATACAATGTTCATTTAAAATTTGATCAAAGATGAATTGTGGCATTAACTTGATCATCAGCAGAGTAGTCATTATTTCACGTTCAAAACTAAAAACTAGACAGCAATTTTAAGTGAGAGCAGTTCAAATGGTAACCAGTTACCAGTATGGGGGGCCGTGGAAAAAGAGAGCAGAGAAAGTGGGGGAAAAAAACAGGATTGCATCATTCCCACCAGGGAATGATGCAATCATATATGGACCATATATGGATATTTCCACAATTTAAGTAAAAAACCGTAATGTATGTTAATGACCAGACACCTGCTCCCCCTCCCAACCTCCCTTACGATATAAGGAAATGCAACTCTGGTCTACTGCACTGAGAAAATAGTTCTGGGAATCTTTTGCTTTGACCACAAACACCTTCAAAGTAAGTTCCCTTATTTTCATCAAAACCATACATATTTATAACATTATATCACATTCCCTGTCATAAACATAACATTTTGATATATCAATTTGTAAACAACTTGAAACATTCATTCAGATCACCATTTATGCGTATGAATCTGTCAGAACCCTTATCCATGCCCATATATGGATAGTCTCACAAGTTATTGATTAATTGATTGATTGATTTGTCTAACGTCCTAAGGCCCATAGGGCCTCATGGGACTGCCTCGTCTCACAAGTTAATGTATGCTAAAGACATTAACTTGTCTCGTAAGTTAGTGTATGCTAAAGACCAGATGCCTGCTCCCTGCTCCCTCTCCCAACCTGCCTTACCATATAAGGAAACATAACTCTGGTCTACTACACTGATGTCATGGCACCAGGACTAACTTTATAAATCACATTTCAATTCACATCAACTTGAACATCGAAACCTAGCATTTTCCTCCTCCTTTTATTATCATTTCTACATATACATCTAGCAAACACATAAAAAAAAATCACCCAAAAATTTTACAAGGCAAGTACAATTTCCCCTGCGACAAACAATTTTATGGTGAGGTCATAAAACCAAATACAAAAATGGGAATATCTTTGAAACTATTCATACAAGAAACATGAAATTTCTCAGACATACTGCTGATGGCATATCCTAACATCTGACTGAAAATGACATTCATACATGCAGTAAGAAAAAGGTAGATTTACTATGGAGCTCTATGGATGATTTGGACACCTTAAACAAACCTCTACTTTTCTATACTTCAATCATCACATTTTAAAAATTCCTACAAATTGGTCGTTCAAAAAATGTTACTTTCTCACAGTACTCTCAGATTAAACACATTCTATACTGCCTTTGCTATTCAGCTCAAACTTTTTCTTAACTTTTCGCCAAAACCCCAAAGTAAAAAAAAACATAGTGTTGAAGATTTTAATACAATAGTAGAGAATAGTCCTGTGAGACATGGCGCGGCGACTTGTAATCTTGTGTCTAGTTTCAGTTGGTGAGACTGATACTGATAGATAGGTCATACTATCATATGGGCTTTTGGTAGTACCATAAATCTCCGGTCACAAGCCAGACCCGGTCATAAGCCGGGGGGGGGTGAGTTCAGGGAAATCCTAAAAGCCGGTTTTGGGGTCAAATTTTTACCATTTTCTCTTTATTCTATAGTAAAAAAAAACCCGGTCATAAGCCAGGGGGGACTTTGAGAAAAATTTAGAAGCCGGTTTGGGCCCAAAATAGAAAAAAAAATCTGGCTTATGACCGGGGATTTACGGTATATAGCACAAATTCAACCGAACTACCCATTGCAGCTAGTACTAATAGCCTGTAGACTGTCCATTCTGCATGCACCTCTCTCACCGGGACCTGTCTTATTCAATGGCCAGTGTCATAGTCAACAAGTGTGTCATTATGAGTGTACCCTGCTCTGCCTGCCCCCCCCCCCCCCCCCCACACACACACCCAACTGCCAATCACCGCATAATAGTCTGTACCTCGTCACGGGCCAGTGTTCAGCAAACTGGCCAGATCACCCCACCTCTCTGTAGAGGAGAAGCTCAGTGTAAGGACACCTGCATACATACATGTTTTCACAGTGTTCCACAAAATCTTTTACAAAAGTGAAATATAATGAAACGGGTAATTAAAGTAATGTTTCATCACCAACAGGATATAGATATTATGAGAAAGCATTATTTCAAGGTGAACTAAAGACTTTTACACAGAGAAGAACATAGCAGTTCCACAAGTTGTCCTTACGCTTAGACCTCCTCTGATATTAAAAAATGCAGATATGGCAACACACACTTTAGCACTGATTTCTCCATAGGGATCTTTACCAGTGAATAACTTGTTCAAATACAGAAAATATGATAAAATTGTACCATAACCCTCTGAGATAAAACCCATACTACATATATATAGTAGTTTCAGAAGAAACAATTCTAAAACAAAGGCTGCAGATATGCATTTCTGAATCTTAAAATGCTCCAATGCTAATCTGCCATAGGGCTCCAAATGATGAAATGTCTAATCTGTGAATAAAATCAAAAGTATGAGATATATTCTGGAAATTCCTTCACTCATAGTTAAAACACACAGTGTTTTTATAATATTAGAACATTGTTTAGGAATAGTCCATAGCAGAGGAGCCACAGACAAAAATAGATTGCAGGCTCCCCCTATGCTTAACACCGTGGCGACTCTGAACCATACACTAGTAAACAAGTCTTATGAGTAGTACCTAGAGTCGCCGCACTAAAAATGTGGGGCCGTCCTCTGATGATATTGCTCCACAGTAGGGCATGGCCCCCCATAACAAATTTTAGAAAGAAAATGATGGATAGTACTCCTCATGGTAGTGCATTGATGCACTATCTGCACTACTGCTACATTAATGCAATTTCGGTAGGCAAATTGTGATACAGGCTTATAATTGCACTTTTTCTGTATCTTTTGCAGCAATGGGGGGGGGATTTGTCCTTTCAAAGGCCAATCCAGGTAATTTTTTGCCAGTCCCTGGAGGGACGTGTGTACCCCCCTCCCCAACCACAAGAGAAAAACCCTTTTTTGATCCATTCCTGCCTAAAGCCTACCATTTTTTCGCCAGTCGTATGGACAGATTGGTATAAGGTGGCAGGAGAGTGAAATCTAGATCTTTACAGTACACTGGAAAAGAGGGGGGGGGACCAGCTGTGGAAAGTGGGTGCACAGGCATCAGGAGCGCTGTGCTGTGTTTCATGTTTTGTCATCTTTCTGTGTTTTCTTTATTTGTAAGAGATATATAGGGGGTTAACAGGTTTGTACCCTGGGTGCAGCCATAACTTTATGTGGTACTGGCAAGACATGAGAAGGCAAGCAGAAATGGATGTCCGTGAATGGGGACAGTTGGCAACCTTTTCTGCTTGCCTCTTTTACATAGGAACACTTGGACCCACTGGGTGGACAGTCACTGCATGGTGCTAGCAACTCTGTTTGTGCTGTCCGGCATTTTCGTGTTTCACCATCTTTCCATGTTTATTTCTGTGATTAAATACAAAGTATTGCATTAATGTTGTTATGATGCATGAATGCACTTATTTTTAATCAAAACGGATTTTCGATAGCACAAGCTCGATCGGAGGGAAAAAGCAGTGCAGATCTATATCCAACAATGCATCGTTATGATGATTTATAACCATTTTACAAACTTAGTCCTTTAAGTATTGTCATAACAAGATTGTTATACACAAAGGTACTGAATCTTAGTGTCTGAATTGCAATAAGCCCATAGGACTCCATGTGCTATAGAAATCTTGAATTGATCGCACTATGGAAATGTACTGGAGCGATTTTGTAGTCAGCTTAGCTTCAAAAATGCTACCTATTTTTAACCGCCATTTACAAAGGGAACCAAACGTCACATGGACTTTAAATTCACAGGATGAAAGAGGGAGGTCCAAATTGTATAATCGAACACATACAACAATCAAAAAAGGTAAGCAAGGTACAGAAACAAATTTTATTGGAAATTGCAATCGCAATGAACAAAGAGTTGGGCGATGCCAATAACCAAGGGGAACCCTGGGCCAAAAAAAGATTTTAGCTGATCTCTCTCAAGAGATATATCCAAGTACCATCACATTCATACTTCATAATAGTACCTGGGCAATATATAGTGTACTGATAAACTGGAGTGGTATACAGAAAATTGATTCTTTTGCAGCGAAAGTACTGAATAAACAATGATTTGTAACCAAGAGTATGTGGTAACATTGATTTCATGTGTACTCACAGCTAGACATATAACTAGGGTTTGGCATGTGTATTCAACTGACATCGGTAAAAATGTTGTGGGGCAACAGGTGTGTATCCTTAAAAAGGTGAGAAGTTAATACCACTATCGGGGCTTCATTCCCCTACTCTTCCCAAAGGATAGCAAGTGTTCTTTTATTTGCCTGGTCCCATAGACAGGGCTAGACAAACCACAGCCTTTGATCACTCCAACATGGTTCACTGAGGGGGAATCCCATGACAAAAGACAAGGATGGGGCCCTGGGCATGGACACCAGCTGCCCACATGCCCATCTCAAGCGACAAGAAACCCAAGTTTGTCACCTTTATCATGGTACTCCCACTGTTAGTATGGAAGGGGATTTCTCCTTCTGGGACTCCCAATGGAGTTATTCTGCTCCCTCATGACATCATGAAGGTCCCCACTCCACAAGGTCCCCACTCCACAAAGGAATTTCAAGAATGGATTGTTTGGTAATTTTGATAAGTGTTTTTGAGGAAGCAGATTCATAGTAATTATGAGGGATTTAGACTGTCAATGGACCATTCTGGGTATTATAATTATTTTTCATATTTACTAAATTCTTCGCCATATAAAACCTGAGCTCTGCCCATGATCCACACTCAATAGTCTCCTGTATTCCTCAATAGGAACCAGGATCCATTACTCATCACAAACACACTTCCTCCATGACACTCTGTGACATAAGGTACAAGGATGTAATAACATTCCAACCTTATCTACACACACACAGTCTAACTGGAGGAAGTGTGACTCACCCGTGGTGCCATATTTGGAATGAGAGGATATTTCACAATCTCCTCTCAATCCTCATTAACATAATCTACCCACAGGTGGCACTCTCTCCTTATGACATGTGTCACTATTCTATTGAGCCACATGTACAGAACATTTCACAACACTGTGAGCTGCTCAGGCCCTCAGTATATAAGGTAGCTTGAGCAGCTCCCAGTCATCTATTTCCAAGCTCTCTTTTCCAAGCTATCTATTCTAAGCTATATCTCTCCCAACTTACACCTTACACCTATACCTAGAACCTACGACAGGTTGAGCTATAGGATCAGAGGCAGAGCTTAGATCTTGGCGAGTGTTATCATTGTTACCACCTTTATGAAACACTCATGTCAGCTATGCAATAAAAGGATCAACTGAACTTCCCTGGATTCCGTGTACATTCACTTCACCACATGTAACCGTCCGTTGACAAGACCAATCTATGGAATTACACGCCATTTGCACCATACAACAGCTATGCACAATATATAAGCCATGTTTTCCAATTGTCTTTCCATTCAAATGTGGTAGATTGATAACATAAAATGTTAGTACAGTGTTCAACCTTATTCATTATTATTGTTTACAAACAACATTGGGCATGCTCACATAGGTCGAGGGTACTGACTTGCCTACTGTTTATGACCCACAGCAAGTTTACGACATATAATACAATATTACCCTCACCCAAATTGAACTTATTTCCGAAATATCTTGTCGCAATTGCCAATGTTTCTTCAAAGGCACCAATAAAGGCAACAAGGTACCATGTGGTGGCCCATCTGTGCTTTATGTATTTACATTTTTGCAGCATCCAATAATTGTTATCAGAATATCAACTCTAAAGGGTTATCATGCTGCATGAATGTCTGCTTCGTGAGTCTACTGGAAAGGGTTGTATTCACGTAAAATTTCACGTTTACGCGACGAGAATTTGATGCGCAAGATCATGAAAAAAAAACTTAAATGTCTTGATAAGTGCCAAATTATCAGATTTCCCCCCAAAATGCTCAGGGTAGGGCCAAAAAATTAGGGTAGGTAGCGTTACCTGAACACAACATTTTTTTAGGCCTTATGGTTATGCTTTGATGAACTTTGTTCTATGGCATTTAAAGGGTTACGCTTCCAAAGTGGCTGTCACACCCCTTTACCTGAGTGTTCTATAGTCCTTTTCTATCCATTTGCTGATGTGGACAGCAGCCTGTATACATGTGTAATGTGTCCTGCCCTGCCATCTCCCTGTGTATATGTAACCTCTGATACACTGTAAAAAATATCGTCAAAATAACGAAGGATTCCTCGGCCCAAAGTTGCTACCCTTATAGATGTTGTTATTTTCATAGATTCCTTGTACCACCGCACTGCCACCTGGAACTTCTTGTAAAACCTACACTAGCTTCCTGTTATATAATAACAGAGGTTCACTGTTCAGTTTTACAAGGATCCCTGGTATATTCAACAGCCATGTTTTAGAGTGTATACTTGTTATCTATCGACTGATAATCTATCTCCCCTCTTCCACCATCCACATGGGTCTGTTCACACTACCACCAAAAGGAGCTACTGACTGAGGGGACCGTGGAGGGCGTTACTACAGGCTCATCCTTTTCACAAGAATACTAGACACTATACTATTCTTGCTATTCATAATTGACCCTGTGTTTCTGCTCCATGGCTTAAGGACTTCTGCATGGATTATCATAGGGAGAGGGAAAGAGAAAATGCTTTAAACTTCTGTGGTGTTAATTAACGTTATTAAACTCAAGGCCAAGGGGAGAGAATGCAGACTTTTGGGGATGTTGCATAGAGTTAAGTTCGTTGAGCATGCATGATTATATGTGATGCCTCTAAATTCATGTTACTAAGTCATCCTGAAGCATGGAAGCTGCTTCTTCATGGATGCATTCATACATCGTGATGATAAAGGGGATGATAAATTATGTGGCCCATAAAGGGATACGAACTATTTTCCCCACACTGTAAGGTTATAATGAAAAACTAAAACGAACCATAGTCCGCGCCCACATGACGTCATTTCTTGCTGCAGGTTAGTGTTGGAGGTACTCCACTGGAAACCCCTACTCACGCTGCCATAGAGAATGCACTGTGGCGATCTACTACCCTTTATAAATTCCTAATTTTCTCCTGATTTTGAGGACCAAATTGCAAATAATCTAAACAGTGGATAGATATATACCATAGGCATAGAATAATCCCTTTCCAAAGGTATTGGCCAAGAAAAAATCTTGGAAACATCAGGTGGAAGTGAAAGAATGTGCCTTGCAGGAACTGCAGTGGCAGTGGGGCAATGGCCATTCTGTCAGTCTGTGGCAAAATATTACCCTGCACATTTTCTCTCCAGTTAGTATACAAAATTACAATCTATCAAATTAGATAGATATCAATCATAGGTATGAGAAGAGATCTTACTTGTAAAGATCGGTTCAGAATAAGTGGTGGAAACTTTATATAGAAGAGGAAAGTTTTCAGTGCAAGGTCGGCAAAAGTGACGGCCATGGTTGCGAATTATTACCCTGCACATAATTCACATTTTCTTTCTACTTACTGGGCAAAAAAAAAAAAATCCTTAGTGTAGACATATATTGATCATAGGTATCAGATGAGATCATATTTGTTAAGATTGAATGAGAATAAGTGCTGGAAACCTTAGGTGGAAGATGAATGTTTTGCCGTGTGAGATCGGCAGTATGGCAATGAGTAGGAGTGTGTTGTTTATATCTGAGTACTTCCAAAATGGCTGTGCTGGCAGAAATACACATACAGTGGGCACGCTCTATTGGTTATTATTGATGTTCTGGGTTTACAAAGCTGTACTATTATGACATAAACCCTTGTCTCAGGACGGAGGGGCATCTGCTGCAAAATCAATTTCCAGTTAAATAGACATGACCCCTTGTTATGGGGCTAGCTGGCCTATGTGAACGTGTTGACACGTCTCAAACGTTTAGGGTAGGCTGACCAACACTCGACCACTTAGCTTGTCGAGTCAACTACTTTTTCCTATAATTTCTTTAAAATAGGATACAAAACATATATATGTATATACTACTTATATGTGCCCCCCTCCCAGAAAATGTGAAAAACATAGAATGAGCCCGCCTGCAGCCTGCAGGTGGGGCTATTCGACTTTACAACCAAATAAATATATAATGTGGTCAAGTCCTAGGAGAAGAACCATACATCCGCCATTGCATCGTAATCCAGACTTTTTAATGTTATCATACCCTGTTAATATTGTCCTGGATCTATGGTACACAGCAGGGATTACGAGATAATGCATATCTCTAAATGCGCACTGTCCAATGTCTGATTTGAGCCCATAGGGTTTGCACTGTGTCTGCAATGTTCCATGTCTCCTTTGAGCCTACTGTCAAGCAGTCTGAACCAGTACAACGGCTCCAAGAGTGACTTACCGTACCCTATACAATATATACCTTCATTCTCCTACCCAATTTCTAGACCCAGTTCTGGCCCTTGGTAGGCAAGGTCTGCTGTTTCCTACCTTGAAAATATACCGGGTAGTCACCTTTTCAGGGACGCTGGTCTCAAATTACCAATAGCTGATAATTTACACAGAATTAGCCTAGCCCAAGCTGGGATAGATGATTGCTTTTCAATGTGTTTCTGAAGGGATGCAAGCGTTTTAGAAACGCTTTCTGACCAGGTGTCATATGCAGAGATGTAAGTCAGGTACTGGGAAAATCCCTGAAAAGCTGTTATTACAACACTGGGAGAGATAGCAGCACCCCTGGTATATAAGCAGAGTGTTCAGGGCAGACTGCCCAGCACAGCATCATGGCACCCCTGGTGTTAAACAATTCTACTATGTTGCTGACTGATGATTTTAGACCAATCAGAGAGCCGCATTCCCTTCATTTCTCCCTGGGAGGGTCTGCCCCTGAGATTCCCTGCCCAGAGTCTCCCCTGGACCAGTGAGTCCCTCTGCTTACACCAGGGGGGCTTAGTGGAGTCCCTAGTTGAAAATACAACTGAGGACTGGGTCTGTGTGAAGAAAATGACTAGGAAAAGAAGGCTGTGAATAAATTCTGTCCCTGAAGACCCTGGATATCCCTATTCAGACTACATTTCAACATTTTTGAATTCCCTATTTTCAGGGAAATCCCTGACAACTTACATCTCTACATATGCGAAATCTGGTCCATGCAAAATCTGGTCGCCGAAGTTCAATTATTTCTAAAATCAACGAAATCCTAGTTCTAAGGCGTAGGGACCATATCATTAGGGTTAGGTATTAATCAAATTCTATTAGATCTTGGAGGATGTTATCATGGTTCTGTTCCTTTAATTAAAAAAAAAATACTTTGCTTCGAGGCTATGAAAGACTTATCACTCTCCAAGCAGATAATTGTACCTGTTGGTGTCGCATGCAGAATGTCGCCACCATGGAAAATGTTTCCAGCGTTCTCCCAACAGACTTTGCAGCCTCTAAATCTTAGGGAACTGGGATTGAAACATCGGCTAGAAGAGTGATAAAGTTTGCTTAATCTTGAAACAAATAGTTTTTTTCTTTGCAAGGAAGAAACCATGATAATATCCCTCTCCTCTTATAGAAATTGAAGAAACAACCCTAATGATACTGCCCCTATGCCATAGAACTATGATTAATGTAAGGTGTAACTTGAATTTCTGTGGAAACATTTCTCACAGAGAGACATTTTGCATACTACATCGGCATTGGATTACAGCTTAACAGCCTTAAGGAGTCTGTTTGGAGAATCACAGACCAGATTTCGCATCGACCAGGAAGTGTTTCAATCAGCATCATATCCTCCAATATTTGTCATATCCTCCATTTTCTGTCATAGTCATGTCATATCCTGGGATACCCGGAAACCCGGTCCCTGCACTCTGCATGAAAAAATACACCATGCACGCTACCAAAAACAGGGAGAAAGGGGGGTGTTTCCTCAAAATTCACATGTCCGTGGATTTGGGGGGAAAGGGGTGTATTTTCTGAGAAAAATCCTTGAAAATCAGAAAAAGGGGGTATTTTGAGGGGCATGGTCAGCGTTTTCTGAAAAGGGGGTATTTTGGTGAGATAGCCAATTTCTCTATTGTTCATTTTAGGTCCTGAAAAGTCAGCATTTTGAGAAATAGGGGGTACTTTTGGAAACATGTCAGTGATTTCCCGAGAAAATGGGTCCTTTCAGAGACAGAGGTCCAAAAGTTCATGCTTTTGAAGAAAAAGGCAGACCTCTCAACTCTCACGCATCTGGCGTGAGTCTCACGCATTTGGGGCTAATCTCACTCTCTCACGCAGAGGAGCCCCTTTCTCACGCATTTTAGACTAAAAATAATCAGTATAGGCTTGTAGAGTGAACATGACCCTTTCCATACTGTTTGGTGTAGGAAAGTCAGCCAAATTGTCTTTATTTTTTCAAAATTTTCTTGGGCAGAGATGTCAGTTCGATATTTGGCGAAACTCTGAAAATTATTTTGGGGCACTTCAAAAGGGGGGTTATACCCTAATCAGAGTAACAAATACCTTCAAAATCAATCACTTAGGGTTGGGTAGATCTTTACGAAATATCATAATTATAAAATATTCATTTTATTTTTTTTCTTATTATTTCTGTAGTAAAATATCACCTTTGAACCCCTGAAATCAGAGAAAATCTGAAACTCTGTCATCTCTGCTTGGGGGCATGCCCCCCAAACCCCCCAGTTTTACCTAAATTGTGACATTTCCCCTATGTTTGGCAATTTCTGAGCGCCCCTGCAAAGTGTCACTCTTTGGCTTCATCAAAACTTGAGAGCTCTGAAAAGGGGTGTTTTTTACCACCAAAAGTCTGTGATATGGGTGTGTTTTGAAAATCCCATAACGAGCATGGTGTTGTTTTAGGTATAGAGTGCAGGGACCGGGCCCGGAAATAACCTTTATTGAGGATGAAACTTAGCGTCCCCCTCCGCCCCAAACCCAAACAAGTCGATCATTCGATTCATTGACAAGGTGGGCGACTTCGCAGAGCTCTCAACACTCACACACTCAAAAGTTGTGAACAGTGATTAATAAAACAAAGGCAAATTCATTTTTTCAAGATCAAAAGTCACCGTTCATGTTGGCAAGCCCAAGCGTCCGTCTAGCCTACTCTAGGGAAGCTGGCCTAGACTTAATTGGCCCCGAATTGGCCTTGCCCTTGGGTTTTCGCTATGACCAAAATTACATTCCTAACTCTAGCTAACTCTCCCCTTCTAAAACAAAAATGGCAGTGGCTTCGATTTAGTCACCGCTGCCACCACTGAAATGGAATGGCCTGACAGGGGCCTGGGAAGCAGTTTCAGAATGGGTGGGACCAGGGGGGTTTTCTGCAATTTTTGACCTCCCTTTGCTTGACCTTTTAGTTTTGACCTTTTGAGGAGTTGGTCAAAAGTGGGGGGGGGGGACATGTCCCCCCTGCTTTCCACGCCCATGGCCATGCCTGAGTGGGCGAGTATTGGACAGGTTTGGAGATGTTGGTTAGATCTACATGGGAAATTGCAAAGAAACTAGTCTAGAAAACACTGACTTTGACTTTCTTATAGAATATTACTTGTAGATCTATACAAACGGTACTAAAAAAAACACACGTAAACGACTAGCACACCTTACCTGATAATCCTAGGTAGATATTTTAGCAGGATAGCAGCGGCACACAAAACCACAGCTCAAATAAGCATGAACTGGGTCCTTCTTCCAGCTTTTTGGTCTGTTTGTCTGCTAGGGAGGAACGCTGCGTCGTGTTCTCGCGAGAACACGACGCAGGCGAGAGTTAAGTGTTTCCTGCCCTTGGCTGGTTCCGCTGCCCAACCTCCCACGCTCGGCATATCGCATCGATCCCGCAGTGGTACCAGCGAATTCCCGCCCTCGCGTTCTTGCTCGCGTTGACGAGGTATGAGCGTTCACACAGTCAAGCCCTCGCACAAATGATGTCACACTGGAGGGGGAGGGGGGGGTCAGGCTCAGCGTGACGGAATTAATTTTCCATATAGGTGAAAGTTGCCTACCGTAATATCCCGCGTATAAGGCACGTCTTATACGAGACCTTTCTTTTGATATGTTACACTTCGCCTAAGACTAAGTCCTAAGGGAGCGTTCATTATTTATGGCAGGGGGGGACGACAATCTGTCAGAATGAATACGTCAGAAAAAACTGACCCCCCCCCTTCGGAATGGGTTGAAAAAAAATTACCCCCCCTTTCGGAATGGGTTGAAAAAAATGACCCCCCCCCTTAGGAATGGGTCGGAAAAAAATGACCCCCCCTCAGAATAAAGAAAATGACTCCCACCACATTTAACTATGTTCAACAGAGGCTACATCAGGTCCATTCATTATACAAGGTGATATTAGCAGCTTTAGAACCATTTCAGTTATGTGTCATCTTTTGAGCAGTCAAATTGTGAATACACTGCTGTTGATTGATTTACCTCTAGGTAAAATATCAATTTGAAGGCTAGCATGGATAGGACGTACCTGCGTGCACATTTTTTTAGCTGGTTTCTGTGAATTTGTGAATGATCTTTGAGTAGGTACCCATATTGTTATTTCCCGTGCTAGCCCCCCTTTAAGGGCCGGCTAGCATGGGCTACTACTGATGCAGCTAAAATAGGTATGTCTAAGTAAAATATTCCATGTGACCTACTCCTGACCAATGGAAAAATTGTTCTGATTGAGGGCTTTGTTTCTGGTTTCTTTTTCAAAAACTTTATATACGGTACAGAAATAAACTTTTGTAGCTTGTCTTTCTCTTTAGATTTCATTGTAATCTCAGTTTTTATATCAATTTGAAGGGTGTTATAGACGTAATTCTTGTCAGGGTTGATTTCATCAATGGGTGAAAACAAGAGTTAAATCAGGAAAGATCTGATTGCGAGTTGCGGTGATATTAGCATGTAACATTTTTTACTACTGACAACTTTGTTGGTGCCCTGTTCACTCTCGTGAGGTGTATGGTGTAGCACCACAAAGTGTTGTTTGTGGTGTACCATACCCTTCCCAGTACCCCTTTAAAGGAAAGTACTTATTTTCATGATGACATCTTTTGAAACAATCAGCAGGGCGAGCAAAAGAACAAGGAACATTGTGTCACAAATTGGGCCAAATACTTCAATCTCAAGAGCTGAACAGTGTTACACCCCAGGGAAAACTGTGTCAATGGGGTATTCAAGGTTCATTTATTATTATATGAAATATTTTTAGTCGAATGATCAAGCTCGCCTATAAGGCTCCCTTATACCAAACCTTTGGATCTGACAGAGCCAGGTATCTCTGCCCAGCTCTGCCTCTCCTGGCCAGTGACCTCAGATTCACCTCCGGATCCTGGCTAGGGGTCATGACCTCGACCCCCACAAACCCTAGGTACAGGGTGGGAGTGTGCTCACACCCACCTCCATTCCTAGCCAATCAGGGATCGAGCTGCTCCTCCAACAGGTGGCCAGCTCGACCCACCTTTAGGCAAGCCCCCTCCCCCTCCAGGGTGAGATGATGCAAGGCATGCCGGGTCTTGCCTATCCCTAAGCATGACGTCATGCTTCTCCCAAGACTGACATCATGCCTACCCCGAGCTGCTCCTATATATATGAATACAGGACTAGCTTGGGATACTCTTATTCTTTACTTTCCTCTCTCCACACCTAGTCTCTATGACACACAGTGCCTTGGTATAGAGCTAGCTTGATCAGGTGAGCAGCATACACATTGTACATTACCATGCCAACATGTACCTGCCTAACACTACAATAACTCCTGAGTTGCTCATGTTCATGACTTGTAACAGTCCGTCGACAATGGTGGAGAATCCCTCAGAAGATTCCATTGTTATCACCTCTCATGAGCCATGAATAAAAGTGAGACAACGCCCAAAGAGCCAACTCCTGAACGTGCCATTACAACACCAGGACGAGACACGACCCAAAACCAGCTAGCAGCAGCAGCAGCAGAAGCAGCACCAAATCAGGAACCCACCCAGAGAGACTCATCACCTGATGCACTGACTCTAGACCCAATATTACCAGCATCTCTACAAAAATCAACACCTGTGAGTAGAACAAAAATTACCTTTTCACCTACTCATGTTGGAGGACAGACCAGCACGCCAGTAGAATCACCTGCCCCAGAGTTAAATCTAACATTACCTGGCCTATCTGCCTCTGACTCTCCATCTTTAAGACTTGCTGGAATACCAGGCAATATTACCACTTCACCTGTGTGCCACACACAGAGTCACCTAGAACTTGACTCCCACCTAGAAGCCAGATCACCCCACCTACAAGCTGCATTAGAAAGCATCCCCACTCACCCTGAGCAGCACAATACCGGTACTGGCCCATCTTCAACAAACTCTATAAACACCAGTCCTACTGACTTGACTTGGGACAACTATATAGTCCAAGAGCCAAATACACCTACACAACTTGACACTGATTGTTGGGGAGACAGAATAAGGTCAGCTTTCGCCAGGTGGAGATTAGCACCAAGCCACACTGTAGGACGAGCTGTAGAGGTAAACCCCTGCAGTTTTCGGAGCAGCCAATCTGAGGAATCCCCCTCAGCTTTCGCAGCCAGAATCAACAATCTGCTATATGAAGATTGGCCAAGCTCAAGACCACCCACTGACTGTTTTAGCACCTACTTCAATCCTTCTAACCCAGAAGGCATTGCCACTTCTGATAACCTATCATCTGGCGCTAGCAGCAGGAATACATCATACTTGTCCCCTAGCCCCAGGAGAAGAGCCAGGTCCTGCTCACCCAGACCTAGAGGCAGACCTCCATATTACAGACTTAATAGGAGTGTAGATAACGCCATCAGGGGGAACATCAGAGCTACATCTAGTGTGTTCAATACAACGCCACAAGCACCCAACAACACACTAACCAGCTCCAGCACATCAGAGGAAGATCCAGAGATAACCTTCCCACATCTCAACAGACATAGAAACACCAGAAATATGTCCTCTGCACAACCCCCACCAAACTACACCCAAGCTGTGACCAGAGATATCATAAGAGAGTGCACTGCAGCCGTCAGTGATACACTATCTAATGCACTAGCTGGTCAAATCAGCCTTATCTCCACTGAAATCAGAAGGATTGGAAGCAGCAATGCAGAACAGCTCTCCAGGGTGAATGACAGACTGGATACAATGGATACTTGGAGATCAAATGTAGAGCGCGGCATGACAGCTGTCCACAAATCTGCAGTAGAAAGGAATGAAGCTACCCTAAGGCAGACTGAAGCCATGACTGTGGAAATCTCTGACAGGATCGCCAGAAATCTTGACGACATGAAGTCAGACATCTTCAGAATACTTGACCGGCAACAAACAGCGCCTCCTCCACCACCAAGCCTATCCAACCCAGCAAATCCCCCTCAACGCCAACAACAACATGGTCTCCAACAGGGATTAAACAGAACAACTGGTAGTTCAAACCCAGCAGCCCTCACACCAGGAAACACCTTAACACCACCCAGCGCCTTTCAAAACAACACAGCTCGAGGTGCTACAGGTGTCACGCCCACTTCCCATCATCAGGGCCAAGACAGAATGGGTAGTGTCCCTTTTTCACACCAGATGGCAGCAGGCGCGCCATCTCAGAGGCCACCAGCCGCTGGAACAAACCTGAGCTCGGTTTACAGGGGTGCATATTACACACCTCAAGGGCAAACCCCCAGCCACCAGCCCATCCCTATGCATACCTTGCACTCACACACTCCAACAACAATGAGTGCTACAGGCCAACAACCACCCCAACACTCAACCCCATACCCACAGGCATCTGCACATATCATTAGAAATATGGGTAACATGAGTTTAAATCATGACAAACTCACCTCAGTTCAAATGAGCTCCTTCAACAAACCTGAGCCTTTTGACAAACCATCTCCATACAGATCTGCCTCCAAATTCATAGCAGAATTCAAATTCTGGATCAGGAATGTCCACGCCACTAGGCCAGACCTACATGCATCATGCATGTATACCTTCCTCAAAGGCAGAGCTGCTCAATGGTTCTACGCCAACATATTTGATAAGCCCATCATCTATGATGCTGAAGCCGTTTACAAATCTTTCCTGAAGCGTTTTGGCCAGCTTGACCCTGCAACTATCATTAAAGGGTACAGAACCAGAAAACAGCAACCAAAAGAGTCAGTGGAGGATTATATCTCAGACATGACTCTACTACTGGCCAACAGTAACCTGGATGAGTCTGTTCAGGTAGACTACCTGCTCAATGGCCTCAGACCAGAAATTAAAAATGTGGCTCTGTTTGACACTCCTGAGAAAATAGCTGATGTTGAACATTTAGCACTCAAGCAAGAGCTGAACATAGAAGCAAATAGCATTGCCCAGGCCTCTAGCCACTCAGCAGACCTCTGCGCCATGGGCCACAATAACTCAATAACAACAAGATCAACAGCATAAAAAACAACTATCAGAGATCCAGAAAAGACAACTACCAAAATAACAACCAAAAGAAGGAAGACAGACTCCCCAGTGGTAGCTATAACAAGCAATATGAAGCCAAGTACAGAAGTGGTTTTAACAATCAATCTGACCCCAACAATAGGAGGACCAGATTTAGAACCCCTTCTGGCGACAGATCTGAGTCTTACAACAGAAACAACCAGCCCTACAACAACAGGGGCACTACTCCAAGTAACTACAGGAGATCTCAGTCCAGTGACAGCAACAGGAATGTATTTTTCATCCCTGTGGCCATCACCCCCACTGACAACAATCAGGTATCCTTCAAGAAACTCATGGTCCCCTCTGACTTCACCATCACTGATGATATATCTCAGGTCAAAAGGAAGCCCAGGGACAGAACCCCTGGCAGATACCCTAAAAGGGACTCAAATAAATACACCTCTGAGTCAGAAAATGAAGCCAACCTCAATAACATGGACAGCAACCCAGAAGAGGATGACCATGAAGAGGATGACCATGGTACAAACGACAATGAATAGGTTTCAGGGGAAGGCTACCTTGCACCTAGCAACCCTGCCCCCACCTCAGTGAAAAAGAAACCTGGAACGCCCCCCACAAGCCATCAACCTACTGGTGTTCACAGTGATGCAGAACTTAATTCACTACGGCCCCCTACCAGCAAAAAGAAAATAAAATCCCAACCAAAATTGGATTACAGCTCACCTTCAGACAGTGAGGACTGCTATGAGGACGACAGCAGGAGAGTGTCCAGACTGCGACTTAGGGTCTAAACAGATAAGTATGGGCAGCAAGGTAAGGTCTCTTACATTAATACTGGTTTGACTAAGGGGTCTGTGTTTGTCGACATTAATGACCATCTATACAGAGCATTGATAGACTCAGGTGCCTCCCTATCTTTTATCAGCCAGAAAATGGCAGATAAAGTGTCAAACAGCCCCAACTTCCTCAATGGTAAAAGATCCAGACTTGTTGTACTCCTAGCAGACAAATCCTCAGTACAGGTAAACAACTCAATAACACTAAAATTCTTGATTGAAGGAGCAGAATTCTCTTGTAAATTCCATATCGTCCCCAAACTGAACCATCCACTCATCCTTGACGTAAACTTTATGACCAAATACAAGGCCAGGCTCAGTTTTGGACCAAAACCTCCCATAGGGTACCCAATCAGACCCACTGAAGATTCAATCATCCCACCAAATTCTGAAGCAACTCTAAATGCCTTTGTAGCTGGGCCACAGGAAATTATTAATTCAACAGGCATCACTGAAAACATTGGTCTCAGATTACCAATACTGATCAAACATGCCTTGGTTAAACCCAAGACAGAATCAAAATTAATACTGGTAACTTTGGCAAATCCAAATGATTTTCCCGTACCATTGAAAAGACATACCACCCTAGGTACCCTTAAGCTTTTCAACATTGAAAAAGCTGTGCCCATAGGTTCCCTTGACAACCAGCAGCCTTCAAAAAAGGACAGCAGACCTGCCAAAGATCTTTTCCCAATTAATTGTGGGGATGATCCATTGCAACAGCTCCCTAAAAGCAATGAGCCTCTAAAGTATAAAATCTGTGAGCAGCTCAATGACAAACAGAAGGAGCAAATCCGCGATATTGTTGAAGAAAACAGGCAGGCCTTTGTAATTAATGACAGTGCTATTGGTCTAAATGTAGAGAATGAGATCAAACTTGAACTGATCCAAGACTTCAAACCCTGTAACAGACCGTCATACAGAATGTCCCCACACAAGGAAATTTTTCAAAGAGAGCTCCTGGAGAAACACCTGAAGCAGGGAGTAATTGAAGAATGCACAAAACCTTGTGAGTGGAACTCCCCAGCCTTTTTGGTACCAAAACCCCAAGGTGACAGATCTGTAGCATCAGGGTGGAGGATTGTAGTGGACTACAGATGGGTTAATCAAAACCTCAAGTCCTTCTCATATTCCTTCCCCAGGGCAGACGATCTCATGCAGCAAATTGGTAGAACAGGCGCCAAGTTTTTCTCTAAATTAGATGTCTACAGCGCCTACCACCAGATCCCCCTAGCGGAAGAATCCAGACCAATCACCACCTTCGCTGCAAATGGAACCAGATACATGGCAAAAGTATTGCCTATGGGACTCAAGACATCAGGTTTATCCTTCATGAATGTTATGGAACAGCTACTCATGAAATGTAAATACAGAAACGCTATAGCCTATGTCGATGATGTAGCCATTTACAGTCCCACCTGGGAGAGACATCTACAAGATCTAGATGAGGTACTCAAACTTTTCATAAAAGGAAATATCAAACTGAAATCTGAAAAATGTGAATTTGGCACAACCAAGATGGATTTCTTGGGTTTGTCTGTAGACCAACATGGTGTGTCACCTTCCCCAGACAAAATCTGGCCAGTCAAAACCTTCCCACCACCTAAAAACGTCCATGACCTTAGATGTTTTAATGGTATGGCACAATTCTACAAAAGATTCATTAAGGGTTTTGCCCACATAATGAAGCCCCTCTATGATGCCACCAAGAGTGCTTTTGTATGGACTGCAGACTGTCAAAGAGCCTTTGAGAAAATCAAGGCCTCAATCTGCACTGAAGCCATCTTCAAATTCCCTGATTACAGGAAGCCCTTTGTTATCTTCACTGACTCAAGTAATTACAGCCTAGGAGCCGTAATCACTCAGGTTGATGAACATGGTTTCTACAGGCCAATAGAATTTGCAGGAAGAGGTTTGACCCCTCAAGAAACCAGATATGGTATAACAGACAAGGAACTCTTAGTCATTGTCTATGCAGTAGAGAAATTCCACCACTATGTGGATGGAACCCACTTCAAAGTGTACTCAGACCACACAGCCCTAGTCTCTCTTTTTAATAAAAAAGAGAATATCACAAATGGAAGATTGGCTAGATGGGTGGATACAGTCATGTCATATGATTTTGAAGTAAAATACCTGCAGGGCAGAGCCAATATTGTGGCTGATTTTCTCTCCAGGAGAAAATACCCACCAAGCTCTGATGATCCAGTACCAAAAAGATCAAAGGGACAGATCATCCTCCCCCCTAAGAAAGTGACCTTCTCTGATATCACCATGACCAAGGTTTTCAAATCAAACGCGCCAGTACCAAATAATCCTGTTTTAATGGGACCTCACAGATCAATATTAAAGGAAGGAAGGATTTGGGGAAGTACAGGAAAATTACCAAGAGGAGTGGTTGCAAAGAAAAATAGCTCTGAAAGAATATATTCTGAAACACCCAAGGGATATTCAGAGCTGTGCATCTTGACCAGGGCCCAGTCCCAGAACACACAAGACACACCCCCGACCATCGGCCAATCAGAACCCAGCACCAAGCACACCAAGCCGACCCGACCTAAGGAGGTCAAGGCCACCACAACCAGGTCAAGGGGTCGACCCAGTGCGTCCAGGTCACCCAGGGTATCAGTGAAGGCCGCCAATGCTAGAAGGGTCAAGTTATCTCAGAAGGTATTACCAATAGCTGAGAGCGCCATCACCAAAATTTGCAAACATCACTCCCTCACTCCATCAAGAGAAGCATTAATTGAGGCTCAACAAAAAGATCTTTTTGCCTCATCCATGCTAAATTACATTGAAAAAGGTCAATTGCCACATGACTCTGGCTTAATAAATCAGATTTTGAGAAACCATGATCAGTTTATCATTCTTGACGAGGTACTTTTCAGGATCACAGATACTGTAATGGGCCACTCATTGGATCCTACATTACAAATCGTGATCCCAGAAATCTGGGCAGAGTCCCTCATTGAATCCACCCACTGCTCACCTCTAGGTGGCCACCTGGGTTCAGTGAAAACCTATGCAGCCATAAGATCACATTACTACTGGCGCTCAATGTTCAAACAGGTGTTTGATTTTTGTGGCACATGTCATGCATGCCTCACCACCAAAAAGAAGCCCAAAAATCTCAAAACACCTATGACCCTTTGTGAACCAGTACTGACTGCCTATTCCCATTTAACTATGGACATTATAGGCCCCTTCTCCAAGGCTGTAGATGGCTCACACTACATACATGTAGTGACGGACCATGCCTCCAGGCATGTCACTGCATGGTCAACTGAGGAAAACACAAGCGCCATTGTGGCACTTGGATTTTTCCAAAGAGTCATTTGCATCCATGGTACACCATCAGTACTTAACACTGACAATGCCAAACAATTCACCTCAAAATTCTTTGTACTTTTCTGCAAGAAATTTGGCATTAAACACGTCACAGGGTCAGCACATTGGAGCAGATCACAAGCTCTATGTGAGCGCCAGCACCAGACTATTGAATCCTCCCTGAGAGCTTTTGTGTCAAAATCACAAAAACACTGGTCTACCTTCCTACAGGCTGTAATCTTTAGCATGAACAATACAGTCTCCAGCGCTCTAGGCTACTCACCAAACCTTTTGGTATTTGGCAAACAATCTCACTTGCCAACAGAAGCAGCCCTAGCACTAGGCACATCACTAAGTGATGTCAAACAAAAGGAAGGTATTGCCCTACATTTACTTAACCTCAGGGATGATATCCAATTGAAGGCAGCAAAAAACATGATCAAAGTTCACAAAAAGATGAAGGCAAAACATGATGCTTCAGCAGAACTTAGCACATATACCACAGGTCAGCTCGTGTATTTACACATTCCCAACCTGCTGGTGAAACATACAAGCAAAAAGCTGCAGCCTACCTACTCTGGCCCGTATATCATCGTGAAAATGACCTCATCAGTAACTGTAATTGTCAAAAGATTGCAGGATGGCAAAGTTTTCAAAAAAGCAGTACGTGTGTCTAGATTGAGAACACCAACATCCAGAGCCAGTGCCAAAGCCATAATCAAAAGACTACAGGCTGGCCCAGCTTTATCTCTCTACAACCCAGATTTGAACTTAACACCTTCTACCAATACCCCCACTCCCCCACCAAAAAGAAAGAGAGGGAGACCAGCCGAAAAGGGTATTGTCAGCTTCTCACCATCTAAAAAGGCTAAAAAGTGCCATCAGCAAAAATAAATACACAAACTACACACTCTCACACACCAAAAAAGCACAGCCCCCCCCCAACACCACAACCAAATACACTATAAGTCAAGCATACCTCCATCCTATGCACCAGTGATCTGGATAACCACCACGTGCCTACACCTTAATCCCTGATCAAGTGCAGAAATCCGCATCCAACACCGCCCCCCCTTTAATTTACCAAACACGTCACTCTCAGAGCACATACATACCAACCACATTGCACCCAGCGCCTCACACGCCACCTGTCCAACACTAAATACTGACCACCTCCCAGAAAACCTCCCAATACTCCACCCCCATCCCAGACCTTTTTGTACTTTTTCTGTTTTCTATTTATTTATTTTTTTTTTTCTCTCAAAAACACCAATACACCTTTTTCCTTTTATTGTACGTTGTATGAAAGTTACACAACACTCACATGGGTCTTGTAGATTTAGGTTTTCCGCGCCCATGGACGTTTTCAGCACACCCACATTTAATGGTTCGATACGCCACATATATTACCCAAGGCAGCAGTGCATTCTAGGGTATATGTATAAGATTTTTATTTTATATATTCTTGCACCGGCTTGATGGCTTGTCAGGACTCCTGTTAAATTCGGTTTTTCTTGCCACCGACACGCCTACTGTAGGAGTCCCTGTCTCCCATGCTCCAACCATGTTTGCACCTCTGTTTTTCTCAGATCCAGTAATGCAGGTGGAATACCATATTGATTGGCTATAATTAACCACAGCCCCAATATCACGCCAAGCTTCCACAAAGCAGGCAACCCACCTGGTCAGAGGTCAATCATAACCTTGACCTGCATCTACTAACCTTCTTGACCTAAAAATTCCAATTTTTAATCAATACATACCAGGCCTCAGCGCTGAGGCCACCAGAAATTTGCATACGGGGCAGGCCTGCCCCCACTGCATATATCCAATAAGATAAGGCCTAGCCTTTTAAGGGCAAGACATACCTACATGGGAGATCTGCAACTGAGGGTTAGCTTCCCTCACGACCAGGTTTATAAGCCTTGACCCACCCCAATCTTATCCATTCTCAATAATACACAACATCCAACCACTTCCTGTTTTTCTGAGAGCAAGTGCCTGATTGAAGATAACCATGGCGAACAGGGCATGCAGCCAGCCCAGGTAGGCCTGTCTTAAGTGTCCACTTTAGTACATAGACCATCAGTCGTTCTTGTATTTGGTAATGACAAGTTCATTGTCATACTGCCCAGACTCCTCAATTCACCAATGGTAGTGTGAGCTCAGAGTATCTAGAAAAAGTTGAATGATCTTCACTCTTCACTGTCCAATGTTTGTGCCTGCTGAATCCTCCATCTCGTGTGAACCTAACATCTCAAATACACCCAACCGAAACCTATTACACAGGTAGACTTACCCTGCAAATTTTTTTTCCAACCACAGATTGGATACCATTGATTGCTGGACCATACATGACCTATTGGGTCCTGTGGGATTATTGGACGCTGATAGAGAAATCCTTGAATTAAGATCTCTCATCTGCCGGTATAGGAACTTGGTCCTGGGAATATCTCCCTGTGACATGGCTTTCTATTTGACAAACCCTGCTGTATTAAAGCAAATGGATTTAACCAATGATCGCGTTCAAGCTGTCATAAAAACAGTACTTACTATAGTGTGCTCTGACACACCCACTAAACCTATCTGGGCGAGGTTTGACCAGCATGTGGCTAGTTACTTAGCCCTATTGAGCGCAAGGACGCTCCTGGCTTCAGAGAAGCCGCTAGCTAATCTGCCTAGACACTATACAAGTATCGGCAGAAGTCTAGCAATCAACAATACGATAGATCTGGTTCTCCAACAGGCCATCTTTGAATGGTATCACTGGTCAGGCAGGTCCAGATATTTCCGGCTCCAAGTACCCGGCTTGGACTCACGCAGGGGTAAGCTACCTACACTCACATATTATATTTTTATATTATTCTTAACACTTTACTAACCAATATTACACAAAGACACCACCCTACCCCACACCTTTTTCCCCCAAACCTGTTATCTCCGCAATACCCCACACATAACCACCCACACACAAAACAAACACCCAATGCAAACCCCCCCCCCCCACACACACACACAAACCGCTACTCCCTCATGTCATTTCAAAACCATTTTCTAAGACCCTACATATTTTTTAATTTTTTTTTAGGGCTGCAGTCCTGATGACTACCCTAGCAGCAATCCTAGCCTAAACTGTCGGATTGGAATTTAACCAAAGGACCATCTTTAGACCAAACTTTGGAGTGATTTTCACTCAAATGGACCAACCCCTCCTCTCCAACTATATGGATTACCCACTAGTATTAAGCCTAAACCTGACCCTAGACCAGCCCCTCAGAAAGCCAGATAATATCTCACCACTAGTGAAGCCCACCGCACCTCCATACATCACCCAAACAGCCACAAATTTGGATTACATGTTAGATAACCTTTTCTACAAATCACAGACCCTACTGAATGATTTAATCAAAATTATAAGCCCGCCCAGCATGAGATATCCAAGAAATGCCCCAGGACAGCCCATAGGAGATATCCTGAGAATCCTGGTAGGCTTGGGAACACAGCCTGAAATTGATATCCTAAATTCAGAAATGTCAGAATTTGATAAAAGATTCGCTACCAAAATGCATGTAGTTGAACTAGCCACACATTTCCTATTAAATATGTCAGAATATAATTATCACACACTCACCGCCTTCTCAGAATTCCAAAATGACACAGATGATGCCTTATCACTGTTAGCAAATAGATTTCAAAAATTAAAATCAAATATTTCTGACATTTTTCTAAATCTGGAATCACAAACCAAACAAGATACCTTCTACTCCATGCTATTTTCGGCTGCAAATTCACAAATAGAATCACTCATTGATCTCCATGATGATTTAAGTAACCTATTATCTGCTCTAAATTCACTCATGGAGGGCGAGCTACCCCTTACCCTCATTCCACACGACACATTAGAAATAGGACTGAATAACCTTTCAGACGCCCTCAGTAGCAACCACCCAGAAATAAATATTCTGAAATTACCGGTAGGTTTCTACTACAAAAGGAAAGTTAGAGCACAGTGGAAAGATAATACTACACTGCTTATAACCATACCAGTACCCATAGGGCTAGGGGAAAATACCTATTCTATTTATAGAACAGAAACCTTCCCCATCCCCTTCGACACCTCCGACCCCCATTCACTAGGATACACCCTTTTACAAGAACTACCCCCATTCATAGCATTGCCACCCACCCACTCACACTACATTGAGCTACAACAAGCCGACATGGACCTGTGTACACATGATATCTTTATTAGTTGTGACCTGCCCCTACCCTTGTTATCACCCCTACACCCCACATGCTCCCTGTCACTACTGTTAGATACACCAGATGCAGTACACCACACATGCAGCTTTGCTGCACACATGTCCGCCCCCATTCCACGCTTAGTTAAATCTATATCACATTCAGACTACCTGTTAATTACCAATGAATCACCCTCACTTATGCTATGTCCCAATGGAGGCCAAATTGAGCTTAAAAATGCAGCCTCTTCAGTCATATCAGTGCCATGTATGTGCTCAATTAGAAATGCTGGAATGATAATCATAAATTCAAACCTTTCCTGCATACATAACACTACACTACAGCCCCTTGTTAGGATACCCATCAACCTCCCTCTATGGCGCCATTTCGGCAATCCACCAGCCAATGTTTCAGGCGTTACCATGACAACCATTCCCGGACCCTAGATCTACCAAGTTTTAGATATTTAAAACACCTCCACAATCAAAGATTAGTGCCTATATTTAAAGAAGTACTCACCCTCAGAAAAGCCGCCCTAGGTTTGACCAAGTCGAGATCCTTCTTGTCAGTGAACACACTAATGCATCTCAGCTACCATCTGGAGTATTCCCCCTGGTTACATCTTCTGTCCCTGCTACTGGCCATCTTGTGTTGTGCAATCACATGCCACGGTCACCTGCGCGTGACGAGACTGGCACAGCTAGTCACCATGCACATTGCGCTGAAGACACCAACCATGGCGGACGCGGCAAAGTTCGACACCTTGAGAAAACTAGTGCTGAACATCAGCAGCTTGTGGCCTCCTCAGGCAACAACATCGCCACAGGTAGAAAGCAACATGGAAGCATACCAATCTCCATACCAGGCCGGCAGGTATGATACCATGTGGGCCTGGATTTTGGTTTTCCTGGCGTTGTACCTGGCCCGCGCCTTGGCCGGGAGATGCTGGCGGCACTGGCCCTACCTGGCCAGGGTAGATGATGTCACCGAGATGCCGAAGTTTGTCCTCCAAGTCCACTCGGAGGGCAGGACCTATGACTTTGTTGTCAGCAGGATGATATTCGGCAGGAACCTGTGGCCTTTCTCCATCATGGCACCCAAGGTGGCTAAGCCCCGACTGACTAGCCCCTTCGGCCGCCACCTGGATGTAGAGTGGAAGGAGGAGGTGACCTTTGTAATTGCGGGGAGAATCAAGCAAGTTAAATTGGAGCGCTACCCGAGATGCCCTCTGTTCTGGAGGCCCCGACTCTATAAGGCCTTAACATCCAGCCCCCATGTTTTGACCCTGGTGATCAAGGAAAAGGGACAGCCGGATTTCCAGCTTTCACCATCGGACACTGTTCCAATGCCCCAGCTATCACCACCCACGAGATATAGATCCCCCTTATGCCCCAAAATGGAAGTCCCCTCTACCTCTAGGAGTTTAGTGGAACTCACTAAGTTCACCAAACTGGAGCTACAACCAGAGTCAGATAAATATTTATTTGACCCCACTACATCGGATGAAAGGCCTAAAAAGTCATCCCCCAGCGGTAAGTTTATTTATTTCTAATTTGGAAACCCACAACAAGCCACATGTGGGGATCATCAATTGGAAAACAGGCGGCAATTAGGCCATCTTGCACCCCGTTAAAGACGTATAAACAGACCCCGCCCCCTCTCCATGGACAACCCACCGGATAGCCCCACCCCTGAGGATATCACCTTTATGTGGGGATAGGCCTATAAATAACTCAGCCCGGCTACGCCGAGCCCAATGTTTACACCATATTCCCACGGCCCCCGACCCCCTCAAAACCCCAACCCAAGTCTTATCTTCCGGAACTAACACCTCCCGCACCCCCTTAGGTTAGATACATGAACACTGACCTAATTTAGATCACTTGTAAGCGATGCCAACGCTATAAAATGGATCCGCCATGTTTGGTCTTGACGCTGCGTCTCCTCCAATTTTCGCGCGGGACGCTGCGTCATGACGTCACAGGGCGTCCCTAGAGCGTCCCAGAAGCTGAAATGTAACAACTTTTCGCAAGTTACCACATTGGCATGGCTACATTTACGCCCAAAACAATGTCAGTACATGACAGATACATCAAAACAATAACATATGCACGTGTTCACAGTTACATTAGACTTGCACCATACACAAAGTTTTCCGTGTTACCAACCCCGATCTTAGCCGATCTAGAAGACCTCCCGCAGCCGATTTAGAAACCCAATCAACAACAAAACGCCTAACTGGTGGTGGACTTTTCTAATATATTAATTATCACAGGTACAGATTGGTTAAAAGTATATATTGAATCACAGTCAGCAAATCACAGTCAGTATCTCCTGCCACCTTCTGGAACTAGTCCTTTTCTGTTGCCCACCATCCTCCCGGCCTCAGCCACACCATCATCACGACTCTTCTCTACTCTGAAAAGCAAAATGAAAATTCCTCATGCCAACGGCCTACTCACCATATACAGCACCAAATTAGAGTAACTTTGGTAATAATAGTTATTTTCAATTTTTCAAAAAAAAAAAAAAACTCCCGTCAAGAATTCAAAATTTCACCTACCCATTCTAAAAAACGACCACAGGTCCAACGCCTGGACCATCGTCCTCATCATTCCCACCTGTAGGCAGGCCACAACGACACGGGTATGGCACCCAGCCAATAACCTTGAGATACACCCGGAACCTACATATACAAACCGAAAAGTTTCTGTTAGCAAACCAAGCTGCCATCAACGTTCCTCTCATCCATCAAATCAATCAAAATTCCGCATGGATCAAACATACCACCTACCTCACGGATTCCACCACTAACGCTCTTAGGCACACGGCCCCGTTTTCCACCACGAAAATGTCAATAACCACCTCCATTTTTGACAAGTGGCGACCAAAAATCTCTACCTCTCCGAGTCAAAGGTTTCAGCACAAGTCCTCCAACTTTTCACCTTTCGGCACCTTATGACGTAAAAAGCGTCCAACATCCCTTTATAGCAGACCAAACCGCAGGAACCTTCAGTCATTTTTTGGCCTAATTTACGAACATCAAAATTTCATCCTTTTTGACCTAGTTTTTCCAAAATTCTCAAAATTTGACCACACCCCCCCTAACCAAGCCCAATACATACCGTCTCACTCGCATCACGGTGAGTGAGCCAAGTCTATGGACCTTTAAATGACCCGAGCATTCCATATCATTTATACGAAAGCAGGGCAGACGCCACTCAGTGGCGCTGACTGATGATTCAAACCAGAACTAATTTCGCTTCCCTAGTTACAGCTCCCGCCCCACAGCCATACAATACCAATGCTACTGTATTTGTTTCATAGTCGACACACAGATAAATTAACCTTTTTGGTCAAATTTCGGTATTTTTGTGGACCGCCTTGTGAACCATACAACGTTTTTAACCCGTTTGTAACGTCAGACACCCCTCTGTTTTGTCTCTATCTACAGGACCACAGAGGAAGAAGGGCAACCAAGGCAAACGCAGCCTAGAAACAGATTCGCCACCATCCACAGATCCAGGACAAGCCCCTACAGCAGATGGTGCCACAGCAGCTGGACCAGCTGGACCAGCAAAAGACCAGCAGGCAACACCAGCACAACCCACCAAGAAGACATCTACAACCCAGCCGGCCCAATTGACCCAAAGCCCCCAGGCAGCATCACCAGCCAACCAATAAGCTGTACCGGCAGGTCCTATAGGCAAATAGGACTTGCAACCAACAGGCCTGGAACTCCAATTCCCCCAGGCTATGCAGCTTGGAAGGACAGTTATTTCTCCCCCAAGCCTGTACACCCAACCAGGCCAGCCACCTTAAATCTGTGTACCTTATGTATGGACGGTCCAGGAACCTTTGCATGCCCCTGTGCTTATTATCAAAGCCAGGAGCAAGCCACATCACACAGTTCACCTTCTTTCACCACCTTCAGGCCCATCGACAGAAAATCAAAAAGACATTCAGTTAAGCCAACACCACCACCAAGAAGCAACATGACATTAGACTCACCCCTTGATGACAGCAGCTCATCCTCCTCCTCCTCAACTTCCCCTGAGGTTGGAAACATGGCTTTTATGGAAGCCTCATTCTCAAAATTTAGAATAGACTCCTTTGATGACGACTACAGCATGGAAGCCAAACAGAGGAGAAAATCAGCCGCTGGAAAACACTTCTGTAGATCCCCTATGGAACACTACAATTTACCACCAAGCAGCATTGGCACAAAATTAAGAAAATTTAAATACTAGGACTGTACATACAAACACATGAAAATTATGAACTTTATATCTTTTTGATCTGACATTGTAGGGACACAATTTTTCCCACCCCCACCACCCATGGGACTCCCAGAGTGACCACATGTTTACAACTTTATATGCTGATTGATTTTTAAGAAAGCTGATAAAAAGCGTTCAAATTTATCACTGTGAGAACTTTGAAAACTCATGTAAGTTTTTCTTGATGCTCATCCACTCTGTGAGGATACTGAGTCAAATCAGAAACCTAGGTGCCACAGAGCCCCCCCCCCCCCCAATAAGTTACCTTTTTCTCTAAAAGGACGATACCTGTTTTTCAAGCCTAAACAGTTTGCATTTGTATTTATGGGTTTTAGTCTTAGCCAACGTGTTACATTTTTCCTTTGTATTTATTGTATTGTAAGATTACTGCCAATTGTCTAACAATGACAAGACCAGACAAGAGTGCTAGCCAGTCCCAGTGAATACTACCCTGGCACCCCTTTGACTCTGTCCAGCCTTTATAAGCTACACATAAGTCCCATAGAGTGACCTGAATAAGTGTCAAGATATATTTTTGTACAACTCTAAGTCATTATCAGGTAACGACAAGACAGCTTTCAGAGTTTTACATGTTTTCTATTGAGTTTAATGATCAACATTTGTCCACTAGTCAAAACTCAGGTACGCTTGCAGCGAGCCTCGTTGAATGCTACTGCTGTGGCTGCCCTGATTACCCAAGGCAGCACATGGCACAGAATATCACTACTGCCCTAGTCAATATCCAACTATGTAAAGGATATATTTTTAAAGCATGTATTTTTTATATAAAACTTGTTAACCATGTACACTTGATCTCATTCAGGAACCGGTATATGTCACAGAGTATCACTGCTGGTTCTGCCCTGGTTGCTCAAGGCAGCACATAGCAGCGAGTATCACTGTTGCCACCAGGATTCTTGAAATCCTTCTCATCCATGTGTACATTCTTAATTTGCATGTTTCACTAAGATTTTTATAGCAACCAGTACATATCATGGAATATCACTGCTGGTGCTGCCCTGGTTACCCAAGGCAGTGCATAGCAGAGAGTATCACTACAGCCTTGTGGGCTCGACTATATTTTTATATGTGTTTTTCCAATGAAACCTGCCTCACCATTGAGGATGTTATTGTTTTTAGAAGTAGGTCTATATACACAGTTGATGATTCAAGTATGTACATTGAAACATTTGTACCGGTATCAAGCCAAGTATACACGACGTTTACCAAGTTTTTGAGTCACCTTATAGAGTTTTGCCAACCTTGAATGTACCAATGACGATTATAAGAACTTGTTCTCTACCTTTTGCATTCGCGTAGAATCGAATGGGAATGTGGGGATATGTCAATGGGGTATTCAAGGTTCATTTATTATTATATGAAATATTTTAAGTCGAATGATCAAGCTCGCCTATAAGGCTCCCTTATACCAAACCTTTGGATCTGACAGAGCCAGGTATCTCTGCCCAGCTTTGTCTCTCCTGGCCAGTGACCTCAGATTCACCTCCGGATCCTGGCTAGGGGTCATGACCTCGACCCCCACTAACCCTAGGTACAGGGTGGGAGTGTGCTCACACCCACCTCCATTCCTAGCCAATCATGGATTGAGCTGCTCCTCCAACAGGTGGCCAGCTCGACCCACCTTTAGGCAAGCCCCCTCCCCCCTCCAGGGTGAGATGATGCAAGGCACGCCGGGTCTTGCCTATCCCTAAGCATGACGTCAGTCTTGGGAGAAGCATGCCTACCCCGAGCTGCTCCTATATATGACCAATAGTCACGGATCATCGTCAAATGGCTGGTCAGAAGGGTCCAAAAAAAATTTTGCAGTATGGTAAAATCCTTTTGTGTACATAATGTATATAAGTTGGGCTACAATGCCCATATATGAGGGAAGGTTAAATATATTTCATAGGATGCCCACAGTACAATGCCTTATTACATGGTCGTAGATGTGTCCATGCACTATATATTCAATGCCATAGCTCAGAGTTGCAATCAGGCAGAATATCCTCACTAACATGCAAAGTTCCTCTCATATCAAGGAACAACTAACATATAATGGTTTTACTTAAATACAAAATCAGCTTGCTGTATGACTACATGTATGGTCGTAGACGTGTCCCTGGTCGTAGACTTGTCCTTGTTTTTGTATTCAGTGTCATAGCTCAGAGTTGCTTTAAGACAGAATAATCTCATTAACACTCAATGTTGCTTTCATATCAAGGTATAATTCACACATAACAAGGACAGTCAAGTATCAAGCATCTTGCAATATAACTGTAGACATGTCCATGGTCGTAGACGTGTCCTCGGTCGTAGACGTGTCCTCGTCAGTACTTTTGTTATGATATCTCTGGTTCTATGTGGAATCTATTAACCAAACTTACAGGGCTTTTTGCTGTCATATGAAGGTATAAGGCCCACATAATAAGGATAGTTAAATATAAGATACTTAGCTGCTATGAGTACATGTATGGTCGTAGACGTGTCCTTGTGTAATCTACCCCAAAATCATATCATAGCCTCTGGGACAGGCAGGTTCAATTTTTTTTTGTGGGCTACTTAGGTACATGTAATGTCTCTACCTGGTAAATTTTATTAGTCCATCCACAGTATCTTTCATGGTGCATGACAACCCTAAAAAGGTTGTAGACGTGTCCTCACGACGATTACACCAAAGGATTTATGCACCCAGTGATCACAAAAGATAATGCCTGGACCCACAACTGTTACAAAAAGATTCTCTACCCTAGGGGGGATATCCCAAATGAAATAAATAAGGTTTTGGCCCATTATTTTCTTTTTGGTAGCAAGGGGAAAAAATTAGTTCCTCAATTTTACCCAAAAAATGACCCTTTTTGGCCCTTTGCACCCCTGTAGCTCACTTATTATGCATAGGAGATAGGCAAAACCATGGTTCCCCTTCAAGCTCTGAGCATTAAGAACCAGAATACATAAATAACACAACTATATCTCTTATTTTGAACAATTCATTGAGTGGGAGGCAAAAACAACCCATTTGACGATGATCTGTGACTATCAGTCATATATGAATACAGGACTAGCTTGGGATACTCTTATTCTTTACTTTCCTCTCTCCACACCTAGTCTCTATGACACACAGTGCCTTGGTATAGAGCTAGCTTGATCAGGTGGGCAGCATACACATTGTACATTACCATGCCAACATGTACCTGCCTAACACTACAATAAAGTGGATTCATCAACTGTACTCTCTGGACTCCTGAGTTGCTCATGTTCATGACTTGTAACGGTCCGTCGACAACTGTATACATATACCATAGTGGTAGTGACTGGCCTCATCCATGTTTTAAAGGGGGCTTATCATGTCAAATTTTAATATGGGTACCTGCCAAAAGATCTTTCACAAATCTGTAGGAACCAGCGGAAAAATTCCGATGCCCCGATTGGTCAAGGAGTGGTCATGTGAGTTGGTAACACAGGTACCGGTACATCTTATCCGTGCTAACCGCCCTTTGACACACAAAGGAGTAAGACTCTGATCATATAACATAATCAAAAGGATATGAATTATAGGTAGCTGGTAACAAAATGTTGGGCAGAATTATATCTAGAATTATTACTGAAAACCAAATAGTTAAAATTCACGACGAGTCACGAAAATTTTTGTTCCTTTGTCATAAAATTTGCATCACATTGGCAAATACTCCCCAACAGGAAACTACCTGGCCCTCTGGAATGGGTTAAAAAAAATGACCCCTCCTCTAAGAATAGGTTGAAAAAAAGCGACCCCCCCTCTAAGAATAGGTTGAAAATAAATGACCCCCCCATTTGAATACCTCCAAAAAAAATGATCCCCCCCTTCATTTGGTCATCCCCCCCTGCCATAAATAATGAATGCTCCCTAAGGGAGTGGTCATTATTTGCGCCCCCCCGCACCGGAGGCGCAGAGAGTTTTCGCGCCCCTCTTTGATCTATAGTAACGCGCGGGCTTTTTTGCTAAAAAGAGGGTGAATTTTTTTAGCCCCCCCTCAAGAGGGGCCAAAATTTTTTTAAGCCCCCCCTCGGGAGGGGTCTGAAAATTTTATGCCCCCCTCAAACCCACCACCCCCCTTGTTGATAAATAATGACCACTCCCTAATAGTACATAATGTGGGCCAGAGGGGTCTTGGGGACCCTAGGTACACATAGCTTTTTGAATTTTTAAAATCCATTCAGTAGAACAAAAGATATGAATTTTTATTTTTTTGGCAATATTTTCAAACTCTAGGTGCGCCTTATAATACGCGGGCTGCGCCTTAAATGCGGGAGATTACGGTAATTTGGACTGGCTCATAAATTAGACCATTCTTGTTTCCCCTAGTGGCAGTAATAGGAACTAGGTTCCAATGCTGTCATTTTTTTGGTCAATATTACACCGAAAAACCACTGGCGCTCTCCATGCCTACTGGCTGCTAGCGCTATATGGCACTGATATCACGCCATTTGGATCCGCCAAAAGTGGCTGGAAGTGGCTTGAGCCTCAAACCACCCATTTTGTTCTATTTTTCAAAAGATTTCTCACTGTAACTACTGTTCAGTTGTATTTATAGGTTTTGACAAGAATAAATATTTTAGATATCCAGTAGTAGAAATTTCTATCATATCCCAATATTTATCAGTTTTTATACACAAAGGTTTGAGACTACAGGTGCTCAAATCAAAACAACCCAAAAGCAAGATGGTGGCCAACAGTTTCTCAAGGCCATTCTTGACTGACTTCAAGCAACTGTTACTCTTTTAGATCTTAAAATCAAACAACCATTTCTTGACTAGATAACTATCATGAAAGTAGCCTAGTAAGATTAAAATATTGTCTGGACATCTCTAAAGTACCAAACTTGAATGTCAACAAAGGGATTTATTACGCACGGACGTACGGGGTGTTGCGCAGGACATGAACACAGCGCCTTCTGAATCCAGGCGCTGTGAGGCACGGACGTAAGTCAATATCACTAAAGTTCCCTATAACTTCCAAAAGTGTAACTTTTCTGTAATTTTATGCACATTTTCTGTGAAAAATGGTTTTTGGACCCCTTGATCTTATTTGCGTCACTGCTTACTTAAGCCCTCCTGGTTGCTAGGCAACACTTTTTTGTTCAAAATCCTTTCAGATTTTAAATGTCATATTATACTTTTAGACTAAAATGAAAATTGATAAAAACCATTGTCATGTTTTAGAAAACAAACTATCAATGAGAAAGATGAAAAGTTACCTAGATTGGACCAGCTTGAGTTGCCTAAATTGGACCATAGTTATACTATTGGGTCCAATTTAGTTGCCTAAATTGGACCACTTGGTGGGGGGTAGGGCTAGCTTTATAAATTGAATCAAAGTGTAACCTTTTTCTTACTCCAGTACGGAGCAAATCACATGATATTGATGGAAATACTAAGAGGACATGTGATATCATATATCAAATGTTCACTAGTTTTATAAAATTTTCAATATAATGACAATATAAGTGTGGCACACCAAGGGTCGAAGGAGAATTATTAATATTATTCGTATCTTATAATAGCTCGTAGGTTCGATTGATGTCTCCAAGTATTCGATCCTCAATGTGACAGTTAAATATTTATATTTTACCAGGGATATATCTAGTGAAATAAATACCAGACAAGTGATTTAAAGTTCAACAATGTCGGAGTGATTTATTCACTACCTAAGGTCTAACAGTGGTCAGAATAGATAGATAAATATCATCAAGTAGTAATTCTGTACGGTGCAGGGTTATATCACACATCTGGCAACATCACCACGTCACATCGCAGCAGCGGGAACATCGCCGCCTATGACACATTCATCCATAGATATAGGCCTATCACTATATTTACATGTCAACCTAGGCCAACAATATTATTTACACTACAAGTCTATAACAAGAGTAAATGTCACTGGTAGAATTAATTACAACAAGCTGGAGACAGCCTGCATTGATATAAATAGATATACTAAGTAACAGCTTATCCTGGAATAAATAGATTGTTAATATTCTACTGGAAGTGCTAATAATCTTAGCAAGACAAGTAGACAAGGTCAATCCCTCACTTCAGAGGGTTCGGTGGACACCAAGTGCTGCACACCAAGTTGGTGCCAAAGTCAATCACAAAAATCTAAATTCAAATCCTGACAAGCTACAAGCCAGTCTAGGCCACTATCATTGTCTTATGTTCGGGTAACTTCGTAAAAGTTCAGGTGAAATACGATAAAGAACATCGAGTTCATGTCTGGTCACCTCGGTGGGGTAGCAGCTTTGCCAAGAAACCCACCGAGAAGCCACCGAGTTGGTCACCGGAAGGCAAAAGTTGGAGAAAACAGAATGATTTTTTAGAAAACTGCCATAGAACAGGCTAACATAACATGGGGGAACTATTACTGACCCATAGACATTATTTTGGTAAAGTAGTTAAGTGTGGGAATCTAAATTTGAAGAGGAAATGGCCAAAATATCTGGGGATGACTGTTAGAGCTCCTCCCACTCTGGGCTACACTCTAAAAGTGACACGAAACATGACATTGCATCACCATGGCAACCCTCCATTGTGACATCACACTCCCACAATGCACCACTCCCACAATGCAACATCCAAGATGGAGGACAACATGGCCCTGAGTTTCACTTCTTCTCTCAGCCTTTCTGGCAAATTCTGGATATAAAAAGTGTTGTTCCTTTATTCTGAGGTAAGGACTTAGTAAGGTACAATAGAACTAAGTTACCAACAAGTGGCAGGGGAGATTTGGGGCAGTTTGGGGCTAGCACTAAGCAGTAGAGAGCAAAATCGCGATCTCGGTGACCAAATCACGATCCCGGCGACCTTGGCTGTCTCAATAAGGAAATAGAGAACAATAATCCAGATTGGTCAAATTAAGGCTACCAGGTGCCTAAATAGGACCATTAGGCTTTGATTTTTAATTGCACACCAGGGGCGGATCAAGGATTTTCAGAAAGGGGGGGGGGGCCTGAATCTGACCATGGGCAGCAAACATCGATGTGAGGTCAAGTGGAAACCTGTGATGTTGCGAGCGCAGTGCAGCAAGCTTGTTGGGGGTATCTGGGGGCACTTCACACCTGCATCACTTTCGCTGGACTTGGTCCTAGATACATCCTCATTGAGCCTTGTTTTATGAAGAACCTCTAGGTTGGAGGGTCTAGGGTAGTTTTTGTAGAGTGTTTTTAGTTGATCCTTAGTGGCTGGGTTCAGGTAAATGGCGTCCACCAAGGTTTTAACCTTCTCTGGTGTTTTATTAGTTTCAGCATCTTGTGGTTCTGTGAATGGCAGCTTTACTGCGGCTAGAGGGCAGTCAAATGGCTGTGGTCCATATACAGGTAGTGGATTTCCCTGCTGCTGATCACTCTGCAAACCTATCAGTGCTGGATATTCATATTGATCTGGTATCAACACCTCTGGTTGGCACCGTCTGTGTTGTACCTCTATGTTTGCAACATGGGTTGCTGCAGGGCGTGATCTCCCCTGGTGGGGGGTCCTTGATCTCGTCCGAGTGCAGGTCTGGTCATGGATCTGTTTGATTCAGATCTGTTGTTGTCAGAATACCCCCCTGAACTATCAGATTCCTGGGAATAAATCACTGTGCTTTGACTCATAGGACTATGATCACTGTATTGGCTGGTGCCCGTCGACATGGTGTGAGCTGCTCTTCTAGGAGCCTGTTGAGCAGTTTGGAACACCTGCTCCACTTCGCGATCCTCTGCTGATCTGTAGCTTTCCCTGTCCATTAGGGTGTGGTCAGGTTGGTTGAGATACAAGGGTATGGCCAGTGACAGTTCACCCCTGCCACTCCTGTGCCTAGGCTGGTGATCTCTGTCTTGAGAATGTACCACTCTAGGGTCTGAAGTCGGGCTGATGAAAATGTAATTGTCATATAGACCACCTTGTTGGGACAGTCCATTCTGTACCGTTACCGTTATCAGCCGTCTGGGTTTCAGCCTCTTGGCTGAGTGACTGGGCATGTCTGCCTTCCTCTTCATTGGTGCCAGTGGCATTATGCTTTGGAGACCTATGCACCATTGGTGTAGGGTGATAGACCACTTCTGATGAGCTGCTCTCATTCACTGCACTTGAGGTAGAGGGATCATTTGTGTGAACTATTGGCCCATTCATATCAGATCTAGTAGGCGAGTACTGTGTGATGAAAGGTGGGTCTGAAGAGGAAGAGTAGTGGTTCACTGGTTCACTCCTAGCTGGAGACTGCCCATCTTGGGTAGAACCATCGTCATAATGTGTATCACCCAGTGAGAAAAGGTCTCTGACGGTGCTTGGGGCGTCCCTGGGGACGCACCCCTCCACCTGTGCTAGTTGTATGTTTCATTCAGAATGTCGCCTCTAGGAGGTGTGGAGGGTGATACTGGTCTCAGGTCAGGGGTCTCCATGTCTGTCACAAGCTGCTCAGTAGTGTGTTGAAAACAGACACCTGTTGCTATTTAAGTAGCCCGCTGGGGTCAAGCCCTCAGGCGTGGGGTGAAGTGGATTCAGCCAATTAGAATGCTGATGAGACTCAATTGGGGTGTAGTCAAACAGTAGGCCCTTCTGTGATTGACAGGTCGGTGTTAGCGTCTCCCATGTTCTTTATTGGAACACTGTGACATTATCTGTCTTAAGAATCCGACATATGGTGGAAGGTTGTGCCCTATCCCCCTTCTGGGGCAACTGAGCTGCTCATGGTTCCCCATGTGTTGCTCAGACACGAGAGACCTGGTTCAAGTGACGATAAGCTCACCCTACCTGACCTGTCTCTCTAAGCCGACCCACAAGGTCAGTGGTCGATGACGGATAACTACTGGTAAAAATCTCTGAATATCTGGCCACTGGAGCAGGCAGGGTGGAGGGCTTTAATAGTTCGATCAGCATTTAAAACAGGCTCTAATTGAGGATTAATGTAGGCTACAATTGGGCAGAGGAACCTGAATTGAGTAGACCATGCTAGCTGGTTTTGATTCTTCATCTAGCCTACTCCTGCAGGTATAAAAGCTTGACCCTCTCTCACTCTATACTACATATAGGTAGTATTATAGGACTATATATATCTGATAGGCTAATATAGGGATTCAGAGGGTTAATTACAAACATTCACTGTGGACTTTGCAAATAGACGAGATCTTGAGGGCCGTGTTAGATATAGTACATTGTATAGTTTGAGGTCCCTAGACACATGTATGGCAATGGAATAGCATAGGCCCTACTGAAATACAGATCAAATGAATTATTGTCAAAATTGTCAGATCAAATGAATCATTGTCAAAAGAAAGGTTAGTACTATAGATATAACCACATTAGCACTGTAGCATCGTAGGGATGAAATCTTTTCTTGAAACACATAATTATGAAGATGCAGTATCATGGCAAAACATGTTACTGTTAAAAGAAGATAGAAGATTTTGGATAAGCTACTTTAATAGTAGAGCCTGTAGTAAAGTAAACTCTCAAAGAGTTGCCTTACTCAAACCACTTGAAGAATAAACTGTGCTCATGCAGTCAGTGTATGTCTACTGCAGATAGTACCTGCTGTAACCTGTGATCACACAGTAAGTGTATAAAATTCATTTCTACTGCAGGTGGTACCTGCGGTTTATAACCTGTGACCACACAGTCAGTGTATGTCTACTGCAGGTGGTACCTGCTGTAACCTGTGATCACACAGTCAGTGTATAAAATTCATTTCTACTGCAGGTGGTACCTGCGGTTTATAACCTGTGATCACACAGTCAGTGTATAAAATTCATTTCTACTGCAGGTGGTACCTGCGGTTTATAACCTGTGATCACACAGTCAGTGTATAAAATCCATTTCTACTGCAGGTGGTACCTGCGGTTTATAACCTGTGATCACACAGTCAGTGTATAAAATTCATTTCTACTGCAGGTGGTACCTGCAGTTTATAACCTGTGATCACACAGTCAGTGTATGTCTACTGCAGATGGTACCTGCTGTAACCTGTGATCACACAGACAGTGTATAAAATCCATTTCTACTGCAGGTGGTACCTGCGGTTTATAACCTGTGATCACAGAGTCAGTGTATAAAATCCATTTCTACTGCAGGTGGTACCTGCGGTTTATAACCTGTGATCACACAGTCAGTGTATGTCTACTGCAGGTGGTACCTGCGGTTTATAACCTGTGATCACACAGTCAGTGTATGTCTACTGCAGATGGTACCTGCTGTAACCTGTGATCACACAGTCAGTGTATAAAATTCATTTATACTGCAGGTGATACCTGTGGTTTATAACCTGTGATCACACAGTCAGTGTATGTCTACTGCAGGTGATACCTGCTGTTTATAACCTGTGATCACAGAGTCAGTGTATGTCTACTGCAGGTGATACCTGCGGTTTATAACCTGTGATCACACAGTCAGTGTATGTCTAATGCAAGTGGTACCTGCGGTAACATGTACTTCATCATACCCTCATTTCCCCTGTCTCATATCTATATTGGTCCCATGTGAGGCATGAGCTTTCAGATTCTTGTGCTTCATCAGGAGTGAGGTCTCGGCATTTTGTAGATAATATCTAGGGGGTGACCGAATTTATGTGTGTATCATGAAGTATATATAAAAGTAGATGGTACCCGGGGGTTGACCTGTGATCGGTGAAGGTTGTCGGGCAGGAGAGCAATTTGCTCTGTCTGTGATTTATGGTGTATGGGAAGTGGGATTGATTTACAGAGAGCCCTGTAGTATTGATGTTACTTGCACTATGTGTACCACCGTTCCTCTTGTGGCTCGTCACAGATGAATCTCCACTGTTTCATCCATTTCTCTCATGCATTGAAAAACTGTATTTGCAGAGTTCAGGTAATTTGAGCTTAGGAATGTCCTCCATTAAACTCTAGATCTCATACTAACCAGCACAGTGGAAATGAAAATAATGTATAAAAAGATCATTTTTATTTACTTTAAACATTTTTTTAACCTTTTGTGGTGTGGCTTACATGCGGGTAAAATTTTTATCTTTTTCTTTCTTTTTTTACGGTGAGCATCAAGTTTACGAGGTCATAAAATCACTGAAATAGACCATCTGTGTCTGTGTGCTAAAGGTATACCGCTCAGTGTGTTTCGGGTGTTGTCTTGAAGTGTCTTGTCAGACAAACCCTAAATTGTATCAGTAAAATACACATGGACGTATCTGCTACTTTAAAACTTCGCAACTCATTATGAGTCTACTATCATCCTATTACCATCAGGTTTTGTCTCAGTTTACAGTTTTCAGCGCATTAAATTTTCATCTGAAACTAATAAGAATATTGCATGCACTGGCTTCAGTACTAATGTAATATAAGTTCATTGTTTGTCATATCGATCGACGACCAACATCCATCAAAACAGCAGAGGAAATGAGTGTTGCCTGTCACACAGGTCAAACACTGTCACTAGGTATAGGCAAGTGGACTTCTGCCACCATGCTGATATTAATACTTGCTTACTTAGCACAATCTGCAGGTATATTTACAGTCAAATCTCGATATATATCGGCAGTCTTGGTTTTAGATAAAAATCGGTTGGTTACTGAATCGACCATAGCAGTATCTCCATGGAACTCAACCAGAATTACCAGATCTGAGACCCGTTAAATAAAGAATGGTTACGATACCCTAGCTACCATATCGTTAAATAAAAATGGTCCCGTAAAATGTATTGTAAATAGCCTGTAACTTTTGCTTCTTGTAAATTGGGTATAATATATAACAAGACCCTTTTCCATCATTGTTAAATAAAGAAATACGGTACCCACTTCTTGTAAATTTATTGAACTTATGAGAGGCTAAAACACATTAAATAAAGAACATTTCAAAAAATGAAAAACATAAATGAGAAAAAATATGTATGAAACAGAAAGGACACTGGAGGTGTTTGGGGTATTAAATGGTCATTGTATTCACCAAATGGTGTGGATCTATATTGAATATTATGATTTATAGGAAGGTTTATAGCTCATTTTTGGACATGCTCCTCATACATACTTTTTGTTCCCTCTTTGTTATGTTTGTCATACATGACCCTTATTCTCGTCAAAAAAATATGATACCCCTTCTAAATGACCAATTTCCCCTCTACAATACCCTTAAAATCATTGTTAAATAAAAGCTTCTTGTACTTTTGGCTTTACGAGGGGTCACAAGTCCGAATTACGAGACCTTTTTTTTATTTTACGATGGGTAAAGAGCTGCCATAGCTTATTGTAATTTACCTCTCGTTTACATCTCGTAAAAATACAATCTTTATTTAACGGGTCTCTGTTCGGAGAAATATCTGGCTGCTTTGTGAGTTGACTGGTTTCTTGAGGACCGATATTTCGAGACCTCACAATGCATTCTTGATCTCTACCCATATTAGAGACTTTTGACCAATTCTGCATTACTTTATCATGAACAATCTGATATTATCTTACCTAATTAGTATACACTAATTAGGGCCCTTAATATGCCAAATTCGCGATGTCCACTGGTATATTTGGATTCCTTAAAAAAAACTCCATAAGAATAAATTCTCAAAAGTTTGTCGCGTACCATCGGTAAGTAACTTATGAAAATCGACCTGTCTACGACAGCCAAGGAAATTCTTAGACAAAACTGCCTATTTCCATATATGTGCAAGACCCTGCTGATGTACCAATATCATCGTTCTCTTGTTGGACTAGGAACGGTAGTATACATACCAACCCAGCAGATCTCCATGTGTTTCTATGGAGCTGACAGGAATAGAAGCAAATGCGATGGATTCATAAGTATCTCTTCTACACAATAGCCATGGGCCATAGATAGTACCTCAATAACTGTTCAGGCAAAGGTTCCATGTTGACTCCATAAAGACTCATTTGCACTACAAAATATGGTCTGGGACCACTCTAAGTAAATTACCTGCAGCTGCAGCTGGCGGCAACAAATATGGATTTCTTGGACAGATAAAGCAAACAATAGAGGCGATTTTGTTCCAAACGTGAACATTTTCTGAGTCTGAGGTACTTCATGCCGTAGGTTTATTCAGCATCAGTGAACCAAGTGCTAAATAGTGGTGTAAACTGGGACAGAATAGAAGACATAACCGCCCTTGTCACCGTGATCTATTGCATGGTATTGCCGCAAAGGGAATATGTAGAGAAGTACACTGCAGTGCACACTTATTACTCAGTCCTGGAGGGTCTTGCCAAAAAGGAAACGTAGACCAGAAAAATAAACATGCACGTTTTTATATTGCTAAATAACATTTCACAAACTCGTTTAGATGAAACATGCACGTTTTTCTTCACTCAAAACGTGTTTTCCGTGCATTCTACTGTAAAACCTTTGTTAACACTATGAAAACGAGTTAGGCCATGCACGTTTCTATCAGCTCTGCCTCCAAAAGATTTAGTATTGACAAGAACCCTCCAGAAGTGGTCAAGAAGTGAGTTGTCAGAAACATTATGTGACGTGAGTAGGTCACTTTCAGGAGCAGTCAAGTACCTTCCCATAACTATGATAGCTACTTAAACAGGGGGTCACCTATTTCAGCAAAACAAACTATTTCTCAACAACATAGGTGGATTTTCACTCTAAGGTGATGACTGGAAGTTGAACGGTGAAACAAAGTTTGACTATTAACTCAAACTGCTTTCCTCTCGTTTTAGCTTATCTGCAATAGCCACCTTAACCGTTATCATCATTGTATCAAAGCTTTGAGATTGGTTTTTAGTTTGTCCTTTGCATGTCACACGGAGCAAACACTATTAGGAAGGATCAACATAGCTGATATTAATAATAATTGCCTAGTGCAAGGAATTGCATGTATACCTGCATGTACATGTACATGTATTACCTTTTTGTCTAGGAAATCAGAGAATTATATAAGACCTGAAATTTATATAAAGTTTTCGGGTTTGCTAGTTGTCTTTTAACATGAATAGAATCTTTTATTTAATACAAATAACCATTGTTCATTAGATATTCATTTGTTCTACTCAAATTGTCTCAATGTCATTTGTTTTTATAATGGATGTAGATGATAAATGCAAATGGCAAAGTAGTCAGAATAATCTGCCAACTTAACGATATCGCTATTGGAAGCATTATTAAAACCGATACATTGCGGAATTTAGCCAGGTGGTTGAGAACAAACTATTGGTGATTATTTTGTCTTCTGTGGGTATACTTGGGAATTAACGTCTTTTCACTGATTATTCTGTATGGTAGGATTCCATGTTGCACATAGGTTTTATGTAGTTTTTATTACAGAAAACTTCCACAAAAAAAGTGGCTTAGACAGATTGATCTGCATTTGTATGGTCAATTCCAGTACTTTACACCATTAGTAATTCTGGCTTACAAAATGATGCTTTTTAACTGGTCTCATAATTTTTCTGGTCTTATAAATGTATTTCGCCAATTATCAGTGAACAAAGTTTGGTTCAATATGTCAATTGGAATGAAATTGTGTCACCTGGCAAATTTAAATGAACACATTGTGGAAGGACTCTATGCAGCAACTGTTCTATATATAATTCATTAGTCTCTCAATAAAAGTGGCAGTATTAGAGTATAAATAGCTGGAATTAGGCAGGGCAATCACCAATTTTCAATGAATGCTACAGGGACAGAAAAACAGCATATTCAATTCCACCAACACAGCATGTGGCTATGGTAACTGCTACCAGTCAGTCGTTCATTTCTATTAATCACAGTTTTCAGTGTTGGTGATTGATCTGACCAATTGATGACTACTTCGGCAGCTAGATGCCGCTGACAGCTGAGAATGACACCCGATGGTGGGCATTGTCCAGTCAGGATATTGATGTGCTGTAGACTCTGTACATATTGATACCCCATGTGTATCAGCACCTCGCTGAGCAGCTCCCAGAGGCCAGCATCTTTTGCATGTGTTGTCATGGTTACTGATGGATTATGGGTTAGGTTGCACCGGTCCTTCTTTGTGAAGGCACCATGGGGCTGCTTCATAAGGGCCATGTGCCATGTTCAGCATCTGAGAGGGTTTCCACCACAAATAAATTACCCAACCTGCCCAGCCTCACACAGGAGAGAACACTCCATGCCAACATGTAACCAACAACTCAATAAAGGGAGATTGAGGAAAAACACACACCAAATGACAAAAATCCCTGACTCAGGGTTATTGTTGACAATGCAGAATAGTTTTCCATCTATTGATCCTAATGTTAAGAAGCTGGACCCATGCACAATCTATAGCACTGTGTGTTTGTATGGGACAGACAGGAAACCCTACATGTGTGTGCCAGCTTTATGGATAGCCTGTTACATCGAAAATTAACCTATAGTCTCACATAATATCCAAATAGTGGATCTGATAGAAAAGACATGTACTAATGCAATGTAAGAAACAGAATGATGATATCTTCAATAGGGAATGCTTGAGAGTTGTTCAAAGCTGAATAAGTGACTGATATTTTGTCCCCACTGCACTATATAAACTATGTGGTGAGTGGCACCTGTCTGGGTACAGAGTGGGCCCAGTAGACCATGCAGCACAGGGGGATCATACTACCTGTAGCCACAGGGCAAGTTAAAAGAAACTCCTTCATTTAGAGCTTGTAGGGATTATTGAATGCCAGAAAAGTGTTTGTGTAAATACTATGATATATAGTACTTCTGTTAGTATCATTTGCCTTATGTTCCTGCTAATCTACAATTGTTTATTAATGCTGGTTTGCCAAGGTAAAGAGAAGAAAGGCTCTGTCTTATCCTATTAAGCGATCTTAAGATTAAACTGCGTTCACTTTTCCTAGACAGCACTAAGATCGCATCGATCTTAGCCTCAGCCCTCCTTCACTATTCCAAGAAGTACTGACTGGGCACAGGGGTAAGAGTCCCAAGATGAAGGAATAGCTGTGGAGTCACTCTTCTTCACAACAGTGTTTATACCATCGTTCCCCGTCCCCATATGGGCTAACAAAAGAGCACAGGGTGCAGTTGACCCCGTACAGTATTCAAGAGTTGTTCCCACGAATGTATGATTTATGCTTGCCTATTAGAAGCATTGTGCCCCCCCCAGGACAAAGAGAGAGAAGGGAAGAATTACCTTACAGTGCACTTAACGCATGAGTAGCCCTAAGAGCCCTCAAGGACACTCAGCAAACATCCTCCCTCCCCTCTATATGTATGCAGCAGGCTATTTACTCTTTCGATCAGGAGTGTTCCCTGTAAGTGCTCTTGTACTCAGGTCAAATCCCTATGCAATTCTTTCACTAAGCTCGCAGTGATCTTAGCACTGGAAAAGGAATAGTAAAGTGATCTCAGGACTTGCTATTCCTGACGGGCCTGCAACCACTGCATTAAGATTGGGTAGACTGGCCAGGTCTTATGATATGTGCCTACACTAAGATCGCAGGGGTAGAAATCCCAGGACCTTTTGAATTAACCTCCAGAGCTATATTGATGGATATAGGTGCATTCTTCTACTTATTATGTGTAGTTCAAGGAAACACTTTCTGAATTATTATTTTTCATTGGTCTTTTTAATGATTTTTGACCTAAAAATTAACACAGAATTGTGACTATTGGTCATAAAAAAGTGTTCAACTAAGGCAAAATGCGTAAGTCTGTGTAGAATAATCCTGCATCATTTATTTCACTATGTTTCCAATGGCTTCCCTCATACAAGGCATCATTTGAGGACATGTAAGTTTCCCCCACTGCAAATATAGGTGCCATATGCTACCTACTCTCACTATGCCAAAAGTGGTAATTCCCTGTGCATTTCCACAGCCATAAGACCCAGAAAAATAATGATGAATGAAGAAATGATAAGCCCATCACGTGCGCATGATCAATAGCTTCAAATTGGTACCTGAATCATTACTGACGTATGTATAGTAATTATTTTGGAACCAGATAAGTGAGAGTATGTCTGAATTCATGCAGAATGGGCCTGCGGGACACACTATAACTTGAGGATTGTAAAACCCTAATATTATGGATAGCATTTCTACACAGCAGCCAAGGGCAATAGTCAGTATCCCAATAACTGCACAGAGGGTGGTTCAATACACACCCCATAAAGCACCATTTGTACTGCAAGCAGTGCCCGGGGCACGGTCTCTCCGTCAGCAAACCAAAAGCTGCAGACTGATGGAGAAAAAATAGGATTTCTTTAGACAGACATAACAGTCTCTTGTGAAGTGATTATTTTGTGTTTGTAATATGAATTTAGAGCTTAATATGGGGATATATTCGGTAAGCATCAATAAACTGGGTCCTGCTCAGAAAACCCTTCTGCCATAAGCAGGTCAAATAGGTGATAAAGATAACAGACATCTTTAATAGCAAAAGTCAAAAGAAGGGATTTCTACACTATGGCATTTTGTCAGCATTTTATGCACGGATGTAGCACATATGATTGACTAACCAGACTAACACTTTTGCATCAATGTATTGGTGTTGAATTTAGATTCCATTATTGTGATATAACCTATATATATATATATATATATATATATATATATATATATACATATACCCAACAAGGGAGAACACCCATCCACAGGGATTTTTAATTCCCCATTTGGCCACCAGGGGCATTGAAGGGGGAAAATTACTCTAAAATCATTATAAAAATACTTCAAGCTAACTTTTGATGCAGAATTCAATGGTCTAGTTTAAAATGCTCCATTTTCGTGAGAAATGGCCCATATTTGGATGGTAAAATGAACACTTTTCATGAGAAATCTACCTACATGCCTGGTCCTGGTTGCCATGGCAACCATTCCAATAATCAGAATTTGCAGATTTTTATGTCAATTTTTGAGGATATTCACCAAAAAAACAAAAACTGAAAACAGAAATGGAATATCCCTTCTAGATCAAAATCTATGATAAAAACCATGATATTGTTATGTATTTTTTTTTTAAAAAAAAGGCTGATCTATTGTGTTTTTAGATATCATTACGGTTTATAATGTATTTAGAGCTTAGTCATTGATATCTAAGCCAATGATGTCTCATTTTAAAGATCTTGAGATGAACTTTGATAATGAATTTCCCTGCAGAGGGGTGTTTTTGCTTGCCTGGTCTCACACACACACACACACACCCACACACACCCACACACACACACACACACACACACACACACACACACACACTCACACATCCACATCCTCTCTATGTCCACATCCCCTCTAAGTGCACACACACCTCCCTCTATATACAAACCCACCTCCCTCTGTGTCCACACCCACCTCCCTCTATGTCCACACCCCCCTCTCTCTGTGTCCACACTTAACTCCCTATATGTCCACACCCATCTCCCTCTGTGTCCACACACACCTCCCTCTGTGTCCACACCCACCTCTCTCTATGTCAACACCCAGTTCCCTCTGTGGTCACACCCACTTCCCTCTGCGTTTACACCCACCTACAGTGGCCCACAAGGGTCAAATTGAAGTTGAAGTAAAAAGTTGACTTTCACAAAAAAGTCCAAAACCAATATTAATGTTCAAAGTCAATTTCATTTCATTGCTGTCAAACTGTCAAGGTGTCAACTCATGAAAACCAACTTGTGACAGGTATCTTTTAGCATTGCATATTGCACTCTATGTCTTTCTATATGAACACAGTTTATACCAGCAACTACTGGGTAGCTATCAGTTCCCTCACACAATAACTGATGGTTCCACACCAAGTAGTTGGTGGTTCCAGCATCCTGTAACTGGTGGTTCCCACCCACTGTAACTGCGGTTCCACACCTATCCGCTACTGACACTGGATCCCATACCAAGTAGCTGCTGGTTCCCACACCTAGCACTTGGTGGTTCCCATGCACATTAGTTGCTGTTTCCTGTACCAAGTACATGCTGGTTCCCACATCCAGTAGCTGCTGGTTCCCATATAAAATGGTTCCTAACCCAAGTAGCTGCTGGATCCCACACCCTTGCTGGTTCTTGCACCCAGTACCTGCTGGCTTCCACATAGAGTAGCTGGTAGTGGTTCCCACATCCAATGGGTGCTGGTTCCTGCACCCACTTCCTGCTGGTTCCCAAATAGAGTGCCTGCTGGTTCCTACATCAGGTAATTGCGAGTTCTTAAAAGAGTAGCTGTCAAAATAAGTCAATTGGGTCAGGATAGGTCAAATTAGGTCAATACGTTGAAAATAGGTCATATTGGTCAAAAGTATGTCTATTCGGGTAGCATAGGTCAAATTATGTCAAATATGGTGAAAATAGGCCAAATTGGTCAAAAGCAGGTCAATTAGGGTAGGATAGGACAAATTAGAGTAAATATGGTGAAAATAGGTCAAATTGGTCAAAAGTAGGTCAATAAGGTCAGGATAGGTGAAATTAAGTCAAATAGGATGAAATTAGGTCTAATTGATAAAAAGTAGGTCGATAAGGGTAGGATAGGTCAAATTAGGTCAAATATGCTGGAAAAATATGTCAAATTGGTGAAAAGCAGGTCAAATAGGGTAGGATAGGACAAATTAGAGTAAATATGGCGAAATTAGGTCAAATTGGTCAAAAGTAGATAAATAATGTCAGGATAGTTGAAATTAAGTCAAATAGGGTGAAAATAGGTCTTATTGGTAAAAAGTAGGTCAATAAGGGTAGGATAGGTCAAATTAGGTCAAATATGGTGAAAACCATTTAAATTGGTCAGAAATAGGTCGATAAGAACTTTTGTTCTAATGAATGGATTTTCAAAATTCAAAAAGCTATGTGCTGTTTGGACCCCCGTGACCCTCCTGGACCCCAAAAGCAGCAGATGAGCTTATATGGGAGTGTAACATATCAAAAGAAAGGTCTTGGTGTCCCCCTTGTGGATCCAATGAGAACTAAAACCCCCCGTATAAGAGGCGCCTTATCAAGGGAGATTACGGTAGGTCAATTAGGTCCAATAAGGTCAGGATAGATCAAATATGGTTGAAATAGATCAAATTGGTCAAAAGTAGGTTAATTTTGTCAAAATGTAGGGTATGATAGGTGAAGTAAGGTCAAATATGCTAGAAATAGGTAAAAGTAGGTCAGTTAGGTCAAATTATGTCGAAATTTGTGAAAATAAGGTCGACTATGACTATTTTTGACCGATCTGACCTACTTTGACTATATTTGACCTAATATGACCTATTCTAACCTACTTTGACCTAATTGTGCTACTTTTGACTGATTTGACCTATTTTAAGATATTTGACCTAATTTGAACTATCCTTACCTAATTGACCTTCTTTTGAACAATTTGACCTATTTTCACCATTATTTGACCTAATTTGACCTATCTTAGCCTGATTTGACCTACTGACCTACCTTTGACCATTTTAACCTACTTTTACCATATTTGACCTGATTTAACCTCCTTGACCCACTTTTAACCAAATTGACTTATTTTCGCCATATTTGACCTACCTTAGTCTACTTTGACCTACTGGACCTACTTTTGACCAATTTTACCTGTTTTAACTAAATTTGAACTTATTTTACCTATCTTAACCTACTTTGACCTAATTGACCTACTTTTGACAAATTTGACCTACTTTTACCATATTTGACCTGATTTCACCTCATCGGCCTACCTTTTACCACTTTGACCTATTTTTGCTATATTTGACCTATCCTTACCTACTCCGATATAATTCGACCTTAATTGATCTACTTTTGACCAATTTGACTCATTTGAACCCACTTGGACCTAGTTTTGACCACTGTGAACTATTCCTACCACCGTTGACCTAATTTGATAGAATTTGACCTGATTGACCCATTTTCAACCAATTTGACATAATTTATCCTAGTCTGACCTAATTTCATTCAATTTTACCTACTTGGAACCAATTTGACCTATTTCGACAAATTTTAACTATCTTGACTGCTTATGACCTGGTTTCACACAACTTTCCCAATTTGCCCATTTTTGACTTATATGACCTTTTTCATCCAGAATTTATCCAGATCACTCTTTTGCTACTAGGTATGGGAACCCGTAGCTACTCTATCTCGGAACCAGCAGCTACTGGATATGGGAACAAGTAGCTACTGTATGGGAACCAACAGCTACTGTTTTCAGAACTAGCAGCTACCTGATGTGGGAACCAGCAGGCACTCTATTTGGGAACCAGCAGGTAGTGAGTGCAGGAACCAGCACCTAATGGATGTGGGAACCACTACCAGTTACTCTATGTGAAAGCCAGCAGGTATTGGGTACAAGAACCAGCAAGGGTGTGGGATCCAGCAAATACTTGGGTTAGGAACCAGTTTATATGGGAACCAGCAGCTACCTGATGTGGGAAGCAGTAGCTACTGTATGTGGGAACCAGCATGTACTGGGTACAGGAAACAGCAACTAATGTGTATGGGACTACCAAGTGCTGGGTGTGGGAACCAGCAGCTACTTGGTATGGGATCCAGTATCAGTAGCTGATTGGTGTGGAAACACCAGTTACAGTGGGTGGGAACCACCAGTTATGGGATGCTGGAACCAGCAGCTACTTGGTATGGAACCATCAGTTATTGTGTGAGGGAACCAATAGCTACCCAGTAGTTGCTGGTATAGACATATAGAAAGACATGGAGTGTACCATGCAAAGCCAAAAGATACCTGTCACAAGTGGGTTTGCATTCACGAGTTGACATCTTGACAGCTTGACAGCAATGAAATGAAATTGACTTTGAACATTGATTTTGCTTTTGGACTTTAACTTTTTTTGTGAAAGTCAACTCTTTGCTCCAACTTCAATTTGACCCTTGTGGGCCACTGTAGGAACGTGTGTTGTTACATTATTCTATATTTTCAATCGCGAAAGATGTTGATATCCCTTATATATATCCAGGTTCCGGTGTCAGTACATACGCGGCACACCCGGGGCTGGTAAAGACAGACATTGGTCGTCACATGGCACTGAGTACATCAGCATTCTCCAAGCTGATACTTAACCCATTATTATGGTTTGTGATGCTGACCCCACGACAAGGCGTACAGACGTACCTACATTGTATACTCAGTCCTGTACGTCAACCGAACACTCCCCGCCCATCCGAATATCAACCCAACACTCCCCGCCCAACCCATACATCAACCGAACACTCCCCGCCCAACCCGTACATCAAACGAACACTCCCCGCCTAACCTGAACATGCACTAATCACTTGCCATGTAACCCGTACATCAACCGAACACACCCCGCCTAACCCGTACATCAACCCAACACTCCCCGCCTAATCCGTACATCAACTGAACACTCTCCGCCAAACCTGAACATGCAGTAATAACTTGCTTGCTTTGAATTTAAACCTCACCTATGTGCCTCAAGGACACGTCGAGGGTGAGAGGTCCCGTGGCGTGAAACCCGGACCCGTACACTAGAGGGAGCTAAGGTAGAAATCACGCCCCTACACATTTACCGAGGCAATGGTTCTTTAACATCCGTCACTACATAGGCATAGTGAGAGATGGACAGGCCTGTTTTAAGTCATTTGTCTGCCATGACCGCCGAGAGACTTTCCAGCACAGCCTAGCCAGAGCAGGGAGGAACTCAAACGACACCTTACGGCGACGTTTGCAACCACCACTATGCCCCGGCCGGGCCGGGAACCGAACCCACGACCTTACGGCCTGTGAGCGGACGCGCTACCGACTGCGCCACGCCTCCCGACTGCAGATAATAAGAGAAGCACTCCAATATCAATATTTAATAAATGCCACAAATGAGGTGTAACCAGAAGTAGAACTTATCTCTAGCATTTTAGCATTAGTTCTTTTGGGTTCTTTTCCTATATTCATATATTCTATCAATATTGAAGCATGTGAGAGAATGAATTTAAATCACAACATAATCTAAACATAGTTTGAACATCTGTTCTTATGTCAAACATATAGCAAGTGTATATGAATGGTAGAGTGGCTCCATCTGGTGGCACTTCTAGGAACCATTCCTATTGAGTATAATACTCAATATTAAATATAATTTATATGTACATGATTATAAATGATCATGATCAAGGTACAGTTTGAGGTAAATTTCAATTGTATACTGTTTTCTGAGACAGTTTTGACAAATCAACCACATCATGATGACCTATTGACATGATAACATGAAATTATCATGTAAAACAGTGATCTAAGCATGGATCCATTTACAACTACAGTACTGGAAATACAATCTAACACATAATAATAATGCAAAATGTATCTTGATCATGATCATTTATAATCCTGTATTCAGTAGGAATGGTTCCTAGAAGTGCCACCAGATGGAGCCACTCTACCATTTATATACACTTGCTTTATGTTTGACATAAGAACATAACGCCTCAGGGTCCAACTACCCGGTATATAAGGCCTATATAGCACATGTAACACCCCCACAACCTTATATAAGCCTCAGGGTCCTACTACCCGGTATATAAGGCCTATATAACACATGTAACACCCCCACAACCTTATATGAGCCTCAGGGTCCTACTACCCGGTATATAAGGTCTATATAGTACATGTAACCCCCCCTTAACCTTATATAAGCCTCAGGGTCCAACTACCCGGTATATAAGGCCTATATAGTACATGTAACACGCCTCTAAAAAAATTTTGACCCCTCTTGAGGGGGGGGCTAAAAAAATTCACCTCTTTATAGCATAAAAGGTCGCGTGCTACTATAGATCAAAGAGGGGCGCGAAAACTCTCCATGCCTCCGGCGCGAGGGGGGGGCGCAAAAAAATTTGCCTGTTGTCGAGGGGGGGCGTAAAAGTTTTCCGCACGTCAGCGCGAAAAAACCCACCACCCCCCTGTTGATAAATAATGACCACTCCCTAACGCCCTCAGGGGAGACATCCCCCCTCGTGGGGATTGGCCACCTCGTACACCATGGTCTAGTTGGGGTTCGTGTACATTTTGTCTTTTATTAGTTGTAATATTTGAACAAATGTACTAATGCATGTAAAATGTAGAAACATGCATGTTATAAAAAAAACAGTTATCACTATCATTGTATCTTGTGTATAGTATAAGCTGTTTGCACGATATTCACTGGTTTAAGTGAAATTTTATAATACCTATAAAAGAAGAAAGTAGTAATTTAAAACAACTATAGACCAGTGATTGCATTTCCTGTATGACTTACAAATCTTCTGTGAGCAGTGAGTGGTACTTTTGTCTGATAAAGAAGCACTAAATACCTGCTCCATCTAGCCCCATATATAATAGTAAAGGTGAACGATGATCAGTTTGAGCTGACCGTTTCTTCACGAGCCTGTCCGGCCCGTTCCGCACGAGTGGATGTTCGGTTTAGGCGGGGAGTCCCAGCAAACACGACTGTACCGAGCCACTACTGGCCCGATGATGGCAACTGCACCGGGCCAGTACAGGCAACCCAGTAAAGGGCCTTTAGAGGCATGCAAGAGGCACCAGCAATGGGCTTGTACTGTATGCCAGTACCGGTTGAGTACCGGTTCTGTACTGAGCCTACACTGGGCCTGTACTGATGTTTCAATACTGGACCAGTACAGGGTCAGTACTGGCTTTATGCTGGCATGCCAGCACAGGCCAGTGTTAGGCCATTTCTGTATTCCAATAATAGGTTGGTAAAATACATGCTGTCTAAAATGGAAAGTATAATTGATATAAATCAACATCATGTTTACAGTGTGCATTTAATGTAGCCATCCATCTCACTGCCGGCAGGTTTGTAAGTTTTGTTTCAGACAAATATAAGGCGTTTAGCATAACATGATTTCAATTCTCCCAATGTTTATGATATTTGGTTTGGAACTTTAACCCAAGTAGGTTGCCAATGAAAGGTGTTTCATGTTAAACAAATTTGGCCTCACCATAGAAGTTTTTGACCACATTATCATAGAGAAACGGTATGAGCCTTGATCCTAAATATTGTAATACAAGCTACTGCTGACATCTTGTGGAGTGGTTGGAAATTAATCAAGCCAGTACTGGGTCATTACTGGCATGCCATTACCAGCATACCCTTCTTAGCCGGTACTGGCCCAGTACAGGCATTCGATCATTGGCATACCTATATTGGTCCAGTATAGGTATCCCAGTAGTGGGCCGGTAATGGCATGCCAGTAGTATACCAATACAATCACGATTAACTGACACTGTACTGGCTTGTTACTGGCAGTACTGGCCCAGTACTGCTGTTACATGCCAGTATGATGCCAGTACTGGCACAGTAAAGATGTGTTTGCTGGGGTGTTGGGTGGATGTTCGGGTTAGGTGGGGAGTGTTGGGTGGATGTTTGGGTTAGGCGGGGAGTGTTGGGTGGATGTTCGAGTTAGCCTAGGCGGGGAGTGTTGGGTGGATGTTTGAGTTAGCCTAGGCGGGGAGTGTTGGGTGGATGTTTGGGTTAGGCGGGGAGTGTTGGGTGGATGTTCGGGTTAGGTGGGGAGTGTTGGGTGGATGTTCGGGTTAGGCGGGGAGTGTTGGGTGGATGTTCAGTTTAGGCGGGGAGTCTTGGGTCTTGGGAAAATTTTCTACGCCCCCCCTCGATGGCAGTAAAAAAATTTTGCGTCCCCCGCGCCAGAGGCGCGGAGAGTTTTCACGCCCCCTCTTTGATCTATAGTAGCGCGCAGGCTTTTTTTGCTAAAAAGAGGGTAAATTTTTTTAGCCCCCCCTCAAGAGGGCCCGGGTCAAAATTTTTTTAGCCCCCCCCCTCAAGAGGGGTCAGAATTTGTTATGCCCCCCTCAAACCCATCACCCCTCCCCTGTTGATAATAAATGACCACTCCCTAACTCCAGAACTAAGGGAGTGATCATTTTTTAATTTTAGCCCACCCCTGTCCGTTTGCATCTCTTTTTAAACCCCCTAGACTACAAATTTTAGCCCTGTCCCTGTCCGTTTTCATCTCTTTTAAAACCCCCTAGACTAAAAATTTTAGCCCACCCCCTGTCTGTTTCCCTTATTTTCGGACCCCAGAGCTGTAAATTTTAGCCCCCCCCCGCTCTCTGTTTCCCTCATTTTCTGACCCCAGAGCTGTATATTATAGCCCTCCCCTCTCTGTTTCCCTCATTTTCTGACCCCAGAGCTGTAAATTATAGCCCCCCCCCCATGTTTCCTTTTTTTTCTGACCCCAAAGCTTTAAATTATAGCCCCTCCCCCCTCTGTTTCCCTCATTTTCTGACCCCAGAGCTGTAATTTTAGCCCCCCCCCTCTCTGTTTCCCTCATTTTCTGACCTCAGAGCTGTAAATTTTAGCCCACCCCCTGTCCGTTTTCCCTCCTTTTCTGACCCCCTAGACTGTAAATTTTGGCCCACACCCTGTCCGTTTTCATCTCTTTTTAAACCCCCTAGACTGTAAATTTTAGCCCCCCCTCTCTGTTTCCCTCATTTTCTGACCCCAGAGCTGTAAATTTTAGCCCCCCCCCTCTCTGTTTCCCTCATTTTCTGACCCCAGAGCTGTAAATTATAGCCCCCCCTCCTTTTCCCTCATTTTCTGTCCCGTCAGGTAAGAGTCAGCGCCCGCCGGACAACTCAAACTGTGACTACCATACTTGGACTGTTGTCACTACTCTTCCCTCACCTGTCAAAATCATTTCCAGTGCAGTCGTCGCTAATACTCTCTTCTTACTTAATTCCAGCCCACATAGTAATCTACACACTTTTTGGAGGTCAAGTGCATACTTTGACAAAATTACCTTTCCATTTTTCCACTTAAAATCGAAGTTTTTCTTCGCCGTCCCCACGGACGGAACACAATTTGCTTACGCTGCGAAGCCGGCGTCGCGACGGACCGGATGTTCAAACATTTTCGCGCATGCGCGACAACTGGCAAACGGACTATAGCGTGAGCCAGACCGAGGGCCCTAGAACGAGGACTGGCCGGGAGCAGCTGCAATGATGAGGGCTATTTCTGAACACAGCCAGTGGCCACACAATTACATGTATAGGTTTGCAATCATGCCTTCAGATGTACAATATCACATATTATTGCAAATAAAGATCCAGTCAAGTACTTAGGATTTCTTTTATGGATCATTGCAAATGCTGGTAAAGTGCTTGAATTAGCATTCATGAATATTGCACACAACAAGGTACAATGCCATTGGTAATATTGAGATACTAGGGCCATGTCCTATTTAGGATTGTAAGTGCCCTTATGAATAAAGCAGCAAGAAAATGGTGACCTTTGCATGTCATAATGAATAGAAAATGGTGAAAAAATGGCAAATTTATGCTTACCCACTGTTACCCTCAGTTTTTGGAGGCAGGTCTTGTGTGTAGGTGAGCCAGGTAGAAATGACAGTTGAGGTGGGGCAGTGTAGCCCAAACTGGTTGGTCCTGTTGGTGTTTGGGAGTGTTCAGTAGGTATCAGCAGGGGGTGAGGAGGCACAGGGGTGGTTCTATTTCCATCTGATATGTCACGTTCATTTTTCAAATCATACTCAAATATATTCTCCACGGACACATGTCATAACATGGTAATTATGTGTTAATAGTCCATTAAATATCACATAAATAGTCCATTAAATATCACATAGTTCATAGTGAGTCTATACATGAGGTGTGATGGACCTAGGCATAAACCTGTTACAGTGTATTTTCAATGGATGGAACTATGGCATGCATCCCATATGAAGGAAGTCTGGTGTAAATTTGAGATTTCCCCAAATATTTTCCCCCAAAAATGACACAAAAGAGAGTCAGAAAAGTTTTCCATGTGAGTATCTTGATGCTCATTTTTGAGAAGATTAATTCTTGACACTCAGCAATGATTGCTGGTCTCATATAAGTACCAGTGGTTAGTGGGGGTGGGAAGGTGTTAAAAAAACTCTTCAGCACTAAAATTTCATAAGTACCTGTCTTGGATATGGACCAGGGGTAAAGACCAAACCAAATGTCTGGGTATTTATTTAGTACAGTGAATAAGGCACAGTGAGATTTTGGGCGCTTTTACACGGTTAAGTAGACAGCACAGACAGTGTTAAATGATGCCAGTATATTTTTCATGGGAGGCTGAGTTTAGATATGCTTTTACATTCACCCATTTATGCCCAAGAAATCCCCCTCCCCATCTGACTAAAATGACCTGTTCTGTAAGTGTGTACCACAGGTGGTTTGCTTGCACCCTACCACCTTGACAGTCTAAATTTAGCTGACTCTTTACTTAGTGCCCGTAAACAACTTAGCATGCCCTATAATCACTGAGTGCCTATTTGCCAGGCCTCTAAATGCTACCTAACTCTTTAAGGTCTGCTGATGCAGTAGTGTAACGTGCCCATTGGCTGGCATGTTTTACCGATGAAGACTTGGGGAGTCTGCTTGCCAGCACTTCAATGGGGCATCATGCTGATCTTCCCAAAGCGTAAGCATGACGCTTGAATGTAGCCCTGGCTGCATTAATGCATCATGACAACCAAAATGCATTAATGCATTAGGGTTAGCCCTTAAAGGGTTCAACTCTGTTAAAGACATGTCTAGCAAACATGCACATTTAGTGAGATATCAATAAGGGTCATAATTATTAGAACGGGAGAGTGAGTGAGTAATAAATGTTTAACGCCATTTCGACAACTGAGGTCATATTCATGGGGAGAACTACATTACACGTCTTCACAGATGAATGTGTGAGTGCCCATGCATATGTGCACCATATATGCTTCACTTCCCCTACAGCTAACCACATAAGGACCCAATACTGCATTAAAACAGCATGACCATTAATTTCATTAGCATGGTGTAGCAATGCATAGAAAGCAGGTACATAACCAGAGCTGCATTCATGCATCCTGCCCACCTAATAGACGTGGAAGGCTCCTGGAGAGTCATCATGAGGTCTAAAGGCAGCAATGGCATGTAGACTAACCAAGGCTTCATTCATGCATCACAACGGCTAAAGGGAATACGTCATTAAAGCATGATGCGGGACTTGAAGGGTAAAATTTAGCTAATGTCCTGACGCCAGCTGTGTCAATCCCCATACTGATTGTCCTCAAATGCTGCTCCCACGCCAGTTGGACCTGTGTGACGGTCCATCTGAAATGGACTGCGCGGAGTAATTGGTTCTAGTGGTAGTTAATCCACACCAACGCCTTCCGCCTTCCAAGGGTAAAAGGAGTGGTACAGGACGGACAGGATAAGGTATCTACTGCACTGGCATTTTAAGCTAGATTTATATAGACGCGAATTTATTTATATAGATATATTTGGTTCTAACAAAACCGGTTTATAAAGAAGTGCTTTGGTAGGGGGGAGGGGTACTCACTACATTATGGCCCCCACCGACTGGGATAAGGTCCCCTAATTTCAAGGTCATTGAGCCACCAGTCCCCAGATTTCAATGGATATGGAACCACTGGCATTTCATTTTTCAGAAGTGAGTACACCCCTTGTTTATGTGGCATTTTTTAAACCAATTAGGAAAGGGAATTCACTTATAGTGTACTAGAGTTTTCCCCGTAAAGGTGTTGAATGAAATGTTATAGAATTGACTTTGTCTCTCTTATCTCTGATCTACAAAGCATGAGACAAGCCTGATTAATTAGGTATGGTAACAGCCAGATGCACTTGGTTGCCGGTCCTTGTTTTTGCGTCTTTGTTCCATCTCACTTGTCCCGATTTTGGAGGCCGTGTACCCCATCCTACCTTAATACCCCCCCCCCCCATTGGGGCAGTCGCATTTCAGAAGAGCATAGGGATTGTACGCTACCTTAAGCTTGATTTATATAGACACATATTCATCTCTACAGATAAATTGGTTCCAACAAAACTTGTTTGTAAAGGAGTGATATTCAGGAGACATACTCTCTATCATTTCAATGTGAACCTTATCTCTCATTGCATTTGACCAAAACTTTTTAAGGAGAAGGAAATGCATATTTCCCAGACGCCATGGTAGCGCAACCCATGCATAAACCATATGCCTTTAAGGCCTGAAACTATTCATCATTATCATCAATTGGAATAGGTAAGCTTAAGCTCAGGCACATCAAAACACCCTGCCTGCCCACCTGCAGTACACTGTTAAAAATCCATAAATTTGGTATGGAAACTCTGTAAAATGTTATGGTGGTTTGACACCTTGAACGGTGATTTCCCCTATAATAACAGTGTTTTGCCCTCCTAAGGTTCGCTGTATGGGGATTCTGCAGTTATCAACGGGAACTCACCGAATCTTTTCGGTGATACTCTTGCAATGCGGGTGCCTGTTTTTTTAGGGATTTTTTTTTACTGTGTAGGCAGATAACTCCTACAGATGGTACCGCCCTCTTGTGGCGTCCTGGGTGACAGGAAAGAATGCCCAGTGATTTATGGTACCAGGGTCCCTTGCACGGGGATCATGCAGCGTTTGGCCACAAGGGGGAAATCACCAACATCCGGGCACGCTCCCTGGTGCGAGGGGTTGCCTCTAGTGGCCCTTCAGGGGCTCCATGATACTTCGAGGACCATGTACTTGGCACGTTTAACCACCGGCACTGCATTGATGCTAAACCTTTAGGAGTGTTTCAACTCAGCAGGGTTGGCATCATCATGTATCACAGGCCTGATGACTATAACACTTTAAGGCCTTCATGGAGACGAAAGGGCATAATATATTATGCATGATATGACACTTAAAGGACTGGAGGCTAGAGCATGTCACGCAGCCTAGAGAGAGAGAGAGTCAGGGCGTCCTGCATGCACTGGCAGCCCGATCAATGTCGGCAGGGGTTGGAGAAAGGGGCTTACCACGCCATCCGAACCCATACAGTCCTCTCTAATGATAATCAATTGATCAACGATGTCAACCCAGGAGTGGAAGGGTGAAAGGTGACCAGCTATTACCTCGCAAAGTGCGGCTGGCAATAACGCCATACCAGACACTAATCCCACATTGAAGGGGGATTGTGCCTTGTGGCCTGACAGGGGAACTGCATTGGAATTGTGGGTTTTGTGGGTGTGGTTTAGTGTGGGGGCATTTCACAGCTTCTAATGTGGCTTCCTGGCTTAGATTCATTGGCTGCTGTCCCCCTTAGAACAGATTTTACAAAGGGACTTGTGGCTGATCAAACCACTAAGGTGAACTGAAGTTGACTATATCCCTGGTCATTTACAGTTAGAATACAACAAACAAGATAACATGGAAACTAAGAAAATCCTTCACCTGATTGTGTGGAGATATAGATGGCTGTGGTGGGCGTGTTGTTTGAGGTATTTTGGAAGGTAAAGGTAGACAACCTCGGACATCAGCTTTTAATACCAGTTCAACACTGTGTCGGGCTGGAGAGGCGAGCCTGGAGGATAGATTGCAGTATATCTGGATATGTGCCGCAGGTCCAGAATTAACACTATAAACTTTATTCAGTTACATATTTACAGGTTTCGAAATTGTAGATCTTCTGGACAAAGAAGGAAAGCAGCTGTATCAGGCGGTATTATTGGGGGGGCGGTGCAATGGGACCTATGGCAAAAGGGCCTGAAGTATGGGTGCCAAAAGTAAGGTAGTAAGACTTTTGTTTTAGAGTGCAGTTGTGCAAGACAATAAGTGCAAGTGCTTAACCTTTATAGGGCAACAGGGACGCCTCCAAATGCATACACCCTTGTCATCATAATGCCCCAAAGCGGTATTTGTGAGTCTATGTATGCCAGTACTTTGGGGCCATCAAAGGTTAATACATTATGATCCTGAACTGCAGCTGTGCAAAGCAACAAAACCGTGGGTACATGGACACATGGCAATATCATCTGTGGATAATACAGCTGTGTGTGCCATCATGTGCTTTGATTCAGCAGTACACAGAAACATGATCTGTGAGAGCGGAAGGGCATTTCTTAATAGCACCAGTTAGCATTATTAAGCTATTAATGCATGGATATTGGAGGACGAGGTGAAGTTTGCTGGAAATATTTCCAGCTAACCTCACCGAGTCATGGATATTGGAGGACGAGGTGAGGTTTGCTGGAAATATTTCCAGCTAACCTCACCGAGTCCTTCAATATCCATGCATTAATGCGTTTATCACACTTATTCATACATTATGTATTAATTTCTTACCTTATAAACCTGTATTTAATGTAGGAGAAGACATTTTGTAAGTCCATGCGATCTGCACGGTTTGCCAAGCCACCGTAGCCATTGTTGTTACTCCACCCGTCATACCCTCGTCTTTACAAACATGTCAAGTCATGTACTTCTGGCACCGCCAAATATACGATCTCTTGTTGGTGTTCCCTACATTTTGTATCCATTTTCTTCGAAGAAAATGAGAATCCAATGATTTTCCATAGTGATCCAACGCACACGGCCATTCCCTCTTGTTAACGAAGCGGGGAGGTGCCCGGATGTAAGAACTAGGTCAGATACGGGTCGAGCAAGAAATGGCTGGACGGGGCAGGTGCCAACACGTATTGCTATGTAAAACCATTGGATTCTTATTTATTTCGAAGAAAATGGAGAAATTAGGCATGGCATGTTCATATAGGATATCTAAGGATGTTTCTCTGTTAATAACTCCACCTGGCTCCATTGGATTCTATGCTAACGAGGTGTGTAAACATCAGGTATGTCGGAAAACCTTTTCAAACCTTGCAGGTGCGTAAGGTAAGATGGGGATGTGGGGCTTAGCGTAGTGGTGCAAAGGGAATCACACCCTGAGAATTACAAGGCTTTCCGATGGCAATAAGTGGGACACAGACGTTTCGGAGTTGTAAGTTGTCAGCCAAGTCGCTAGAGGCACCTAGAAGGCATTTCTCAAGATGGTACGACTAGTACAGCCACTACGATTTGAAACCCTGAAAAATAGAGTAGATGATCGTAGGTAATGCTTTACAGCTGCATGCTCTGTACCTTTAGCACATAGTGTAGTAATTAGTAGAATTTGGTAGTTGTACCATAGCAATCCTTAGTGCTCACTACGGTAGATGCAGGGCTGTAATCGCATTAGAATGAGGGATCCCACTACGATTTGAAAGAAGTCTAGTCATACCATCTTAAGAAATGCCTTCCAGACATTGTGCTGATCTGTCAAGCATTCGTAAACTCATTTAAGTGACGTGAGGATGGACTCTTGGTGCGCCTTACAGAGAGTTCTTTGCCCCTATTAAAAGTTCCCTCAACCCCCCCCCACTCCTGTTGAGTGGTATAAGGGGCTATGGGGAACTTTTGGCAAATTATGCCGGTTTTTGGAATTTTGAAAATTAATTGTCCTGAACATGAGTTATTAATTTCTATTTGTAATTTTTCAAGCAAACTCTGGCTGCATCATATCCAAAGTTATATGCGAGGAAATACTTTGGTGTCTGCAATTGAGAGTAGACTAATGTGGGCAGGGTAATTCCCATAGGAAAGGTGACTATGGCAGCTTAGAGCTAAGGTGGGATAATGGGCATATGGGAATAGCCATGGGAGGACATCTTGAAGTAAGTACACCCTTACTCCCCATGGTGCCTATTGACGTAGTTCACTAACCCTCTCAATGCTGCATCATACCTCCGGGCTATTTTCTTCTTATACCAGGATGCATTAATGTGGTGACCACTTGCGGAGAGTCCACAATAACGACCTTTTTGTATTTAGTCCATAGGATCGATATGATGCATGGACGCAGCACTGGTGAGTTACTCACCAGGGCCACATCCTTGCAGTGCGAATGCCATGGGACATGAGTAAATCATTCCAAGCCTTCTGGAGGGCATCCTTTCTATCAGGCTTGCATGGGGCATGGGTGCAGCACTGGAGACTTATTTGCCAGGGTTACATTCCTTAATCATAAACACTGAAGGACACAGTGCATCAAGGAGCTAAGCAGCTCTCAAATGCAACACTTCATAATATGATTAGGACCATTGACTTTTAATCTAAAATGGTTTTCTGATGTCACATTATTTATCATTGTTGGTACGGTATTAGTGTTAACCAAGACCACAATTATGTTTGTACAATTGCACACTAAGTACTCGGTCACAATAGAAATATCACAGCTGGGGTATGATTTTCAGGTAGACTATTGACCTCCAAAGTCTGTGTGAGGAGAGAACTACACGGTTCTACATCTTATCCATAGCCTACATGCTAAAAAATGACAGAGGCAACTCCCACTGTCTGACTCAGTGTTCTGCATTAGAAGTTACAGAGAATATAGCTCTAATGGGGTTGAGAATAGCCTCAGCAGGTATACCTACTGGTAGGTTAGAGCATGGATGAAGGTAGGGGATTATTCACTGTCACATAATCCTAAGCCACTGCATTGTACACTCAATTAGCCCCCTTAGTATGTTTATTTTACTTTCTTACCTTCTTTAGCTAATATTGGTCAGAAATAAACTTAACAAAGGGTCCAAATTCGAGTGAAATAGCCTTCTCAGTGAGCAGTTAAAATTAATGTTTGATCAATATAGCAAAAGGTTGATCAGCCAGTTGTCAACGTTGATTTATCATTTAACTGATTTCTGTGTCCTCTGACTTAAGATGTATTGGCAGCTGCTACGCTATTCACCCACTTCGTCACCAAAATGCTGATTTTGCAGAAATATGAACATTGGTGGTGCTCTGCCAACTAGTTGGCAAAGCTGCTCAGATGTTTCTTAGATGTGAGAATGATACTACTGCAAGTCTCTATTTTCACTTTAGATGCTACGCTCACTCATTGATAATAGCAATAGGCCCAGAGACTACATAGCATTTCCAAACGCTACGTTTTGTTGTAGTAAATAATTATAGAGAACATCCATGACTGTACTTTGCATTTTAGTTACTACTCATAAATTGACCATATATATGCACAAAATATTGCATTTCGAAATGCAACATTAGCTGGGAATATCCAGGTAAGATGCAAACTTTAGTCTACATCTGCAGGTGTTTCTGTCATAAAGTAACTATGATGGGTGAGTATTAAGGTGTCTGATTTTACCTGGTATCAGTCTGTGCAGCAGGTCAGGTGTGCTCAGTTGTAGTGTCCAGGGGCCGCAGGTGGTAGTAGTTGTCTGATCGTTCTGGGTACTCCTCCTGGGTGGTGGCTTGGATCCTCCCTGTTGGTGATACATGGAGTTGACAAGTCGTGATTCCTCCATGTCGTGTGCACAGCGTCTTGTCATACTAGTTCATGCTATCTGCACTGCATCGCCCATACTTAAGTCACTCCAGGTAGATAGACCCTGGAGCATAGGATAGGTGAGTCCACCTCAAGTAGCAAGGCAGTACGCACTTCTCCAGGGTCTAGAGGAGCACCTGAAGTGGTGGTGAGTTAGTGGGTAGGGGAATCTCTCAGCTGTTTGGCATATATACTTACCGCACAGGCTGTGTACTTCTATACTACTACCAAGCCCCCAAGAAGCACCATGCACCAACCACTTACTCCCACTGACGTCAGCCCCCCCCCCACTCCTCCTGCATCCCCTCTGGACTCATCCTCACCTCGGGCTTCTCTCATGAGCTGGAGGTGAGAGATGCGAGAAGGATGGTGGGAGGGAGGGGAGGCAGCACCAATACCATACACCTATAATAACATGACTAGAACCACCCTGACACCACCTGTTTGTCTCGACCATAGACAATAATGCAGAGCTGTGTAGACCTCCCCTTCGCCTCTAACAGAATCCCTTAGGTGATAGGCAGTTAATCTTAATGTTATACATGTAAATACTAATTACACCGATGGATTCTATGGATTACTTGGTGTCCTTTCCAACCTGGGGTTGTGGAGTAATGTTATACAATGGTTTTTTTTAAAGGTCTGCTAAACCGTAAACGCGTCAGAAACGACGAGGTAATTTGTCATTCAATTTCCCTTTTCGCTGGACTACATTGTAGTTTGGTGTGAATTCATCCCTCAAGTACTAGTATACTGCTCACCATCAAAAGTGATACTGGTATTTACTAAAAGGCTGACACTGAAAAGGCTCGATATGGTCTCCAAACTTAGACTATAGCAGGGCGTTTAACTTCTTTATATCATCCGTATGTAATTTCCTGTTATTTCTTAAAACCCCCAATGGGAAGTGAAATTGTGTGCATCAAAGAATTATCTTAATCCTGTAATGCTGGTATGATGACTTGAAGCACATGTCTATTCGTCACCAACTAGCTGTACCAACTTAGAGCATGATGACTCTAACCTCAAACTATTTGCCGCCAACCTGCACCAACGCAGAGCATGCAAGTGATTTTAGAATAAAAACTCACCTACACTGCCTTGGTGTATGATGTCAACTATCATGAGTAGGCTTACATCAGTGCTCATTTGGAATTATATTGTCCACAACTAGCGAGTTGCGCCCCAATGATGCAGTGATGCTCCAATCCTAAAAGGGTTAGTATCTAGAGTCTACTAGATCTGCAGGGCATTTCAAAACGATATCTATAGCTATGGTTTTGAAATGCCCTCCAGGAGCTTGTTTCAATAGTGTCTACGACAGGTTCAGGCCCCTGCTACTTGAGAAGGGACAAATCTTACCAGGTGATCTTAGGACTTTGGCCATAGTGACTAAATAGCTGGCTACATTACTGGGTGATCGTACTGCCTGCTCGCTAAATAGCCACCAGAGCAATAAGGGACCGTGGTATGACAACCCTCTATGTGAATACATAGTGGGTAGTCGTAGCTCCTGCTGTCTGCACTCCTTTGCTCAAATGCACCCCACCTGTACTCTTTCCTCTGTAACCATGTATGTACTCTATATACTAATGCCCTGACCTCAGGAGGGCATTTCAAAACAAATATGGCTTTTAGGATGGAAATTATGTGGATGCCTACCTAATATAATTTTATCTTAGAGATCTATCCCAGTTTAGTCCAAGTTTTAGGCTGTTTTATGGCTCCAGGCCCAGTTCCAAATTTATTTTCATTGTCATGGGGGTGGAGCGGACGCGCATGGCCCGGTTCTATGTGCGTTCTCCTGTACAATTTTCCCAGATTTTAATGTTAACATCTACTTTGCCCTCGTCTTACAAATTAAAGGTTGATCATCCAAATTAATGAATTCCGTCAATAGATCGCCACGAATGTTTTCTGTTGGCGACAATAATTAGGTTTAAAAGTCTCCAGTTAACTTTTGTGATATTTGACGGACTCTGACCCAGTAACCTAGTGAACTTTGCCAGTTTGGCCTGGTTTATTTCCCCTTATCAAAACAAACCAGTTTTCTCCAAAATACAGCTTTGGTATTTTGGGCCATATAATTTAGACCTCCTAGGTCAGACCTTTAGTTACCCAGTCATACCATGCATTTATTCTAAACTTTATTATAAACCAATGCATTTTGAGCCAGAGTGGGAGCTGGATCTTTCCATAGAATTAGTGGGAAATGGCCATTTTGCCTCCAGCCCCATATGGCCCATAGGAAATCTCTGTTTTTTTGCTCTAACTGGACAACTTAAGACATTAAGACATTTGTCTCCCACTAATTTATTAATTTAGATTCCTCTCCTGATATTTAGAAATTGCGAGATTAAGCCCTTTTTATTATTTTGGAGTTTTCTGTGCTTTTAGCACCAAATAGCCTCAAGAATCCTGGCTGGTGATTGGCTGAAACCGGTCAGCTGACCAGCCAGCCAGGAACCAGCAACCAGCCCCTATATAAGCAGCAGATATGAGCTGCTCAGGCAGAACCTCCCAGGCTCTCACACTGCAGGGAACTACCCTATCCAGGGACAGCTATAGTCTAGGCCTTCAGTCCTTCAAGATCTTCAACACCACCAACAGGAACCTGCCCTTCCTAGGGACATCTTTAGTCCAGGTCCTGTCTTCAAGTTCTACACCTGCAATAACTCCAACAGGACCTGCCCTAACCAGGGGTCTCATCTTTAGTCCAGGTCCTTTCCCCTCATAGAACCTGCCCCTAATTTGGACTGGGGATCAACTTTAGTCCAGGTTGTCTATGCCAAGGTGAGAGTCCCTCTTTGACTCCCTTAACATTTCTTATTTTCAGTCAGTTAAGAGAAGACGTTCGAAGAGCCATACCTTTGATAACTTAATTCAGTCATCTTGGACATTTTATTCACTTATAGAGACATTTTATTCACTCATAGTCATATCATTCAATTATAGACATTTATTCCAAACTCCAGTAGTCTACCCAAGTGGCTACCCCTTTATTAAGAGTCATTTATTCAGAAACATAGCTTACCCAAGCGGCTATGCCTTTAGTAAGAGATATTTCTTCTGAAAGATAGTCTACCCAAGCGGCTATCCCTTTATTAAAGAATTCTCACAATTATTCTAAATTGGCAGCCTACCTGAGTGGCTGACCCTTCATTATTAAGTCACTATTTAACTGTTAACTTTAAGCACTCAATCATTTATTCATTCACAAATTCAATACCATATCTGTACATTTCTATCACACAATTTATATAATAAAGAGTTGAACTGTATTTGAATTGTTGTCATCTGTTCCTGCTAGTGTTAATACCATCCAGTGGTCCGAACCCTATAAGTCACGAGTCACATTTAGAAACCAACGAGAACACAACAAGAAGTACCGCTACAGTATATTTGACCACCTTTAACAATATGATCCATTTTCATGATAATTGACCATGTGTGCGCCCATGTGGGATCACCTATAATTATATAGATGGTCAATTCTCTCGAAAATGGAGCACAGTGTCACAATATCGTTTTTATGCCACATGCACTTAATAAGGGAGCAAACAGCTATTATATGCATACTTTTGCATTACTACCAGCATTTTCTTGCCTTGGGTACATACTTTTGCATGTCTACCATCGATGTTTATGCCAATATAGGGTGAAACGTGTGTATTTTGAATGTTTTAATGGATGGAAAAAAATTATAAAAATACTTGTGATTTCTTATGTAAGGTGAATGTAAAGTAGAGAGTACAAAAGTTTACATGGACGATTGTAGAATCATGAAAGGAAAATTTTGATGACTTCAAAATCATTTTTCAATATATTTATGGGGGGTTTGAAAGGAAATAAGTAGTTGCGTAACTTTTGCATCACCGTACGTAGGTACATTGTATTAGATATGACAGCAGGGAGAATACTCCTTTGGAATAGATAAATATCTCAATTTTTAAGGTTTTATAAGGGGAACAAAGGCTCAAACAGAAAATCTTCCAATATATGCATGTAAATAATTTATAGCACTGACAAGCATGTGGTGTACCTACTGGCATCACCGTACATAGGTCCACTATAATCATTATAAAACAAAGGCTGTTGATAGATAATGAAAAATTTTCTAGCCCACAATTATACTTTGTTTTTGGAATATATGTGCAAATTATTAGACATAAAGGGTGATTTTCCTACAATTGATAAAGCAAATCAATGGAAACATCACCGTACGTAGGTACATCACCATGGATTGGTCTCAGGCTAAAAGTTGATGTATTGAAAAACATGATAAAGGTATAAGTTTTTTTTCAATATAGCTAGTTGACCATTTTATTCAATTCATGCAAAAAACAATTATTTTCCCAAAGCATTTGACTCATGGTAGGCAGAAACCATGGTTCCATAACCGTACATAGGTACATGGCCATGGGTAGGTGGCTCACCATGAGTGGTATAATCAAAATGAACCCATCATTAATTATGAACAAGAGAATTGAAAAGTATCATTTTTCAACTATTATTTAGGCTATATTGACTAATTATACTTAATATCATGCTAATTATTCAATACCAAAGCCTATTATTTGGTGGTCTTATGCCAAGGATGCATCACCGTACGTAGGTCCACTTTCACACACATAAAAAGTGGCATAGAATGTTCAATTTACAAGATAAGTGTTCCCAATTTTGTCAGGAATCTGGAATACCAAATAGCGTTCAGTCAAAAGAAAATTGGAATGATAAAACGATTTTTCCTATCCCAAGCCTTGTGCTCCATTTTTGTGAGAATTGACTAGATACTGTACACTGCAAAAATGGTGTTTAGATTTTAAACATGTTTAGGTCTAAACACGTTTAAAACCTAAACATATAGGTCAGTTAGGTGTCTCATCGACTACACATTTAGGAAATGAACACTTTTATTCTAACTACATAAACATTTATGCTAAACATGTTTAAATGTTTAGAGTTGAGACAGTTGAATAATAGGTGTTTAGATTTAAACATCAATATGTTTAGATACTTGGATGTTGAATCCACACCAGGTAGCAGTACTGCCTTTGACTGGACTATCTGCACACAGTTATAATTGAATGTTGTTACAAATGTCCCCAAATCCCATGTTTATCATGGTTTCATTTCATAGAATGTCATGTGAATAGAAAGGGCAATAGAAAATTGACTAGATTCACCTCATGCCACCATCATTTCCATAAAATAATCAATAAACTCCATGACTGCCACCTATTTGATGTTATTCTGGAATAGATAAGGCAATGTCCTTCCTGCCAAGCTGTTGTATGTTCTCAAGTCTCTCATTCTGATACAGTGTGTAATATATGTACACATATATAGATGTGGCTGACATCTTTGGAGACTTTGACAAGTAAATACCTGCTGATGGCCCCCCCAGTAAATGAGAAAAAAACAACAAAATATATCTCTGTTTTTTAATGCATACATGTCTGCAAACCTTAACTCTCCATCAAATCATTTAAACATCTAAACACAAAAATTCATAAACAAATAAACACAAAAATTCATATATCTAAACACAAAAGTTTTAACCTAAACACCTACATTTCAAAACACTTGAGCTAAGCACATTGTTTGGCTAAACATGTTTAGGAAATTAATGTTTAATGTGATTACAAAAAGGTTGCAAGAATATGTTTAGAATTGTGTTTAGGATCTAAACACCATTTTTGCAGTGTAGCCATATGCTCATTTGAACAGTAGAGTACAAACCATACTATGGGGGAGGTAAGACTGGGCACTATTTAGCCATTTAGTATGGGTGCCTGGCCTGTACGACTGGGTGCTATGACTTCATATTGGTCTGTATGAAGCCAGCAGTTGAATACATAGCAGGGCCTATTTTGAGGTCTGTACTGTAGCTCACTATGTAGTCATTGCTATGGAGCCATTTCATACACCTCCCACTACGATCTGTTGGTGTCCTGTCGTGGACACTATTGAAACAAGGTCCTGAGCCATATTAAAGATGAATGGTCTGCGATATAGAGATCCTTGGTATAGGGGTCTAATATCTATGGCATACTTTGTTTTTCATATTCACTTTAATTTGATAAACCTTGCACACTGAAAAGAAAGCCTTAGCACTACATTGCTCTTTTAAACGGAGATACTCCATATCGGTGCTGAGCATTATGAAATATCAAATCAATTGCAAAGTGAAAAGCCATCTGTCAGTGGACCAATTAGTGGGAGCGATATTAGCAATTACATCGGTGGGGAATTAGAACCAAAGGACGAAGCAAAGCAAGACCCAGCCCTGCCAGATGGTATTACCCTTAGCATTGACAATTCGATAATTGATTATCTGCAGCAAAATTCCCCCGCCTAACCAACTCCACAGCAACTTCCAACAAAAAGTGGAAATCACATGGAATGCAATTGGTCGTAACGGAGGGTTAGGGCGGGAAAACATGGCCCTCGCAGACGATATTTCACTGATGAAATCTGACGTGGATTCGAACAACAGCAGGCCCGTTCTGCCACAAGGAGTCAGCACAGGCAGCAGACCAGAACTACGTGTAGCGGTCTGTGAATAATGATGAATAGTCTGGTGAGTAATAAGACTGAATAAAGTATACATCTCAGACAGTAATTAAGAGCGCTGTGTTTTCTCTACTGTGTTTGTGGGGCCTGCATATTTGATTAACAGCTTCAGGCTGTTTTATCATCATTACCAGTATAAAAGATTATATCCTTTCACAATTCTCACTCTGAATTCTAGATGTTGATTTCTACTGCAAGCCAAATGTTCACCCTCGATTTCAGAGTTTGCCTATATCTAATCATATCAGATTTTCAGAATTCGATATCATGAATCTTGCTTCCATCTGATATTGGACTTGAAACATAGGAAGTGATTTTTTCCCTTTCAAGCTTGTTACTAACTGCATCATCAAAAGCAAACTCCAGTTCCATGCTCTAAATTTCATTTTCAGACATTATCTCACGATTCTGGCCTCTACAGTGCCTTTTTGGTCATAACCATGTTCCGTTATCGGGGTTTAACCGCACTCTGAGAGCTTTTATTTTTTTCAAGACCATGTTGGTGTGAATCTGGACATGTTAATAAATTGGAGAAGTATACAAAGTCAACCTGGCCATATATTTCCAGTTAAAACCATTCAGGAATCGTTCCCCGGCCACTGTGGCAATAGAAAGACTCGCTATCCACTACACCAACCCAAATGGTACTAGAAGCCAATGTAAATGAAGGATTTGAATAAGTTGTCTGACATACCTGATGTTTGCACACCTTGTTAGCATAGAATCCAATGGTGGCAGGTGGAGTTTATTAACAGGGAAACATCCTTAGATATCCTAGATGAACATGCCATGCCTAAATTCTCTATATTGTTCGAAATAAATAAGAATCCAATAATTTTCCATAGCGATATGTCTCGGCACCCGCAATTGCGGCTTGCTGACTTTTGACCTGCAAGTGTGTCACGCACCGACATCTGGTCTACTTTCACAGTATCAACACGGCCCGGGCTTGGTTTTCACTTTGATTCATAAAAATCTGTTGGCTTTTGGCCTCTATATAAATCAGAATGGCATTGAAATATGGCAAGAATAATTCTCGGCACCATGTAGTATAGAATAGATAGGTTAAGAGGTTAATATCATAACATTTCAACATAAGAAATTGATTATCCACATGCCGGGGCCCTGCGGCGAAGAAAGCACAGGACGACTTCCACTGACAACATGGCGAGGATTATTTTTCTATCGCTCAGCCTAACAAAATGTCTTCTCCTGGATTTATTATGGGGTTATAAGGTAAGAAATTGATACAAAATGTAGGAATAAGTGTGATAAATGCATTATTATATGTCTAACCTAGGACTCGGTGAGGTTAGCTGGAAATATTTCCAGCAAACCTCACCTCATCCTAGGTTAAACATACATTAATAGCTTAACATATCCTCATATTGACCCTATTTATTATGACTCAAAGTTCATGCCTATTTGTCACCAACCTATGACTCAAAGCTCAAACTATTTGTCACCAACCTGCATCAATGTAGAGCATGATGACTCAAAGCTCAAACTATTTGCCACCAACCTGCACCAACGCAGAGCAAGCAATTAATTATAGGTTACAACTCACCTATACTGCCTTGGTGCATGATGTCAACCATCATGAGAAGGCATAAATCACTGCTCATTTGGAATTATAATGTACATGAATCCACAACTCTTGAATTGCACCCCAATGATGTTTCATTCCTAAAAAGGCCTAGTCTAGTCTACTAATTTATTTATATAAAAAAAGGTGCCACTTTGTTACCATTTGTGAAATAGGACCTTATATGACAAGAGCTCCCAATATTGGGAATTTTAACTACATAGGGAATTCATCGGGTCACCATATAACAAATTCAATTGATTCTGTGAGATATGAGCTTTTTGTGGGATATTGGCCTCACTGCGTGGGTGGAAATATGACTATAATTGGCCGACATCCTTCAGAGATTATGAAGACAATAGTTTGATATGACATTGTGTTATCGTGCACCATGCGTATACATATTGATATCAATTTTAGTGTCTTGACAGATATTGATGTCAAGTGGAAAACTGACGAGCCTCGGAGCAGCAGTATCAAAATTTATAGTCAAACCTTAACTCTATTAAGGGCTCCATTATGTCACTTGCTCTTCATGATACATGAATGCCTTCCTCCTTGTCTAGTTGATATAAACCCCGTCGTCTTAGAAATTCCTAGACCAGAGTCAGCGCATCCTTGGGTGGAGGTATATGTGGTGCATGGAGTTATCTTCCCTACATCTATATGTGGCAGCAGTCGTGTACTCCACTGCCCTACAATTTTTTTCTAAATGCAAGTGTCAAGGTTTGAATGAAAATTAATGTTCATGATAGTAACTACATCTGTAAGTAACTGATGGATCGTGCTAACCCTTCTGGACTGACTTAACAAAAACGACTAGAGTCCCAGGGGAATGGTCATTATTTATCAACAGAGGGCGTGGTGGTTTTTCGCCCAGATGTGCGAAAACTTTTTACATCCTCCCACGATGGCAGTCAAAATTTTTGTGGCCTGCCATGCCAGAGGAGTGGGAAATTGTCACGCCCTTCTTTAATTTATAGTAGAACGCTGTTTTTTTTGCTAAAAAGAGGGTGAAAATATTTTACGCCGACCCTCAAGAGGGTAAAAACATTTTACGCCCCCTCAGGAGGGGTCTGAATTTTTTATGCCCTCCCCCTCAAACCCACCACCCCTCCCGCCCCCCATTTATAAATAATGACCACTCTTTAATGATGCATGGGTGCAGCCTTAGTGAGGTACCCCTTATTCACAGGTGCTGTATTCATGCATCATGGCGATAGAAATTCATTGAAGTGTATCAAAGTGATGCCGCCCCTTAAGGATTATCAACATTTGCATTCCACAATACACCAGCTAATGGTTAACCCATGTAAGAATTCTCATGGCTGCTACCGATGTGTATGAAGGTCCATAAATGTGGTACCCCTCTCCACTCAAATATATAATCTATGGTAGCTGTCATCATGCATTGTACCTGTACTGTATATAAACAAAGCCAAAGGTCCTGTGTGTCTATACTGGTACATGTAGCGAGTATTATGGAGAAAATGTAGAAAATGAGACATGCAATGGTATTGATGTTTATTACACGATTGCTGTGATTTTTGGTGCTTTTTCTGGATATTAGGGAGGTTTAGCAAGCCCATCGTAGATGTACAGATCAACGCAGAGGCAGGTATTTTGGGCAGCACGTCATCAAAGGCTGTGGAAAACTCATTCAACCATGACGCTCTACTAGCTTACCATTTAATCACCCTTACATGACCCTTAAAAAAGTCACATTTAGAATAGGAAATCCATAATGTATCAATACTTATACCACGATTTCTGGGTTACACAGTGCTTTTTGGTGGCTATTCCCATCCACATATCTGTCGATATTGCACACCCTGTAGGCTGTAACTTCAATTTTGTAAGGTGTGCGGTTATCCATGGATAACAGGCACCCGGTGCCATTATCCATGGATAACAGGCACCCAGTGCCGTTATCCATGGATAACCAGCACACCTTACATGTGCTTCTATGTCATATGTTACATGTTAAAACCCACGAAATACTCCAGGCCAGGGTAGGGATCGAACCTGCAGTCTCACATCCCAAATCCAACTCCCTATGCACTGCGCCACAGGGACTGACGAGAAAAGCTTGGTTCGAACCATGTACACAGAAACATAACAGCGAGACGCATCTTTTTTCGCTGTGTGCGCTGTCGCTATCCGCTGCCAGGCGAGGAGGTGTATTTAGTATAGAAACATAACAGCGAGACGCGTTTGGAGGAGGAGACGCGGTGGTCTAGCGGTTAGCGCCTTGCGCTCAGCTGCGTGAGGTATGCGGTTCGAGCCCCGGTCCGGGCGCATCTTTTTTCGCCGTGTGCGCTGTCGCTGTCCGCTGCCGGGCAACGAGGTGTATCACTGTATGTACCGATCGTGTACAAACACTATTTTTCGCCGTGTGCGCTGTCGCTGTCCGCTGCCGGGCGAGGAGGTGTATTTTATACACAAACATAACAGCGAGACGCATCTTTTTTCACCATGTGCGCTGTCGCTGTCCGCTGCCGGGCGACAAGGTGTATTCTACACAAACATAACAGCGAGACGCATTGAAATCTTTAGCCGTGTGCCGCTGCCTGTCCGAGCCGAGACAGGCGCTGTCGCTGTCCGCTGCCGGACGAGGAGGTGTATGTACCTGTGTACACACACAATGGCTTGCATTGAGTCCCGGGGAGAGGGGAATAATTTTTGTTTTCAAATTGAATTTATTGGTATTCTATTGATTATTTATTGGTTTCATGGTATAAAATAAGTAGTCAATGGATAACTCATGACTCATGTGTGTTAGCAAAGGCTAATAACACTCGGCCTACGGCCTCGTGTCATTATCCTTCACTAACACACACTTGTCATGAGTTATCCATTGGTTACTTGTTCACTAATCAATACATAACATGCCTAAGGTATGTGGCTAAATATACCTTAATCACAACACCTAAGTGTAAGGAATTTCTGTGTGATTGACCTACGTATTTGGGATGCAGGAAAGGCGGTTTTCACGTCAGTAACGTACGTTCCCCCACTGTACTTCAGACTGCTACGCATTGGACTGACTCACTATTCCCATTCTGATACCTGTCATTATCTAACTATCTGAGCCTCAACAGTGCTTTTTTGCTCATAACCCCAGTTCCTTATCCAGCCATAACGCACTCTGAGACCTTTTCTTCGTCTTCAAGAGGCTGCTAGTTTCAATCTGGACATGTTAATAAATTGGAGAAGTATACAATGTCAACTCCTCCATACGTTTCCAGTTAAAACCGTTTAGGTTCAACGGGGAATCGATCCCCGGCCGCTGTGGCAGGAGACGAGCTCGCTGTCCACTATACCAAGCCGACCGGTGATAGAACTGAATCTACATCCAGTATTTGAAATCTTTTCCCACATACCTGATGTTTGCAGACCTCGTTAGCATAGATTTAAATGGAGCCTGGTGGATTTATTCACAGGAAAACATCATTAGATATCCTATATGAACATGCCATGCCAAATTCCTCCATTTTCTTTGAAATAAATAAGAATCCATTGATTTTCCATAGCGATACGCGACTGACCTGGCTGACCTCCTTGCCAGAAGTGGGTTCAGCCGAAAGTAGGTCAGGTACATCCGGGCACCTATCCGCTTGGTCAACAAGACGAATTGGCCATGTACCGGGCCGTGTGCGTTGGATCGTTATGGAAAATCAATGGATTCTTATTTATTTCGAAGAAAATGGAGACAAAATGTATGCAAACACCAACTAGAGATCGTATATTTGGCGTGCTAGGATAACAGGGCTTGACATCCTTGGATTATACCCGAAAATTCGTTGGAAAGACGAGGGTTTGACGAGTGGAGTAAAAACAATGGCTACGCTGGCTTGGCAAACCGTGCGAATAGGATGCACTTACAAAATGTCTTCTCCTGGATTAATTCTTGGGTTATAAGGTAAGAAGTTGATACAAAATGGAGAAATATGTTCGATAAACGCTTTAATGCATGTTATGGGTACGCACTCGTGGGTTTATGGGTTAATAATCCACGACCCCGAAGGGAGAGTGGATTATTAACCCATAAACCCACTTGTGCGTACCCATAACATACATTAAACGCTTATTATTGCATGCACCATGACATGAAATGTGACTTGGATGTCCGGCATTGGTTGGGTGGATATCAGGCACCCAGTGCCTGTTATCCTGAATATCAAGCACACTTTGCATGTGGAGGAACATATTTAAAACAGTTCAACCACAGCCTGGAATCGAACCCAGGCCACCATAATGATAGTCCCATGCGTTACCACTAGACCATCTGGGCGGTGAAGAAGAGAGGGTTAAAACTTATAGACACTTACAGCGGATTGATGAGTGGTCTCATTTAGATTGAATTATGAAGAATTGATGAGTTGCCATGTTGAATTTCTCCATTCCCTATGTTCTATAGAGTCTTGGAGAGTTCTATAACAGTCGCTTTGTTTCAAAATGTCATGGAAAGCTATGTACAAGAAGGGGCAATTTGTAGAAATTCTCATCCAGGATCAGTGGATCCAAGGATTTGTGATAAATGAAAAGGACACAGGTTACAGAGAGTATGATGTACAATTAATGACCAATGGAACAATTGTGTCAGCTACAGCTCGTACGTTGTGTCCAAGTAAAATATACCTGGGAGACGATGACTTCAAGGAGACTCCCGCCATTGGCAAGCAAGACAAGAAGAAGACGAAAAGATTTGGAAATGTAGGACCAGAGGGACTAGATCAGTTGGAACTCAGAGCTAAAGCTCAAAATACACATCGCCAGATCTCTTGGGGGGTAAAGGTATTCAAATGTAAATAATTTTCATTAGATTTCATATAAAAACAAGTTTGACAGTTTGACTTATATTGATTATCCATGTTACCAGGACGCACCACTGGCCGGGCCTGGGGTCATGTATACAAAAGCACAGGACGCAGAACACAGGGAGTGGTTATCATTTTTTTCGTGTTTACAGCAGTAGCTGGATGTGTATAGCCTTGTACGTAAATAACATTCTAAGTTAACGTAACATTATGTATTGTATTTTAATAATTAAATAATAATAGATATATATCTATTTTTTACAGATTGGCTCATTGACGTTGGAGAGAATGCTGAATTTGAGAATAAGGACAAAGAGGTGATCTGCACTCTTCTGAAGCAAATGTCAGGACCCAAGAAGGACACAAGTATTCACAGAAAAGTCTCATGTGTGTGAGGGCCAGTCTACAAAGGTATTCAAACCAACCTCCTCATAACGTAGGCTATAGTATAATAGGAGATCCTGCTTTCTCAAGTGCCAATAATGTGTTAAAGGGACATATAAAGAGGAATGAGGAGGCTGGTTTGGATGTGGCTACCCACTATAACGCCATAACTGCTGCAGGTCAGGAACTTATGTATACAAGTAGAGTATTGTCCCATGAGACCCCAGAGTACCTCCAAAACAAAGTTTTCTATGAGGTGACCCTTCATTTCGGTCGAAGGGCACGTGGAGGGATGCATTCACTCAAACAAACTCACTTCATCTTCAAAGAAGATGAAGATGGCCACGAATATGCCACATTAACTCACAACCCATTCGAAAAAAAACACCAAGGACTCTCACGGGGAGAAATGAACACTCAAAAAGAATGTATGCCACCGGTGACAATAATTGTCCACTCAAGAGCCTGAAGGTTTATCTCGAGAAATTAGCTCCTGACAATGACTCTTTCTACCAAACGCCTAAGTATAGGGGGTATGCCATGAGCAAATGCTGGTACACAAAATCGAGTGTGGGAGTTAATAGCCTAGGGAAGATGATGGCCAACATTTCAAAGGAGGCTAAACTCTGAAAAGTGTATACGAATCATTGTATTCGCGTGACATGTGTGACCACTTTTAGAAAAGGAGGGGTAGCTTCTCGTGACATAAAGAGTGTTACTGGTCATAAGAGTGAGCAAAGCATTGATTTCTAATCCAAAACACCTGATAAGGTTCACAAAATGATGAGCAATAAGTTAGCTAGAGCTAAAACTACCTGCACTTTCACAAGTGGTTCCTCTGTTATGGTTCCCGTGGTAGCATCAACTTCTGTAGAACCTGTTTCTTCAACAGCCAGTCAGAATATTCTGTCACAGAACACTGATGTAAGAGTTACCAAAGTGGTCAATGTAGACCAACACCCCCAAGCTTCTACACTGTTCTCCCATGTCACCTTCCATGACTGCAATATTACCGTTAACTACAAGTGATATCATTGTCCTAAAAGAAAGTTCTGATCAGCTAACTTGCTAATGTAAAAGAAACTATGTGATGTCTATTTAAACATATATTTTTCTTTTATATATAATACTGTTAAATTATTTAATAAATTGGTTGAGTTTGTATACATTTGTCATGTGTTTTTCATTATGATACAGCTTGATAAAGTCGGGCAGGAAAGTAGTAAGATGTAAAAAAAGAATTTATGCCATGGCTGATACAAGCATTACTATAGATTAGTACTAGAACAGCCGTATTCAATCGGGGGATGGAATACAATGTGTGCGTATTCAATGGCTGACGCCCACGTGACCTACGTGATGACGTCATAGAAAGTAGTCCCGGCTATAGCAGCATTTGTCAATCTTCAACATGGACGACCACAGTTATTTCTATGGTGTAAATTTGGCTGAGTTTGGCACAGACATTGACGAGCAGAGTGGAAATGAAGTAGAAATAACAACTGAACATGTGGTAGAGATCGATTATGGCCAGTTTCAGCTTGATTTAATGGAGGAAGACATCAAAACAAGTGATGACCATGTTCCCGACAATATTGCCAGGTTAGTGGAGCAAGTTCAGAGGCCACCACCTCTACCCGACACCCCAGCTATCAGTGTTATTGACGACCAGGAGAGCAGTTGTGATGTATTAGAGGTTCAAACAGGTACAGAGCATATTGACGAGGCTATAGTTCCCAACAGAGTTCCTCCTGACGACCACCCTACAATGGTGCTTGCTGAAAGAAATGAAGAACAACTGCTGGACAAACAGGGGCTTGCTGCATACGTGGACAGCAGTAAAAACAAAAATACTACACATAAAACTAACCAGGTATATCATATTTATTGATTAAGGGTGTTATTTAGAAGTTATATGGTACATAAATAAGGCTTTCCGGCCAGCGTCTCAAATGTAAACAAAGCGAGCGGTGCACTGGCATCATGTCAAGTCTGGACTGCAGTAAGTCACTGGGCATTCTGAGTGCATGTGTACTGAGCACCCCACTTGGCTTAGTACCAGAATAAGAGTGAGAGTGTATAGACGATGTGAAGAACCATTGTAGGGGATTTTTTATAGTAGTCTATGTGTAATACTGTACTTAATAAGGGATGTGGAGACGGTTTTAATTTTTCTAATAATTTTCCCTTTTTTTCACAGGTCATCAATGCTTGCCAGAAATGGTTAGATAAGTTCTGTCAGGAAACACGTCCCATACATGAGATTGAACCCCAGGAGTTGGATGCCTTCATGTGCAACTACATTGTTGGGAAAAAGAAGCAGAATGGTGAGGAGCATGAGCCAGATACCTTGACTTCCATATATCGAGTTATTCTGAGGTGTGTAGAATTTTATCATTGTTCTTTTATTTTTGTAGCTAATATGTATGGAGGCTAAAGTATATAATTTACTGTGATTTTCAAGTAATATTTAGCCATAAAATTGACCGTAAGAAATGATATTTTTTCTGCACTATTTCTCCTATAAATTTTTATATTCTACAGGCGTCTAAAGGATATGAAGTATGGAGTAGACCCACTGAAAGATCCAAGGTTTGAAATGTCACGTGAGGTCCTGCATGCAAAGCGAGTTAAACTGAAGGCTGCAGGCAAAGGCAATAGACCTAACAGAGCAGAAGCTATTACAAAAGAAGAAATGGAGGTGCTTTGGGAGAGGGGGAGCCTTGGGATGACAAAAAAATGAGGGGAGCATTGCACACTATAATACAGCAAACCGGGCCCATCAGAGAGCCATGAGCTATATTGTTTCTGCTACAGCACAGGGGGGAGGGGTAGACATGAAATTAACACTGACTTACCTCAGCCGCCAGCAGGGATCATCTCCAAGTCGCTGCCATCAAGCATAAATCCACGGAAATGATCCAAGCTTTGCCAATACAAAGTCCAGCACCTCAGTGCCTATGATTAATAACACATCCTCCAAGAAGAAGAAGAAACCTTCCGCCGGCATGGGTAGAGCTCCTTCCCTGGGTCCATCCATAGAATCCTTGCCAGGATACGCTGAGGGAGACACCCGACAAATAGTCCCTGACAACACGGCCTTTTCTAAGTTGGTAAATCGGGACAATATCCAGCGCTTGGGTTCCTCAGTCCAGGGGATGTTTGCACATGCCTCCATTACAGGGAATATCTATCTGACAATAAACTACAATGTCTCCTTCTCTCAGAGTGCTTCACTCAATATGTCACCCATTAATCCACAAATTAAAGACGATTAAGCTCCTCCTTGTTGAATTTGCCACACGCCATATTTGGCCGGAATGTTTCAAGTGTCCTGGATGTTGACTTGGTTATTTAGAAATAAAAAATGTTGAAGTTCCCATTGAAAAAGTTGTCTTTTTGCCCTTATTGTATAGGCATTTAATGAAAAGAAATGGTGGTGGTAATTAAAAGAAGTAATAACCTTGATATTTACACAAAATTGAATTTTGAAATTAATACGAACATCTTCGGCGGCGCTAGGGTGAGTTTGTGGTGGGAAAAGGCATGTACGGGGGTGACAAGAAATAGTCCACGGCTTCCCGGCTTGTTTGGATTTTTTTAATTACATTTAATTGGCTACTACAGCAATGTCATTTGAATACAATTAATCAAAGATTAATTCTAAAACTATTAGATATCTCAGTTCTAAAGTATTTCGAAAATTAAAAAAAAATAATATGAAAAAGATGCGAAACTCCGGTTGACCCCATGGCTAGCTCTCGGTGTAGGAAGCTATAAGAGATCAGCAGGTCGAGCAAGGTGTCATGGCAGATCAAAGCAAATCGAGACGACTCGACACATTCAAAATCAGTAAATATTGTTGACTTTCTTTACTTAAACCTGTTGGACCATGGCATAAATGCAAATGACAACTCGCATGTGATAAATTATCACATGCTCGTTGACATTTGCTTATATATATGCCCCCTGACCTCTGAATAATGGCTATTTGCAAGGGTTTTAGTGTGTAACAAAGCAAGTAACGTATGGATATCAGGCACCTCGTTGGTTGTATCTTAGGATATCAAGATAAGATACAACCAACGAGGTGCCCGATATCTATACATTACTTATATAATATAAGACGTAGGTGGTACTTGTCCTGCATTATTTTTATCATATTGCCTCCTAGACCTGCCCCTCTAGAACTTACTGTAATCTTGCAACTATTCCCTCCTAATTCTATATTCAACAATTTTGATCTTTGACTTTTCATTTCTTCACAGTTATTGCACATTAATCCTTCAAATGGCCATATAATTATCTCCTAATAGTTCTTTATATTTGTTGACATGATACACGAATGAGGTCCAAGTGACTAACTTGCCTGCGATGTTTGGTGCAGCACACAAATTCTTGGGGAGTGCATCAAACACGTTTGGTTATCATAATACGTGAATACAACCTGTTGCGTTTCTCGCATAGTCCATTATGTTTTTACACATAATAATGTGAATATCCCACTTGTGGGTCACCACCAGTACTACCAATCTATAATTCACAGTGTGCAATAGAGCTCACTTGTCTATCTCAAAGGTCATATAGGGTACTCACCCCAGCTTCGATTAATGCCTATAAATAAATGGATACAGATATTTGTGACATTCTCATTGGTGGTCTAGAGTTGCTGATACTATAACCCTTTAGAGGTCGCATGATGCCTCTAAGGTCATGTTGCATTGTCATCATTCATCACCATGCTGATTAATAGGTATTTAGCATCTTTGTCCATTGTCTGGCCCTTAAAGGGTTAATATGCCGTTCATTCATCATGTGTCTGTCAGCGATGTTCATTAGTGAACCTGGGTTACACCCAAGGCAGTCATTCACCTTCGGCGCCGTCGACTACTTCCCAAGCACAGAAAATAACACGATAACATCACTTCCACCGTGTTTGATTTATGAATTAACAATAGCAAACAATGGGCAATTCATAGTCTGCGCCAGTCCAACTTCACATAACTTATTTATGGCATTCCCCGGCGCCAGAACCCGCCGTATTATTAATCAAATAAAGCTCTTCTGTTGATTGTCGTGTGTGGATAAAAATTGATAAAGCTATGAGAATTCCTTCTGAATTATACATGAGTGTCAGCGCCGATTTAATCAGAGTGGCCGTCCTGGTGGTCTCCATATATATCTTTTTAGTCAGCAATTGCTTCGTTGTATTGTAAATCTGGTATGTTAGTTGTACTTGTGGGGTATTGAATCAACTGACACCCTTATATTACAGCAATATTTTATTGTCTGAATTTGAATATTGATATAATTGTGTATTCATCATATGTATTTACTTACACATAGTGTACTTGGGGTTTGTAGGAGACATGTCAAATAATCATAAATAAAGATCAGCATTGAAGTTATAGATCTACACTAAACAAGAAATGCGGTTGTGACCGCGTAAAAAACGCCTCCCGGCATTTTTCATTTCTTGCATACAAGGGAATTTAGTTTGGGGATTCTGTATTGTGACACCTCATCACATGGGGGAAATGCAATCATCATAGCGCCTCCCGTCCCGCTTCGCGGGACCACGGCTACACGGCATGGGGAGGCGCTAAAAAAAATGTTGACGAAATAATAGCGGAATCCTCATCCCAAAGTTGCTAGAGATTCTTTGCAAGACTGTACCTGGGGATTTTTGTAAAAACATCACTAGTTCGTTCTCTGCTATACAATTACTGTGGTTCACTTTTCGGCTTTACAAGTATTCCTGGTAGCATCAACAGTAATTATTGTAATGTATATGATACAAAGAACCTTGAAACATTAACCTTGACCCTGTACATGTCATTTTTTAGCGCCTTCCACGCTGCATAGCGGCGGTACCGCGAAGCGGTACAGGAGTGTGCTATGATGATTGCATTTGCCCCATGTGATGAGGTCTCATAATACAAAATTACTGGATAGAGAAATTGATAATTGTGAAATCTTCTTTATGTCTGTTTTTATGAGACATGTCATCAAACACTGGTATACCGACATTAACGGCGGGAGGCGTTTTTTACGCGGTCACAACCGCATTTCTTGTTTCCTTTTGATGCATAAAAGCATCCATAAAAACTGCAAGGGCTGCTTTCATACATCAACCAAGCAAAGCCTTTGATATTCAAGATGCACTCAGGTTTATCCATTGACAAACATATGTTTTACAGGCCTTAAAACGAAAATGGTCTGGATACAGCAACATATAAATTCATGAGAAAGAAAGAGCTTTAAATTTGTTGTACATTTGATGGTAGTTTTCGAGGAATTGTCTAAATCATCAATATCACACCTTTCCCCATTTATCATTTTCCTACACATTTCAAATCATATACTTATTCCCTTCCCCTTTGACCTCTTTCTTTTTCACTGCTCACTCTCCTTCTCTTCCTTCCTTCCTGGTGCCTCACCTCTTCGATGACCAACCATGCTGTTCCACCCATGCTACCAGTTCTAGGTAGAATAATGTAATATATATGCTGTCAGCACCACGGGATCCTCATTAGGAAGGGCTGAGTGTATGACAGAATGCGGAGGGGGGGGGGTGGTAAATGGATATAATATGATAAGCAGACAAAAAGACAACAGATTCACTATTGCTTGGTCAAAAGTGGTGTAGGACTATCATTGACTTTAGTTGACAAGTGCCAATTCCCTGGGTGGACAGACATTTTTTGCATTATAAATTTACAGGGTAGTACAATAGAATGGGGGCCTGACCCTTTCAGGACTACATAATGTGTTATCATATTACCAGAAAGATGCCTCGGTGCAACACCGGCAAGTTAGTTTAATTTATCCAATATCATTGTCAATAAAATGACCGAATGTAATAGATCAACTAGGATGAGTCACGGTTAATGCTTGCCAGTACTTTATCATCATGAAGAAAGAACATAAACCTTGGGCATCATTTGGCCTTTCAAGGGTAAGAAAGGCGTAAGGCACATTCCAGTTTAAGTCTATCTTTTCATGTCCTCAGATGCGTTTTGGTTATATCTTGCGATGTAATTGATTTAGAATAATGTGAATGGTTTCTAATGAATCTTGAAGTCTCAGAGAAATTTCCAATTAGCATTAAAATGTCTCCATATGTTATTTTCCCTACAGTAAGGATGTTTAATGATGGCCAAACAGTCAAAAATGCCTGTCCTCAACTCAAATTTTCATTTTTGATGTGATAAATAGACAATTTTCTAGGAATTTATTTATAATGTCCTCAGATTTCAGTTCATTTCTGAAAGATTAATTATAAAATGCCTTAAAAATATATCTAAAGACCAATAGTTATTTGTGTTAAGATAGAATGAATATACATAGGGAGCACTACCAAATGACCTATGACATTTAGACCAGGCAATCATTGTAAGTAATTTATGACTCTACAAAGTTGTGAATAAAACATGGATTTTTTAAGTGTTTCATTTCCGAACAGTTAATTAAAGGCATATACAAGTATTCAGTTTATCAAAAAATTGTCATGCAACTTTGCTTCAATTATATTGCACTGGAAAAAAATTTTGGGGTGAAGTGAGGTATTTAGATAACTGTATTTCAGCCGAGTGTGCATCAGGAAACCACCGTGACAACAACTCTTCAGAGCCTCACCAGCCTTCTCCAGAAGCCTCACCAGCCTTCTCCAGAAAACACTTGGACTAGCTCTTGTAGCCTTCTGTCGGTCTCCTGACAAGTCTGCACAAGCTACCCTCCCACCCAGCTCAGTGTCCCTGCCTACCGAACAAATACAAGTCTGCCATACAGCTCTGCACTTTGTTGGTACACAAGACACAGTCAAAATCCTAGTCTACTCAAGCCCTGCCTGACTGCACTGCTTGGATAGGTAAAATTGATAGTAAAAAATCTGCTCTTCCAGTATTTGAATTATAATAAAAAAACAACAAAAAAAACACCTTTTATTAACCTACACACTGCAGGTTTATTCTAGAAAAATCCAAATTAGAATGAAACCTCTGTTTAGTGACTACGACCACATCAATTCTTCCAAAAAAACTCACACCCCAACCACCTTTCACCCCCCCCCCATTTATCCTCAAATACGCAAAAACTGAGAAATAAACCATTAATTTCTCCTATAATAACCACAAAACTAACCTGGCCCCTTAAGTAGGTCAGGTTAAGAACCCCAAAGTTTGGTGCACTATCAGTGCCACACACAACTTTAGCACCTTCACACCTAACCACTATACTACAGTGGCCCACCACTGCTAACTGTAGCTTCTCGCCTTGGCTCAATAGCCACTCACACTTACACCCCAGGCTGTACACTGTATAACAGTAAACACAATTGTCCTACTTGTGTATACTGTACTCAGAATACCTCCTTGGGACTGGTTAAAAAAAAACTGCCCCACTATGACGCGCAGAACAAAAAATAACCCCAACATGGAGAAATTCTTGAAAGAACCTATCCCAGGGGATAATGGTAAAATCATACAAGGTTCTATTGAGATGGAGGAATTCTCCACCCCCAATGGCTCTGGGCCCAAAGCACTAGGTAAAAAGAAGGGGGGGCCCCTTCCCCCTCACAGCCGGTGAGCCCCCCGCATATGCCCGGTACCCCAGGACCCTCCCCCGACCTAGGGGGCTCTGCCCCCCCCTCTATAGAGGACAGCCTTGCTATGTCCACTCTTACTAATTCACAGTCAAAGAAAATGGTGGATGACCCCCCCCCCCCTCACTGAGGAGGATTTTAACCGATACGAGTATGTTTATCTCTCTGACAAATTTAATGATGCTCCTGGCTCACTAAGAGCAAATCTGGTTCAGGAATTCACCCTGCTGAATTCCCAAGTCATAGATAGAATCAAACTTGTCCCGCTCACCCACAGGCGACGTTCTACCCTCGCCCACCAGGTATACATCAGTGGTAAGCGTAGGGCAGGGGCCATCATGACCCTCTGTCTATTTATCAGAGAAGCCTACCATGCTAACCATATAGTAGCTCAGGTATTTGAGGAAATTCGAGCTACCGTGAAAGAAATCTTTCACCACGCCAATCGTCTCTGGGAGATGTATGGGACTGACTCTAAAAAGAAAAAAGACACTGAAAAAACGTTCAAGCAATTAGATGAGATCTACACCACAAAACTTGGGTTCTTGAGCCAAAATGCTCGACATATTGTTGAAGCTCTTGGAGCTAGCAACAAACGAATGGCAGGGGAATGGAAAGTCCCCCCCTCATGCTAGTCAACCCCATGGTCTACACCCCACACTCTACACCCTACACTCTACATCCGGGGGCTGGCCAACCTAAGTAACTCTCCCCCCACCTCCCCATGCATACCCACTCCTTCCCGGGCGTCCCAGAGGTTCTCTCCCCTCTACCTACCCCTCTGCCCCCCCCGCGTTTGCTCAGCCCCCCATGGCCCCCATTCCGGGGGCGGGTCCTAGCTCAGCCAAGACAACCCATGCACCCCTTGGTGACAAGGGCAAATCAGTAAAACCTACTCACCAGGTGGAGGAATCTCCCACCACACCCTCCCCCAAGCCCTCGGGCACAGGGGAAGTACCAGAAAAGAAAAACCCAACCCCCGAGCCAAAAAAGAAAAAACCTACCATTGAGCCAAATGCAGATCCCACCCCCGCCCAGGGCACCTCGGTAGATGGGAAACATGAGGACGTCCCACAACCTCCCAGACAAAAGGCCGACTCTACCCCCTGGTACTTCCTTTCGGTGTTGCATCCTAAAGATCCCCTGCAGGGTCTTAAGGAGGCTGAAATTGTTCACAATAGGAAACCCGACATAGTAGAGCTGGCAGAAGTCAGAGCCATTAGGACCCACGGTAACCTAGCACTTGCCTGTGAAGAGTCAGGGCTCTTCTTCTCTATGAAGGCCAATGGCAATGGAACCTTCCAAGGTAGGATCCCTGCTGTACCCCTCTCTGAGGAGTCTCCCAGCAAGGGAACCAAACCAGTTGAGATAGATATCCCTGGCACCCCCCAACCCCCTCCCAAAAGCCCCACCCCTCAACCCACCAACAAAGTCAAAGACTGGCCTAGAAAAGATGTATACCCCTATGTGGTACTCACCCCAACTGAGAGACCCCTATCTTTCAGCGTTCTGATGCCCACCTAATCTCAGTGGAGAGAACTTCGTTCCCCCAACTGTATAAGAAGGAACAAATCGTCCTATCCAGAAGAGTCATTTCCACTGACAGAATTCAAACTGTACAGGGAGTTCTGCATATCAGGCCTACCCCCCGGAGGCCTGCCCGCTGTCAGAACTGCTGTGAACTCAATCACATTGTGGAGGAATGTACCAACGCAGCAAGATGTAACTGGTGTGCAGGGGCTCACTCAACAGACAAATGCTCAGTCAGGCACAGGGCGAGGGCGACCATTCTGCCACTGACCGATGCCGCCCCTTATATGCTAAAAAAATTTTGACCCCTCTTAAGGGGGGGGCTAAAAAAATTCACCCTCTTTTAAGCAAAAAAGCCCGCACGCTACTATAGATCAAAGAGGGGCGCGAAAACTCTCCGCGCCTCCGGCGCGGGGGGGAGGCGCAAAAAATTTTGACTGCTGTCGAGGGGGGGCGTAAAAAATTTTTGCGCGCCCGCGCGAAAACCCACCACCCCCCCCCTGTTGATAAATAATGACCACTCCCTTAACAAAAAGCCCCACAAAGCACCTCTTTGTAGGAGACTTTAACTGCCATCACGAAATGTGGGGGAGGTTAAACACCAACAGAGCGGATGGTATTGCACTGATTAATGTAATCTTTCAAACAGACACCCTTTCAGTTATAAATAACAGAGAACCTACTAGAAAAAGTGGTTACTCCATGGATCTCAGCATACTCACCTCTGATCTTGCTGATAACAGTAAATTTTAGGTGGATGAAAAACTCGTGTCTGACCACTATGCCTTTGTCACTACCCTTGAGGAAAAGCAAGTAACCCCCCCCCCCCAAACCTGAACCCAGATTCAATCTCAAAAGAGCTAACTGGGACCTTTTTAATGAGGTATTTCAAAATGTAATTACAAATAAGATAAACCCCACCTATGAAGTGTTCAAAACAGCTCTAGACTATGCTATGGCCAAAGCCATCCCAAAATCTACCCCCAATCACAAATGGGGGTAGATTTTAGGGGTGGTTTAACACAGCTCTATGTAAAAAAGCATCCAGGTTAGTTAATATATCACATCAAAACTTCAAAAAATTTAGAACTGAGCGAAACTTCTTGATCTTCCAAACCAACATTAAAAATGCACAAATTTATTATGCCAGAGAAAGAGACAGAATCTGGAACATTTGGATCTCTGAAATGAATGAAGACACTTCACTTAATGTCTTGTGGCAGAAAGTCAGTATCCTCAAGGGGAAAACTCCTCAACCCCTTCTCCCTCAACCAGAGAAGGAAGCTGAGAAGCTGGCCCTAGAATTCACTAACAGAACTAAAAAAACTAATCTTCCACTCGGACACCTACGCATCCTTGAAAAGCTCAAGCCTGAGAGGCTCAGAGCTATCAGGGAGGCCACCCACACACCCAGTCTAGGGGAATTAGACAGCAGCATCACAATCCATGAAGTTAATAGACATTTAGATAACACTAAAAACAAAGCCCCAGGTTCAGACAGAGTACCAGTACAGGTACTGAAAAACCTTAATCAACCCAACCGCCTTATACTCACTAGAACATTAGAGTACCAATCTACCACCATGCCACAGGATTGGAAACAGGGTCACATTGTCCCTATTCCCAAACCTGGGTCAAAGGCCAAAAGACCTATCCCCCTGCTCCAAACGACCTCTAAGTTGTTAGAAAAAATTGTAAAAGATAGAACTGTTTACTCTACTAAACTAGCCAACCACACTCCCCCGGAGGAACAATTTGGATTTAGAACCTTCAGATCAGCCCAACACTGCTACTTGACCAAACTCAATCATGTGTACGAGGCCAAAGATAAAGGACAGGAAGTTATGGTCACCTACCTTGACCTTGAAAAGGCCTTTGAGCTAGTAGACCACACTGTACTTTTTAAGTTCCTTAGCAAAAAGAGGAGTAAAAGGCAAAGTGTTAGCGTACATAGAGGAATACCTCATCGGTAGGATGGCCAAGGTAGCTTTCCAAGGAACCTACTCAGACTACCTACCCCTAGAAAACGGGGTTCCCCAGGGGGAAATCCTATCTCCCACCATCTTTAACATGGTGATAGAAGAAATACATGACCTTAACCTTCCCCACACCAGGTTCATCTCTTACGCAGATGACATAGCCATGATATTAACAGCACGAAACAAAATTTGCGAAAAAACCCAAAGCTCACTCGATCATCTGGCTAGGAAATGTGCCCAGCTGGGTCTCAAAATATCAGCTAGCAAAACAAAAATCATGAGATACTTCCTACCTCCCCCTGAAGTCACTCTCACTTTAGACACTCAACTACTTGAATGGACGACTGAAATGAGATATTTAGGAGTCATATTTGACTACAGGCTTAACTTTGCGTCAGAAGTCAAGTACCTAAACAACCGCATAGTGCTCAGACTTAACCTAATGAGAAGTATTTCTCGTAAGGCTAATGGTGCATCCAACCGAAATCTCAGAGCATTATATGTATCCGCAGTTAGATCACTAGTTGACTACGCCGCACCTGCACTGCTCACCGCTATTCCGTACCAAACTGCTGAGGGGTGGTTCGCCCAGAAAAAACCCACATTAACAGCCATTAAAAAATTGGAAGTCTTACAAAATGTAGCACTAAGGACCATTCTCAGAGCGCCCATGCTTACCAAAATTCACTCGATGCAGAGGGAAACTAATATAGGACCCATACTGTCTAGGATATATGAAATTGCCCACAAAACCTACATGTCACTGGCCTCGAAATTAGACTACTATCTGGCTAGGTCAATTAGACATAAGCATAGACAACTAGAAAACAACATTGTAAGAAAGGTACCCTGACTTTCCACTAGGTTCAACATCATAATTAGACATGGGTTCAATAATGGAGATCGTATCTTTGACCGCCCATCCATCCAACCCAAACACCCTCTCAAACACGTTCCAATCACCGCATATATAAATCATGAATTCACTAAAAAAATCACGGCACCCGCCATTCTCAAACAAAGCATCCTGGCTCAAAACGAAATTCTAAATCATAAATACCCCAACTTCACCAATGTCTATACAGATGGGAGTGTCATACCTTCCAATGGCAGAGCGGGCTCAGCTGCTGTAAATTCTTCTAAGTCTGAAACCCTGAAAGAAAGAATCAATGACCACTCGTCCACCCTAACCACTGAGCTTGTAGCTATACAACTAGCCTTAGAACAATGGAACGACAGTATGATCATTCACACTGACTCCATGGGTGCTATTCAGAAAATAAACAACACCTTCACCCACAACAAATTAGCGATCAAAATTCAAAAAATCATCTTAAATAGAAGAAAAAGAGATCTGGACACGGTTCTGCACTGGATCCCTTCTCACTGTGGGGTAAAAGGCAATGATTTAGCAGATAAAGCGGCAAAAGAAGCCACTGAACAACCAGAAATTTTCCAACTTGCCCCTATCCTTTCCAGGACACAAGCCAACAGCAAAATTCTAAAATATTCCAAACAACTTTGGGACTCTATCAAAACCAAAGAAAGAGCACTAGCCCCGATCTCCAGATCTAACAAATGGTACAGATTAGTATGCACCCTAACCCCCCCCCCCCACGTAACCTCTCTCCCAAGGTCCAATACGTGGCCACATGGTTTAGGCTGGGGCATAGAAGGTGGGTAGATATACCTTGGTATACACACTGCTACTGTGGGGACAAACAGTTCAGTATGCCATACAGTCTAACGTCCTGCAAATACATTAATTATGAACCCCTCATAGACATTATAAATAAAACCAAACACATCCCACTCATTAGCCATCGTGCTTCTGCTATGGTCAAACTTGCTGCGGACCAGGGTTACTCCCCCTTGGTCAGCTTCTATAAACTAAATGAAGACTTACTATACTGACCACCGGGAGAAAGGACAAGGGTATACAGCACTATAACACATCAAGGACATAAGTCCATGGAGTGATTTTCAATTCTTTCCCCAAAGTCTAACCCATTTTTGGTACTCATATTGTGATCACTACCTCTACAAAACCCGACACACAGTCCTATTGCATAATAACACAAATTTGGAAAAAGAAGACTGTTCTAAAGGGGTTGCTAAGCAACCTAGCCACCCCAGTCGGAAGGGGGAAAACCCAAGGAACCGAAGCTTCTACATTTGGTATTCAAGGTTTAGATTGCCACAAAAAACTCATTCTTCGGAATTTTGCAAAGAAGTGCATGGCATTTGGCGTCTTTGATGCTGCCAGATGCATTATGCACTCGTCAAAACCCCGCAGCCGCCAAGGCGGTTGGTAAGATTGCCAACTCACACGCCCTACAGAATCAGATGATCAAATTGATGCAACTGATCCTGGGTGCCCATTGGATACAGCAGAAGCAATTCAAAGAAGCTCTGCTGCTTACCAGGGGCTGTCCAATCATTCACAAAGTGAATGACGACTTCTGGGGTCAGGACAGTAATGGCAAAGGCATCAACGCCTACAGGCGTGGCCTTTCTAAATTATTAGCTGAAAAACTCGGTAACAGACTTTAGGCCCATCTCCCAGAAACCCAAGTGCTGCAAACAGGGTTACCAAAGGCCTGCCGTGTCGGCTACATGCTAAAGTCCCACATAGATGCCTTATTCCAAATTACCCAAATTCGAAAAACTCCTATTACCACCTTACTAAAATGTATAACAAACTCCAACCAAATTCCAAATCTCCCACATTTTCTTCTTACCACATAAATTCCAAACCAACACTCCATCTTATTTTTCTCCTACTACAGGTTTTTTTTATTTTTTGTTTGGTGTGACGGTCTACTCCGACTAAAACACCTGCCCCCTTCAACGCTTCGCGCTTGGGGGGCTTCAAACCAAAAAAAAAAAAAAATAAATGTATTTCAGCTATTTCATAACATTTCCATTTCCGAACATTTCATTTCCAAACATTTAAATACAGTCAATAAATATACTTTTAATCATGTAAATGCTTCTGAAAATTTTTAATATACCATACACAAAAACAGTAGTGGTACCAAATTAAAGCTGACGCATAGGCATACCTGATGGAGATATACATTGTCTGGCCAACTTAATTATTACTCTACTTATGGACTTGTGAATTCAAGTAGCACATTTCTTCTTGTACAACACACTGTTGGATGCTTTGCCTTCAAAAACGACCCCTAAAAGATAGACTTAACATGGAATGAGCCGTAAGAAGCCTGCTGCATCCACTGGTTTATGCATAACAAGTAATATAAAATATCTTAGGCAAACAATAGTTAGCGGCTTCATCTGACTGGTGATGTGGATTTATGTCATAGACGTCTGGAGTATTTGGAAGCGTATAGTGCAGGAAGGCAGCTGGCAATTATACATAGGAATAATATTTAGTCCTTTAGGGACAACATACTGAATGATTGCATCATGCAATTTTGTCAGGGTAATATTCTTGCATCGTGTATCATTCTGACACTAAACTAAAAGGTTTATACATCCACAAGTTAGGCATGATGTACCAAAGGTGATTATGCATTCCCCAGCACTGCATAAATGCATTGGCGGTCAAGGGAAAAATCTCTTGGTGGCATCATGTGGCACTTAGAGTGTAAAGTATTGGCTATAGCGGATCACTACAAACACTTGTGATGTCCCTGGCATTGATTGTCCATGAGATTGGTATAATCTGGCATCTGCAATGCTTATCAAAAGGCCGTGAAAAAAACCACAGGAAGTGAGCGGGAAAATACTAATTACATGGCATTCTCTGAAGTAAGGATAATTTCTTAAAAAAAAGGATATAAGGGACCAAATTCCAGACTAGACCTGCGATAAGCTGTTCTCTCTGTAGGTACACTTTCCTGAGGGTGTTTAGAAATAAAGCATTTTTAGGATAACATTGTGTTTAATTTCTAATCACATGATATTCTTTTTATGTGTGTTTAAAACATGAATACAATATTGGATATTTTCCAACCTCTCTACACCATAGTGTTTAGTGAATTCTCTTAATCCCCTGACACTTTATCCTACCTCAGTGTATAACATAGGCAACCAATCTTCGGGAAAGGGATCGGTGTTACTTCTTGAGACACAATGTCATGGTGGCTAATCTCATTCAGGACAGGCTCCATTACACTGGCTTGCTATGCATTGGTATCAAATTACATACAATCAAGTAAAGCCCAAGCTCCACTAGGCGGCACAGGGCGGTAGCGTCAAGGGCGGCACAGGTTTTTCTTGCATTGGGGTACCTTTTCTGCCTGCCATTGAAGGAATGCAGCGTTTCGCGTGAATGTCGTGGCCATTTCGCCGCGGAATTGCCGCGACATTCACGCGAAATGCTGCGTTCCTGTATTGGCCAGCAGAATGGATACTCCAATGCAAGAAAAACCTGTACCGCCCGTGACGCTGCCACCCCGTGATGCCTAGTGGAGCCCTGGCATTAGTCCCCATCTACCATATGCTGACAGTATTAACCTTCTCCCCCCCACAAGCCCCTATAGGGGCTTGTGGGGGGAGTGTGGGGAATGCGGCAGGGGGAGGGTTAATTAGGCAGTCCTCCACACAGCCATGAAGGGAATGTCAATTAGGCCTATTGGATTTTGAATTTTCTATGCATACGAACCTTGACATAATAGATATGTTTATATGAAAATTTTGTTTTGAAACCTCCAATGCCGATGCGTTATCTTGATCAGAACTGGAAATAGTAATATATTCAATTGATTGCTTTCCCATGTATATATACGGGATGAAAACTCAAAAGTAATCAATCAGCATGAAATTGACTTTGTTCTTATTTTGTCTAAATGTCTTCCCATTCACTGTATTACCACGTAATTTCTGGAAGGAAAAATACCCAAATAGTTCACCTCTAAATGACATTGTGTATAGGATTGATGTGTTTAGATTCTAAAGGCCTGTTCTCAGAGTGTGGTATAACCATCAGTTGGACATTTATCTTGAGCCGGACACTTCACTGTGCCGTTATTATTATTCAGTTATGCTGAGCCCTCTTTTTGGCATTTTTACACTATAATCTCTGTGTTACACTTACCAAAGTAGAACACGAGGGCATAGTATGCATAATCAATTACAAATTAAATGATGGACTCAACATGTGCGTCCGACATTTGGTTTAAAAATAAGAGTGGGAAGGAGGGGAATGGGTCTGAATGTGATTAGTTAAACATAGACACATGAGTCACAGTTCTATTTACAATAATGAAACGTGTCTGTGACCTGATTGGTAAACTGCAATGGGGGTGTCGACTTGGGGACTAGGAGCCTCAGCGCAGGTAAGAAAGAAGGAAATGTGGTAGTGACGAAAGTGAAGGAAATGCTGGAAGATGATTCCAGGCACCATTTGAAGGCTGGGTACTTCGGTTAAAAACTAGAGCCTATCCCATTTATCAGTCAACACATTGATAACTCTTAATTTGACATTCTGATAGGCAATCTGCCGGTCACTCCTGAACTTTGATGTAAGCACAGGCAATAATGTCGATCAATACTTGGTTGCTGGGTTTATGTATAGTAGTAGCCTATATATTCATCCCAATCGGAAACACCAAACTTCTTCCAACCTAGTAAATTGGTAGATAGCATACATAACACAACATAAAATTGTAAGTCTTAGTTACTGTGGGATACTGTTTGAATGGAATTCACATTATTTAACATCCATGGTCCAACGTAGCCAAATTTCATATGCATACATCCGTTTAGATCTGAGTCGTATGTGATCTTAGAATCTGCAAGTTGATATATCAATAGAAACAAAGGGGATTATAATGCCTTGCATTGAATAGACCATCGGGCTTGTCCAGCAAGTGCCTCCTATCACCCTGAATGGCTAGGTTGAGTCTATGGCCAGGCGGATTTCATTCCTTCAAGTCCATTGGAAAGCACTCCATATGGGTTCGAATCTAGGTGCAAGGAGTTATGTAAATGTTAATTAAACTTTATAATTCTCCTTAATCATAAAGTCAGGTTTTGAAACGTTATGACTTTATTTGTAAGTAGAGGATTATTTCATTATCCTTGCATGTAAAAATCACATTTGTTTGTTCTAAATGTATTCAGGACTTCATTTTTTCTGCATGAATCTACATTGAAGATTTACGTAGTTGCTTGTTCTTATTAGTGGTGTTATTCATGTTTGATTGACTACAATCAGTAACATTCTGCTTTTTTGGAAGGTTTTACGGCATCTGTAATAAAAATTGACATGTTAGGAGTTGGATCCTTGAATGAACCTTTTTAATAAGCCAACATATAGGGCTATCAATAAAATATAAAGTTTTTAAGAAATACTGAGTTTGTTATTCCAGTCCCAGGCCCCCATGTCCAGTAAATCTTGGAATGAGCCATATATTTTATATATATATATATATATATATATATATATATATATATATATATATATATATATATATATATATATATATGGTGCATTTCATGGTATGATCGGTTACTAAGAAAGTTGAAAAAGTTAACATGACTCATATCACATACCCTAAACCTAAACATTTATATCTTTTTTTCTTTATTTTGAAAAAGAATTTTGTCTTGCATTGATCTCTTAAACTCATCAGTCTTCTCAGCTCTTTTTTTAAAAGATCCACCTGGGCCAATCTTGTGATTCATCCAGATCCATTGGAATCTCATTCATCACTTACAAAGATGTGAGTCTGCATGATTACCGGTGTGGCTGGTGCAATGCCATTGCATCTAATCACATGCATGATCATGGATGGCATGACCCTTGATGATTCTCAGTGGTCCAAAGCATTGCCATCGCTGGTGAGCCTCTACTATAGTGACAGGACAATATCAGATATCTTATCTAACAACAGGCATTAATTATCATGAGTGCTGGCATCCTCCGGGCAAAAGGGTCACATCTTGCAGAATTAACCTGGCCCTCTGTTTCCCACTCCTTCTGCTAGATGTCTCTTTCCACCCCTTCTGTGTCTCATCAAATAATTATGGTTCCCCTCTCTGTTTCTTTCTGCCGAAACGGGGGTTGGGGGGCAGAGCCCCTGATCAACGATATATGCCAGAGTTCATCTCAATTTGAATTACATTCAGATGAGATCATCTGAAACTTATGGAAACTTACATGGAAGATTATTATTCAGATGAGATCTCATCTGAAAGGCGGGATGGGTCTCTCAGGGAATGAAATGTTTATAGGGCGGTATGACGTCAGTCCACTTCCGGCCAGGTAAAAAATTTTAGAAGACGACAAGATGCATCCTCCAGGGTCACCTCGAGTCATGTGTGATAACCAGTGTTGCTATGTATTACGAACTAGCGGGATACATTATTGACCAATCAGAAGATTTCCTTTCATTCAGTGCAGACCTTTTAGGGTGCATTACATAATTCCTAGTACCCATCATGCTGGTTGTTAAGAGTCCTTATCTCTCAGGATACCAGATTCAGCAGGGGTCAGTCCCCTAAGGATCCCACTAACCAGGAATAGTGAACTTGCGTTATCAAGCCATGTGCATCTGATCTAGCGATGTGTGTGATGACCTGTGTCGTCAATGTTGGTCAGGCTGTGTGAGCACCACCATTGTCATCCATGGTGAACATATGCTATAACAACTGCAAGTTCCATCTTACGACTCGCGTAGGGTACTTCACACCAGGTGATCAACGAGTCACCACAGTTTCCTGGGAGGTGAGTGTCAAATTAAACTATAGGACCAATATGTAAGAGAATCTCTATTCGGGTAGAAATATTTGACATATTGGTTTGAGATTTTGTTACGGATACCATACTGGTGATGATCTTTTATTGAAAATACAAAATGTAATGCTTTTGTTTTGAACATCCAGCATACATGCAAACTCCTCAGTTTTCTCAGTTTTTATATGATCTGTCAGTGTCAATCTTGTGATTCATCATGACCCAAGGAGATCACTTTACTATCTATATGGGGGAGGGGTGTTGGTCTCAAAAAGTTCAGTATCAGCTATCCACAAGAAGTAGGAGAATGCACCAATTCGGCACTTAGCTTCTTAAAAATCACCATTTCTCTGGGGAGACCCTCCCCCTGCAAGGATCACCATTTAATGGGATTTTTAAGGAAATTGTCATCACTTTCAAGGGCTCAGTCGTCCAGAGTCTGAATGTTTTATTTACCACAGTGTCTTCTTTATAACAGTTACAAGTCAGGATTTTTAGAAATTCCCTTCTGAATGCAGGCATCCTTTTAGCATAAATAAAAGTGTTGACTGCATTGTTTATGACTGCCGTTGGAAAAAGACCCATCAAGTCGGCACTCACATTGTTAAGAGCGGGGAGCCAACACCTACAAAAAATACCAATTACGGTTAGAAGAGTCTTGGCTGCCTTCAGATGCCTTTGGACCTTATTCTTCTCTTGTCCTCCAGTATCAGTTGCTGCTATCTGGTTTAAATGTCTTGAAGCAATTTTGAATAGGGCAGTGTAGGAACAAATGATTATGACTCTGGCTAAGTTTATATTTATACCTATACAATAAATAACAGCCTTAATAAAAAGAAATTAAAGGCATGAGGCATTCTAAATTGGGTGACCAATTGATATTATTGGTAGTCCCAACCCAATTATCAAGCTGTAAACCCATAAAAACAAACTGACTTTTATTGTGTGTCAGATTGTCATTCGCACTTTGTACCGGAAAGGATTTACAAACTGCCATGAGCCGATCAACTGCAATAGCTGTAAATACAAAAATGATTAGGGTGTTATACATATGAGTAGGGTAAATTGACCATGAGTCGTCCACTTAGACCTCTGTGCAATCTCTGACCCTTTCTAGAATCTATGAAGAGTAGGAGAGCCTGTAGGGGGCATCAGAAAATGGTTATAAAAATTATCCTGAAGTATGTGTGATTCCAGCAAATAAGCCTACAGACCTTATACCATCAGGCTGTATAAGCATCTAAGTGATGTGTATTTCTCCTCATCAGTACCTTGAGTCGGCCACATCATACCATTAACCAAATATTGTGTGGGAGAGTGTATTTTATGTACTTGATGCAAGGATAGGGCAGATTTCCAGTTTACTGGTAAGTGACAGGGTATGAATGTTATGCATATACTGCACTTAATTAAAACAAAAACAGCTATGACATATTTTCATAGAGGAGAGCAACAGGTTTATCTGATGCATCTGGTGGCATCATGATTGCCAAAATACATCCCGTTTGTCCTTACAGAACACTGTAAGGGTGCAATCAGATGCTGTTTGCAGCTTTTCCTCTGGCATTCTTTATCATTAATTATTGAACAAGTAATCAATGGATAATTCATGACATGTGTGTGTTAGCAAAGGATAATTACACGAGGGTGCAGCTCAAGTGTAATAATCCTTTGCTAACGCACACAAGTCATGAGTTATCCATTGACTACTTATTTTATTACACGATATCAATAGATAATCAATAGAATATCAATAAATTCAAGTTGAAAACAAAAACTGTTCCCCCTCCCCAGGACTCGAAGCCTGCCATAGTGTTTTTTTTTCCAGCTTCACCACATCATTTTCATGATTTTACGTGGCTGCTGAACCTTTATTTCCTCAATTAAATCTTGGCATAGTATATTCCTGGAGTTTACATTCAATATATAATTTTGTCATGTAGATAGAATTCAAATAATATAGAATAGTAGGAGAAGGAGGTTGGTAGGATAAGGATAAAAGTGTGCACTGCTGATGCCATCCAGACAGTGAGATGGGAGATATTTGGATGAGTTAAGGTGAAGTGGAGGTGTGATGATAATGGTAGTTATTTTCCCAGCGGTGTGGGCATTTTCTACATCTATGGGCATTTGTAGCTCTCTTTAGGAAGGTCAGGTCAGCTCAAAGAAGAGTGAAATATGAAATATGTTTGCGTTACTTCAATGCAGTTGTATCCTTACCGGTGCATAGTGTATCACCAGAGTTGATGGGCAGCTATAAGTCAATGATTACCCAGCAAAACAAAGACAGGAGCCCATTGACTCATGGTGTAATTCTTAGCTGTTAGCCAGTTAAGACTGGGGCAAGGTTATACTTGCTGTATAAGGTTTTAAATTCTGCGATAGTCTTTGCTTTCTGAGCTCTGGAATCAATTCTGTTCCACAGTTGGACACCCCTATAATAAGGACTTTTCTTGAACTTTTCAAGGTTTGGTTTCTTCTGGGGGCATTTTATTTTCATGTCACCTCTGGTCCTTTGGGTCTCAGTGGCCCTTAGGCCCAGTTTTGTGGCTTGCTTGTACATAAAGATTGCCAGTTGTTTTTGGCGTCTGATGTCTAGCCTATCAACAACACACTGGGTGTGGAGGACCTCTGTACTGGTTTTAATGTTGAAGGACTTTGTAACAATTCTAAGCCCCCTGTTTTGCAACCTCTCGAGCTTTGTGGTTTGATCAGCATTTGCGCCATCAATCACAAAGCTGCAGTAATAAAAAAATGGTAAAATGGTGTGTCTATAAACTATACCCGCAACCTTCTCTGTCATGAGGTAACACAGTTTACCGAACATGAACAATTTCTGCCCAATGACTGATCTAGTATTGGCCATTTGGGCATTTAGGGACAAAGTAGAGTCAATTTTGACACCTAGGTATTTATACATGGTTGGGAACTCTAGAATGCCGTGTGTATACATGATCGGTACACACACCATGGCGCCCAGCAGCCGTTGGTTTGGTTTGGACGCGAAAAAAAAAGATTGGCCTATCATATCAAGACCTGGTTCTAACCAAGCATTTCTCGTCAGTCCCTGTGGCACACTGCATAGGGAGTTGGATTCGGGATCAGGAGACCCCTACCCTGCCAATGAAAATTTCGTAGGTTTTAACATGTAACATATGACATGTAAGGACATGTAAGCTGGCATGTTATTGAACAAGTAATCAATGGATAACTCATGACGTGTGTGTGTTAGTGAAGGATAATGACACGAGGCCGTAGGCCGAGTGTTATTAGCCTTTGCTAACACACACACGTCATGAGTTATCCATTGACTACTTATTTTATACCACGAAACCAATAAATAATCAATATTATACCAATAAATTCAAGTTGAAAACAAAAATTATTCCCCCTCCCCGGGACTCGATCGAAGCCAGCCATAGTGTGTGTACACAGGTACATACACCTCCTTCCCCGGCAGCGGACAGCGACAGCGCCCGTCTCGGTTTGGACAGGCGGCACACGGCTAAAGATTTCAATGCGTCTCGCTGTTATGTTCGGCAGCGGACAGCTAAAGCATTGAATGCGTCTCGCGGTTATGTTTGTGTATAATACACCTCCTCGCCCGGCAGCGGACAGCGACAGGGCACACGGCGAAAAAAGAAGCGACCGGACCGGGGCGCGATCCATGTACCTCTGACGGCTGAGCGCGACGTGCTAACCGCTAGACCACCGCGTCTCCTCCACCAAAGGCATCTCGCTGTTCTGTTTAGTACTAAATACACCTCGTCGCCCGGCAGCGGACAGCGACAGTGCACACGGCTTTGTATCATATCCAGATTTGGTTCGAACCAAGCTTTTCTCGTCGGTCTCTGTGGCGCAATGCATAGGGTGTTGAACTAAGAACCTGAGATTGCAGGTTCGACCCCTATCATGGCAATGAAATAGTCTGTTGGTTTTAACATGTAACATATGACATGGGAGGACATGAGAGGCATGCTGGCATGCTGTTATCCTGGATAACAGCATGCCTTAGATGGATAACAGCATGCCTTAGATGGATAACAGCACGCCTTAGATGGATAACAGCATGCCTTCCAAAATCGATGGTAAAGCATGTGGTATAAGCATGGATAACATGCCTCCTTACAAAAGTCATGCTGCATGCATCATGGTGTGCAATATTGACAGGTATGTGCATGGTAATATCCAGAAAAAGCACCCAAAATCACAGAAGTTGTGTAATAACAATGAATACCTAAATAGAAAATCAGGGTATATATATATATATATATATATATATATATATATATATATGGGTCAGGTCGTCAGAAAGTGTAAGATTTTGCCCTTAAAGGGCCTTAAAAATTAATTTTCTAACTGCTTTATATCACCCTAACACATTTGTGAAGGGACATTCCCTCAGCTCAGAAAACCAAAAAAGTACCGACTTAGGACATCCGGTTCCATTTTTATTACTTGTTTTGTGTCATGTAACGTCCGGTACCAAAATGATGAAATATGGAGGTAATTAAAGTTGCTGTCAGTAATAGAGAATGTCCCATTATGCATAGCAAACACATGCAATAGCAAGGCCAATATGTCTATTATTTACTTCAATTACGAAATGGAACAAAATTTGAGTTATGCATGCACAGTAGACTGCCTCTTACATGATGATAAAAGTACCGGACGTTACGTAACGTCCGGTACTTTTATCAGAATTATTTCACATAAGCTGCTCTCACATAGAGACAAATGCTGATAGACACACAATTTTTCCACCAAAGTAGGGGACAATAGGTCCCTTTATAAATATGGGTAATAACAAAAATGGTGAAGCTTTATTTTTTCCATGTAATATAACTGATTTAGATTTAGGTACCGGACGTTACAAATTACAGATTTCCATTTTCAAAGACACATGATGAAAAATTCTCATTCAGTAACATGTCCAAACCTCATGGAAATGATACCTATAATCATATACGATATAAAAAATAACTTTGGGATACTCCAGATGTTCTTTATTCAATACAGGACACTTGTAAAAATACAAAAAGTCAAATGAGAACAAATTTGGCCATTTTTTTCACTTTGGCAGGCTACAAGTCTGAGAGTTTTTGATGCATGACCAGAAGTTAACATTTTTCTGATTGCCCTTAGTGTCCTCTATCAAAGGAGTCTATGTAAGACAAGATTGGTTCACAAATTCTTTCTCCAGAGCCATAAGAGTCCAAAATAACCCCAAAAACACTAAATCTACTGCTTTCTGGCGACCTGACCCATATATATATGGCAGGGTTTGTATATGGCAGGGTATATATATGGCAGGTGCAATATTTTCAGCCTATATCTTTCATTTGTGCACACTGAAAACCTACGGGAACAAAAACTCGTCAATACTGACGACTTTAGGTCCTCAGGTTGACGATACCTACATCTCCAGCTTTCAGATAGCATATGGCCCCCAGTTGAATTGCACCATTAACTACAATGTGAATATCCTACACTTGACACCAGCAATCGTGATTTATTGAGAAAAAAACACACACTTAAAATAAGGCATGATGGTTGACCTAAGGTGGCTGGCAGGGATAGACTAAAAGTAATTAGATTTCACCCATATTCTCACCAAAGTCCAAAAATGAGTTGTACTTTCTATATGTCCAAAAATAATATGTAGGTCCCATGTATATTTTTTAGATACAGAAGGTTCAACCCTATACAGGATTATATAGTGGTTTGTCACATAAATGCTCAGATTTACATCCAAAAGTAATTAAATGTTTTTATAACTTCTCCAGCACTTAGATTTTAAGCATATCTTTGCAGTAAAAACAATATCGCCATTTGGTCCCAGGCATATTTCAGAGGGGGGGGGCATTCATTCTTTGATTTGTGGTACCAACTGTGAAACTACAGCCTGCCCCCCCCCTTTATGTCCATTTGACAGCCCCTTAAAAACAGCTGAAAATTTACAGGTAAGTCAGATAACAGCCCCCCTTTTTCAGGCCCTCCTTCATTAAAAATAACATTGTTTCACAGCTCTGGGATGATTTTATACAATATTTAGGCTATTTTGATTGCATACAAGTTATAGCGGCTACCAAAAGGCCCTGATCCTATAGTCTAATTCAATTGACAGCCCTTATCGACACGTTGACAGCTAACAGTCCGCGGGGTTGGTACCACATTTGGTACCCAAACCGAGGCTCAGTGCCCCCCAGGCACATTTCTCATGTTCTGGATGATTGAAATAACAAATGCAAGGATATGGCTAGAATAGTGACATGTAGATAATGCAGCCTCTGCTACGTGGTCACACACAGCTGTTCCCATGGCTCATGCATACGTTCTCTGTCTTGTGCGCAGGAGATCCAGGGTTCAATCCATGCCAAGCCTAGATGTATTTTGCATGTTTCACTTATCCATGATACCAATGTAACACAGAGACACCTGGTGTCCAAATGCTGAACAATCCCTGCCAGCCACCTTAAGGTACCCACATGCCTAGTGGTCGAGTCAGGGGCAAGTCACCCTACATACATCAGCCAAGAGGTTATCAGTGCCAATTTGCATGTCAGGGGCGTAGGAAAAGGGGGGGGGCAGGGGGGTTTGGGCCCCCCCCAATCATGAAGGAGGTGGGGCCTGAGTATGTCTGCCCCCCCCCCAATATTTTCCAAGAACTCATAAACACAATGGAAAAGAAGCTAAAACTTTACATCTCAAATTAGATTATTATGGTGATGTCATAGGGAAAATGGGGGTCTGAGCCTAAAGTCAGATCCAAAATTTACCAAAAATTACTTTTGGATATGAATTCTATATACGCATTATATAGACGCCATCACACATCAGCCGACAATTCAAGGTGGTCGCGATGGTGCCCTCACCGGGCCCCCCCAATGAAGATTTGCTTCCTATGCCTCTGCATGTATAGATTTAGCAATGTGCCCTTTCTGAACTATCTGAAGGCAGCTCAAACCCGGGGGACTTCATATGTTTGACATACACAAGTGTGCGGCTGGCAAGGGTGCTTTTTCAATCCTAAATCTCCCTAGCCAAGGGTCTACTTTTGGGAAATTTCCCTAAGCAAGGGTCTACCTTTAGTAAATTTCCCTAGGCAAGGGTATATTTTGAGTAAAATATGTTGCGAACGCACATAATTTTTCATGAAAATGCTTAAAATTTTCAATTTTTTCCACAACATTGTACCATTCCCTAAGCAAGGGTCTATTTTCTTCACAATTTCCCTAGGCAAGGATCTATTTTTTTTTTCAAAATCTCCCTAGGTAAGGGTTGCAAAACCTCCAGCCGCACACCCATGTAAAAAAAAAAATTGACTGCCCCCGGGAGCTCAAATCAAACATGTAACCCCTGGAAGCTATTATTAGCTGGGTTCCTGAAAGCTATAATGCCTACTACCAAAGTTCAGATGTGATACTATCTGGTGGCTACCACTGATGCCCTATTGATCCTGTGTAATGATGTTTTTTGCCTTCTGCATGCCGAGAAAACATGATATCTTTTTTAGGGTGTTACACATGGTGCACAAATCTGTGTCAGAACGGCACCTCTGCATTGATTACTGACATGGTCTCATTTATTAGCTGCTCAAACTTTTATTGTAGATACCTCAGTATTGACGTGAGGCTGGGCTTCCCTAGCCCACTTAAAAGGGTCTATATCTCCTCTTTTCTTTCCCCTCGGATGTATGTGGTGTACATATACGCGGGCATCAATACATTCCTCTGTGAAATAATGTAATGTAGTTCTTGCCATGAATATGACCTTAGCTATCGAAATGGCGTTAATCTATTACTCACTCACTCATTGACGTGAGGCTATTGATCATGTGCATGTGACGTGCGTATCAGTTTATATTTATCATTATTCTTATGGTTGTGTGAATGCACAGGTAACTGTCACTTTTGACATAGTGTAAGTAGATCATTGTGGCATTATCTGCAGTAGGGGAGTACTCCCTTTACGAGCGAAACTCTTGGAGAGGGTAATGCACAACCACACAAGTCAAATAGCTGAAGAAAATGAATTAATCTCCCCCCAGCAATATGGGTTCGTCAAAAATGAAGGACCACCAGATGATCTACTCAATTATCAGTAAAGTGTACAGTATACAGTCAAGTCTCGATATATCAGTCTTCAATAAGTCAGTTGATTCACTTACCAGCCAATTATACCACCAAACAGATTTAATTATAGCTATTAAATTCTATTGGAATTGTGATTCAGTGAACCAGCCAATTCAAGAACCAGTCAAATTTAATCCCAAACGAAGGTGGCCGGTTTATCGAGACATGACTGTACATCATACCCAGTTATTGAAGAGATTAAAAGATGTGGGCCTAGACAGTCCTCTCCGAAAATGGCTACCTAGCTACCTTGGGGACAGAAAGCAAACCATGCTACTTAACAACACCCGTTCCATTGAGATGAAGGTAGATTTCCACAAGGGTCTATATTGGGACCACTTCTTTTCATTCTAGACATAAACCAGGTAGTTTCTGTGGTCAAGCACTGCAAAATCTTGCTTTATGCTGATGGCATAGTGCTATTAGCTAGGGATAAAGAACCACATATCATGATAGAGCAAACACAGACAGTGTGGTACAGGGCAAACCAGTTTGGAAACTCCAAATGTGACCCACCCTAACAAAATGGTTCAGAAGTCACATATATAATATTTTTTAGTTATTGACATTTTCATTTACAGCTCATCAAGAGCTTTCATTTGGTATATAACACTTGTATATTAGAACCAGATGGTCCTCTATAGATCTTCTGTCAGTAAATGTAGTCGGATCAGTTAGAAAATGATTAACTGAGATAATTGACTTATTAAACATATAATGATTCATAAATCCTGTATAATTCCTATGCAATTCTGTTTAACCACAAAAACTATAGCTATGTCTTTTTAGGCATCTGGGGCTTAAATTCAGTTTAGTAACCAAGGATTCTGAAAGATATCTACCCATATGTTAGAAAACTGCTGAAATATCAATTTTGAAAAATCTGATATTTTTTACACTATACCACTTGAAAGGGCCATATCTAGGCTTCAAAATGTGTGACTTCAGTACCGCTTTGTTAGGATGGGTCACAAATGTGTATAAATATCTAGGTGTCAAAATTGACTCAACCTTGTCCTTAAATGCACAATTGGCAAGTACATGATTAATTGTTGGCCAAAAGTTGTTCATGTTTGGCAAACTCTTTTATTTGATGACGGAATATATGTAGCAGAAATTGTCTATAGACACACCACTTTAGCCTACTTTGATTATTGTAGCTGTTATATTTGGTGTAAATGTTGACCAGACAGTCAAACTACTAAACAGAGGGCTTCACATTATAACAAAAACCTTTGACATAAGAATAAGCATCAAAGTCCTGCATACTAGATGCAACTTGCAGCGATTAAACCTAAGAAGGCAAGACCAACTAGCCGTATTTATGTTCAAAGAGTCTCTTTTACCCTATGTGACTCATACTCGTATCTGTACTTTATTTTTTTATGTCTATCCGCATAACAAAGTTTTATACGATACATACATACTCCAGGAAATGTAAACCCAGATTTAATTGTGGTAATAAAGGTTCAGCAGCCACGTAAAAACATGAAATGATGTGGTGAAGCTGGAACAAAAAAAAATCATATTATTGTAGGTTCATGACCAAGAAAGGCACCATATATCTCATGTTAAGTGTCATTGACTGTAGGTTTAAACTCTCTATCTGTCTGTCTGTCTGTCTGTCTGTCTGTCTCTCTCTCTACATATATATATATATATATATATATATATATATATATATATATATATATATATATATATATTGACTTGATTTGTTTTATATCAACATTTAAACGGAACTCGCGCTTCATTGTTGCAATAAACACGTCCAAAGAATTAACTGTATGTTTAACCAAGGAGCCCCTAAAACATGTGCCTATGTACTACCCCTACATATCTTATAGATATATAGATAGAACTAAACGACCGTGGTGTATGAGATGGTCGATCCACCACGAGGGACTTGCCACTGGGGGTGTGTGGATCGGCCCTGCAATGCTATCTCTATGGGAAGAAGTTATTCACATAAAATAAAGCCAGTTACCCAACTTTAATGGAATTCAAAGCATCTTGCTTGAAATTAAATGAACACAAAGGTTGCCTTATGAAATATAGATCTATTGCAACAACACACATGGAATTGTAAGGTTTTATATAATATTTCTCATGGTATATATATATAGCATTTTCTGAACATGATATATTCACATAATGGTTTATTTTATCAATTATTAAAGATATGAAATTTCTATAGTGTCTTTTTGTCTATATCGTATATCAGACATTTCAATATCCCCTTGCTTTGTAGGTATAGGCGTCTCATTGGCTTGAAACCCCAGGTTTTCCTTCCCACTACCATTAGGTCCACCATTGACAGTTGGTATTGGTTTTATCCCAGATTCCAACTCCCCTGAGGAGTCCTTGCTTGGTCTGAAATGAAAAAGAGGTATTCATAAACAGAATAATGGAAATTTACAAAATGGTGATAGTATATAATGCCAAGTACTGGTTTCCAACTTAACCCTTTAATAGCTGCTGATGCATCAATGCAACATGCCAATTGGTTGTCATGCTGCACCAATGAAGTGCTGGCGAGACTACTCTCCAGCACTTCGTTGGAGCATCATGCCAACCCTCCGGGAGTATATATGTATCAACCCCAGAGGGTCGGCATGATGCTCCAATGAAGTGCTGGTGAGCAGTCTCGCCAGCACTTCATTGGTGCAGCATGACGACCAATACAACAGGCATGATGCACTCCTGCATCAGTGGCCTTCAAAGGATTAAGAAATGTAGTTGTCTGTTCAAGTGCCCCAGCACTCATAGATTTCAATACCCCTTTACCCCCATGGGTTTATAAGGCAGGCGCATATTCAAGACTTAGAATACAGTATTTTTTAGCGCCTCCCACACCACGTAGCGGCGGTACCACGAAGCGGTACAGCAGTGTGCTATGATGATTGCATTTGCCCCATGTGATGAGGTCTCACAATGCAAAATTACTGAATAGAGAAATTGATAATTGTGAAATCTTCTTTATGTCTGCTTTTATGAGACATGTCATCAAACACTGGTATACCGACATTAACAGCGGGAGGCTTTTCTTACACGGTCACAACCGCATTTCTTGTTCAATACCACTTTACCTGGCGTTTATTCGTGACCAGCACTTATTAGAGACCCCGTGCTTAAACATGTCACTAAGGTAAACAACCCAATAGAGTGCATCATGATAACAAATTGGCATGTTGCACTTCTGCATTAGGTCCACTTAACCCTTACAGGGGCACTGATGCATTAATGCCCACTAATGGGCATGATGCACCAATGAAGTGCTCGCGAGACTGCTCGCCAGCACTTCTTTGGAGCATCATGCCGAGCATCCAGGAGCTTAGGTATCCCGTAGGGTCGGCATGATGCTTGAATGCAGCCCTGGCAAGTTACTTGCCAGGGCTGCATTCATGCATCATGACGAGTCCAATGTTTGTCATGCATCGATGCATCAGCAGCCCTTAAAGCGTTTACCTACCCTTGCTGTCCGAGGTCATCAAGTGTCTCTGGGAGTGGCCTCCCCTTTGTCTCTGGCAGGAAGAAGGCAATGGCAGCAGCCACCAAGGACAGGACACCATAGATCAGGAATGGGAACGGTTTCCAAATCTTCTCCTAAAATATGATAGAACACAATAGATGAGGAATAGGGATGGTTTCCAAATCTTGTCCTATAATATGATAGAACACAATATATGAGGAATAGTGATGGTTTCAAAATCTTCTCCTAAAATATGATAGAACACAATATATGAGGAATAGGAATGATTTCCAAATCTTCTCCTAAAATATGATAGAACACAATATATGAGGAATAGGAATGGTTTTCAAATCTTATCTTTAAACCTATTTGAAAAAAAAAAGATGAGTGTGCCCACTTATTATCATTGAACAAAATGGTCTGCCATGAAGATTTTAGGCTCGATTCAGAGTGAATGGGGTTTTCATGACCTGTTTTCATAAGACATGAGTTTCTATAAAAGTTGAGTTACATATAATTTACCCTTTAATAGCTGCATGAATGCATCATTACCATGCAGCTGGCATGATTCACAACTGAAATGCAGGGCATGATACATAAGCAAATGTCCACGACCTGTGAATAATTTCGCATCGTATTTACAGAGGTGAGGCGTCCGTATTCAACAAAGCCGTGAAATTATTCACGGGAGTGGACATTTGCATTTATTATATGGCCCTAAGGGATGAATTTGCTTTAAAATAAAGAAACTCAACCATATTTACTTATTTTCAATGCGTCGAGTAGGTTTGTTTTGATCCGCTATGACACCTTGCTCGACAAAGTAGGTCACGTGATACGGAGCTAGCCGCTGCTTTTAGTAGCGATTTAAATGTTCCTTACGCAGGGCAATATTTTGTTTTTTAACATAGCGCTAACACTTAGATATACGTTAAACAAGTCATTACATAATATTATTTAACTAGTTCAATCATTCTTTTACCGTAAAACTTCTAATAACCATACCTAAATACGAAACAAATTAGTTCTGTATAAATTTCAAAATGGCGCCGCTGAATATGCGAGGATCATATTCCAACCCCCCATTGAATACGGCGTAAGTAGTACTAATCTATAGTGTTGTCGATATTAGCCATATAATAAATGAATGTACCCCTGGCGAGTTACTTGCAAGGGTTGAGTTACCTGCCAGGATCACATTCATACGTCACGATGACCAATGGGCATTATGCTTTAATGCACAATCGACCCTGTGAGGGTTGAGTATGGCCTCTGAGGATTTGAACATAAATAGAGTTTCACAAGAGTTACTCCAAACTGAGTGTCTCTTCATGAGATAACCTTGAAGTAGTATTTCATGAGGAGGAGCCGGGGGAAATACTGCTTGTGTTTACTTGTGTTACTTACACTGAGAGCAAGCTGGGGTTGTAGAAGACCACCAATTCTGGCCACTGTCGATGAGGACCCGACTCCGACATTACGCAGGTATGTTGGGAACAGTTCAGCCGCGTATACATAGATCAGGGAGAAAGTGCCAGCACTGCAAGCCTTCCCCAGCATCAATAGGGTGGTAAACAACCAATTCAACTCTGAAACACAATGGTAATACTATTATCAATGCCTGCCTCAGCTTTGAATCACCATATATAACGATACTATTACAGGGGTAGACATTTACTTTTTGACTTACTTTTTGAGCCATTAACGACTCGGGCCCTTACCTTCAGAAATTGATGGGCCTGCACCAAAGTGGGCCCCAAACACTTTTTTTTCACATACGAAAATACACGCATGCATGCAAGTTGCAAGAAATTCGCGGCAGTGGACCCCCCACTGTATTATTGCTTAATATAGTATATAGCATTGACTTACGTGAGTTTCCTACCAGGGGTATACAGGCCACAGAGAAGATACCACCAAGGAGGTAGGAGATGAGAAGTGGCCATCGCCGACCCAGTCTCTCCAGAGCTACGGCAGTAATAATGTGAGCTGGTGTCTACAACAAACAATTGGTGTGCTCCATACAGAATTGGTCAAAGAGGTAATGATAACAGAAGAACCAGAACTTCTTTTTCTCCTGTATAATTTCATGTGTTTCACATAATTTTAAATAATACAAAAATGCTGAAATAAGTCAAAATAAATCATGGGTCACAACCTAGAGAAATCTTTCTACAATTCTAGAGAGGAAACTGTTCATTTTTAATTTTGGTGTCATTTTCTAGTTCTTGAATAGTGTATATGACCACTTAGGTTTAAATGATGTGTGTGTGTGTATGTATATATATATATATATATATATATATATATATATATATATACATATGTGCATATATATACGTATGTATGTGTGTGTATATATATATATGTGTATGTATGTATATATATATATATATATATATATATATATATATATATGACCGCTATACTTAACTAAGGATATATAACCAAACAGTAATTAAGTTGTCACAATTGGCGCTCTTAACGCCCTTAAATTATTAAGAAAAAACAAAAAAGAAAAATTGGGGTCCTACCAAAACAATATGGTGGCCTCCTTGTGTGTGTGGTGGCTACCTGGGAGGGGGTCAGGTGACTTAGATGAGACTATGCAGGCCTGCCCCCTATGTGAGTCCCAGTGTAGCAGACACCTGAGTAGCAGAACCGCTACCATATATAAACTAGCAAGGTAGGTAATTATAACACCCATATATGACCGCTATACTTAACTAAGGATATATAACCAAACAGTAATTAAGTTGTCACAATTGGCGCTCTTAACGCCCATGACCTCCAAGACAATTGTCCTAGTGTAAGGAAAACATAACTAAACACAAACACAAAGGAAGGGGGCTACAACCTTGTCCTTTGACACCTTTTGAGTCAGGCTATCAACAAGATATAGCAATACCGCGAGACTTTGCCAATCGCCTCTGGATTTTATGTCGATAAGATTCCAACCAATAGAGGACAAGTAGGATGCTCCGCCTCTGCGGAGAGAATGGGTGGACACTTTGCCCCCAATACCACACAATTCTGACAGGCAATGGAGTTCAGTGGCAAAGGCTGAATAAGTCATTGGTTGTAAGCGTCCTCGCTCCCAGTACTGAAACACTTCCTGACCTGCCCCCAACCCAGTGTGGTCGATGAGCCGGCGAACATAGGAGGTGACGCATAAAGGCGAACCTGGTATGATGCTGAACGGGATTTCAAGCACCCGCTCACCATATTGAATCGTCTTTGTACGAGGCAAGGTCAGGAGTAGCCCCCAGTCACGGAAGGATAAATCCGGCAGGCATATAGATTGGGAGGAACTTGTTACATGTGCTTTGCGTAGAAGGCCGCGAAAGGCAGTAATGGCTGCCGTCCACCAACACAAATGAAAAGACACTGACATGTCCAGATGCTTGTAGAATTGGAGGAGATGTGTAGGCTCCAAAGGCATAGCTTGCACTGGCGAATAACCTAGCTTACGCTTGGCCCCTAACATTGTCCGTTTGACCATGAAATTGGTAGCATTGACTGGAGTATAACCGTGCAAGTGCTGGAGATATGACAAGGCACTTACATACTGTTCAATGCTCGAATACTTAAGCCTCCGGGCTAGGTACGCCACATATAAACAAACACTCTCCTGGGTACACGGAAGTGGGTGAATGTCAAATAAGGCACAAAATTCATGATAGTCTTTCCACCTAGACTTGTACGATCTGTACGAGCTCTCAGCCAGGGCTTGGTCTTGTAGACTCCGGGCCTCCTGACGTAACAGGGACAGACCTACAACACATGGGAAAGGGAGGTGAGACTGCTGCAACTTGGGGGTATGCTAAGCGAGAAATGTAATCGGCCTCAATATTATCGCCAGACCTGAAATAGGAACATTTGATATTGACATTGTATGTGAAGGCGAGCCAAAACAATTCTCGCAGCAGGTCCATGCTGACATTGTTACGACTCCTACCAGAGCTCAACATACTGCAAACCTGGGTATTATCACTCAAGATGAGGATGGTAGTGTCCCTATACACAGGGCCCGACCTGACCAGGGCCATCAGTACAGGCCAAAGTTCCTGGATGTTGATGTCGTGAGACAAATCATCAAATGTAGGGACCGGGAAGAAATGGTCAGCATAGTAGGGGAGTGCTGGTATGTACTTGTAGAACCAGACACCATAGAGCCAATCTCCCATGTGGTAGGCCCCGAATCCGCGGGACGATGAGTCACATAAAATAACAGCAGAAGGAGTCTTGGGGCACAAAATTCTGGCCTTGCCGTTAAAGACCCCCGCAAAGGCTATCCACCACCTTAAGTCTGCTCGGAACTGATCATTTAGTCTCACTCTGTGGTGTGCTTCCTTGACGCTATTGGTCAAGTTGATCACTCTGCGACTGAAGGTGCGGCCACCCCGAACCACAGTAGAACAATGGCCGAGGATGCCCGCCAGCTGCTGGAGTTCGCGCTTAGTGGCAGTCTTCTTCGAAGCAAATTCATGCAAGGTCTGATAAAGGGTAAGCAATTTTTCACTCGGGAGGCTAATTTCCATTGCCTTGCTGTCGACCATGATACCGAGGCAGACTGCACGCTGAGATGGGCAAGTGACTTTGGGCCACTTTACATGGAAGCCCATACTCCTGACCACTGAAATCAGGACACTTTGAGCATAGGCACATTGATCATAAGTGGGTCCCATAACTGTCAGGTTATCGATATAGTTAGAAACCTGGTAGAATCCTCGGCGATGCATACACCTGACAATCCAATCTCCCAACTGTGTGAACAGATATGGGGCACACCTGAGACCGAAGGAAAGGACTCTGTCTTCAAATACTTGCTCACCCTCTCCCAAATCCCATCTAAAGCATTGGTAAGAAGCATTGTCTTTGTCAATGTTCACGCTCCTATAGGCTTGAGATAAGTCAATAGAACAAATATAGTCATAGGGATTAAGGATTTCCGTGAGGTAGTCTACACCTTTGTATGTGAATGTGTCACAGGTGTGGTCCATGAAGTTGTTTATGGATCTGTTCAAAGGCCTTTTACAGTCAGTGATTGGTCTGAGGGTGCCATCCTTTTTCCTGATTGCACCAAGACTATGAATGCACCTAGGCGAGTCAATAGCTAAAGTGACCTTGCCTTCCTGCAACTCTCTGAGAATTGTGTCATTCATTTCTACATTGAATTCATCATCCAGAATACTGAAGTAGTTGCTACAATCATAGGAGTCTATGTGTGTGTTGTCTACTATAATGAAACCACTGTAAACACCTGCTAGTACAAAATCGTCTTGAGCACACATACGGCCCTTGTATCTGTAGAATTCTGCGGCTAACCTACAAGGGCTAAGCTGAGATCGGACGGGTCCAATTTTGTGCTCGCATGCACAAATACTGAGGACACAGTCTCTGTAAACTACAATAGGTTCGGTGACATTAGGTATGTATACAAGGCATACTGGTGTGTTACCACACACTGGAACGGTATCTGCTACATCAATGACAACAACATTGCTAACACAAGTATCAGGATCACATACACTGCTAGTAGGGTAGCCATCACCGGCGGGTGACGCACCATCACCCACAGGTGACAGACCAACATTGATATCATCACTACATACAGGGTCAGAGAAGACATTTGGAGCATCAACACATTTATGGCTGTCGCCCGCCGGGAACAGCCCCATATTCGTAATACTGCTATCACACATAGAACCATTGGCATAAACAGTAGGGGCACATAGATCAACATTGTGTACCAAGGATGTACAACCATCAACATTGGGTACAGCTGGGTCATAATCAACAACATTGGGTACATTGACGCTGGGTAGTGGAGGGTTAATAATGTCAACACCAAAAACTTTCAGGTCTGGATTTGGAAATTCTGGACCGATTTGAGCTATCTCGATATCCTCCCCCTCCAAATCAAGCCTGATTTGATCGATTCTGGGGTCGGTAGACACTGAAACCTCTCCATTGACATACAAATCAGAGATATTATGATTTACCTTAGCGTCTTCGTGCGTTTCTCCGTCCGGCCGTCGCCATCTTGGATTTGAACAAGACGACAACGGCGTGATGGGAAAACTACAATATTTTGCAAAATCTGATGAATTAATTGAATTGTTCGATTCAAATGCACTTAATCCTAAACAAGAAGAAGGAATTCAACTCGCATTTGCAATAATATCATGAACACAATCGACATTGTCGACTGCCACATCCGGGCACCGTTCTTGTTCGTGTATGCAAATGAGGTGAGAGGTGCCTATGGGGGCACTCGGATTAATTGTGCCCGGTAACTCACCGGCCGCGTCCGACCGAGGGGCGCTGATGGGAGTTTCCAGTCACGTGGAGGATTTTGCCGCCGCAGCCCTTTTGACGTTGGTGCAGGCTCTCATCTTGTGGGATGCATCCCAGCAGTGGTAACAGACATGCTGCTGCTGACAGTCATCACCTGACCTGCATTTGAAATTGTTGTACCTCCAACAGGGCATAGAGGGGTCAGGTTCAAATTTGGACTTGTTCCTTTTCTCCTTGGAACCCCCACCTTGGGCCCCTCCCTGTGTGGAGGAAGGGGTAGTAGTAGGCTTGTGTACCAGGTGAAAATTGATCATCTCCTCATCCCCATATACAAAGGCCTGGGCATCATAGTGGTTGGCCCTTTCTCTGACTCCATAATCATAACCCCGGAGCTGATCTAATGTGTACAGACCCATGGCCTCCCTGTCACACAAAAACTGAATGTGGTATTGTATGTTACCACAATAAGGAGTCCAAGGGTCCTTCATCAGGTGAATGGAGTGTAGTCTAGAGAGGGCACCTACCAGCTGTGCAAATGAAGTGGCCTTTTTAACACCTTTAGGGAGGTGTCTAGAGAGATCAAATGGCTTCTTCTTCTTTTTCTTCTTTTTGCGCTTGGCCTCCTCCTCGCTGTCAGAGCTATCCTCACCCTCCTCCTCATCTTCAGAGTAGGGGAGAGGCCCTGAGGGGGGCCTAGTACCCCCAAACAGGGGTGGTAGCACAGGTGTACCTCCAGGTAGACCACTAGGCCTAGGTGTACTAGTAGTAGGTGGGTCTGTGCTGACTATGGCTAGTATCTTGGAGACTCCTCCTTGCAGGTCAGTTACAGTGTCCTTTATGACTGAGAATTCATTGGCCAGGCCTGTAAGCTGTTGCTGTTGAGATTCCAGGCAGCCCTGGAGGGCCTGGAAATCAGAATCCTCCTCCAGGTCTGAGCCAGAGTCAGTGTCACCCTAACCAGGTGGGGTGGTCACCTTTTGTAAGCCTGCCTGTTGGCTCATAGATAAATTGGCTGGATTGAAAACACACTTCTTGCCTGTAGGAGGCACATGTTTGTAACCACATGTCCTGCAGTTCCTTGGGGAACCCTTTGGTGGCATGGTAATCCAATTCCAACTCCACCAAAATTGGGGTCCTACCAAAACAATATGGTGGCCTCCTTGTGTGTGTGTTGGCTACCTGGGAGGGGGTCAGGTGACTTAGATGAGACTATGCAGGCCTGCCCCCTATGTGAGTCCCAGTGTAGCAGACACCTGAGTAGCAGAACCGCACAGGCTCACTATACCTTTCCCCATCCATGTACACTTAACAGGGGGTCTAACTGCTATATTGTTTATACATTCACATTGCTGCTAACATTATCATACTATGGGTACCCACTTTTGCCCATGTAGTGATCTAATCTATGCCAATAACAGGGTAAAATGTGGATATTTCAAAGGTTTTCAACTAAAAAAATATAAGTAAAACACATTAGGTGATTTATCTGAGGTACAATAAGGTCCATAATAACACTTTTCATATGAACTATTGTAGAATTGAAAAACGAAAATTTTGACACCATCAGAGCTCATTTTCAATTATTTTCTTGTTATTTATAAGGAAAAATGTAGTTGTGTAACATTTGCATCACCGTATGTACGTACACTAGAATGAGTATAATGTCAAGGAGAAAATCCTCTTGGGATATATAGATGTCTCAGTTTTTATGGCTCAATGGGGGGCAATATAATATTAATATAAAATATGTCTAACATGCATATGTCAATGACCTATAGGACTGACAAGCATGTGGTGTACCCCTTAGCATCACCGTACGTAGGTACATTGAATCATTGATTTAAGGAGAGTAATTAATATTTAGTAAATTATTTCATAACATGTTAATATATGTGGTCCAGGGAATAGCCATGCAAAATATTGTCATAACTGGATGAATACATTACAACCTATTTGGAGAAATCATGGAAATATCACCGTATGTAGGTACATCACCATGCATAGGTCCATGATTGAAACCTATACCATAGAATGATAGAAATAGCTAATGCTATCTATAAACCTGTTGATATACTTCAATTGACTAGGGATAAATACTATGGACCAGTTACAATACCAGAAATCAATAAATTTGTCAAGATAATGACTGTAATGCATAGACATCACTGTATGTAGGTACATCACCATACATAGGTCCAGCTCCATAAGTGGGTATAATTAATTGAAGCATAATCCATTCTTATCATAGATATAAATGATAAAGACCCCTAGCCAACATGTTGCTATGACTGTATGAACAAAATATATCAGTTTTCTTGCAAATAATTCTGTTTTATAGCAACCCATGTGATTTGTTCATATACAAGATTCATCACCGTATGTAGGTCCACCAGTTTTCTCCTAAAACTGTCATAAAATCTTTAATTTTCATAGTTAGTGTACCCAATTTTGTGAGTAATTAACATTATATGCTGCCTTTCAACCCACAAGAAATACAAAGCATCTGAGCAGTTCAGATTTGTTCTCCTCCTCAGCCATGTACGTATGTATGTATGTATGTATATATATATATATATATATATATATATATATATATATATATTTATATATGTGTGTGTGTGTGTGTGTGTGTGTGTGTGTGTGTGTGTAACACGCAGTTTGGGGGAGTGGTCGCGTTATCCCATCCAGTATTTCAAAGTATGTATTGTCATCTATTTGCAAAAGAAAGCGAAGTATTTCAAATTTAATAGTACAGTATTAACCAAATTAATGAGTAATTGCATGAAATAAAAACCAAAGGTATAAATTTTTTCAACTGCAACTTCGACAATACTCTGTCTATCCGTTAAGTATATACCTGTACTAAAGCAGATATGGTATTGTTGACAAAGATGCTTCCCTGTAAGAAGCGCACTCCGAGTGACAATCCATAGAAGATGGTGCATGTAGCAAACCTGGAAAAGCGACACACATGTGCATATTTTAATTCTCTTATGTCAGGCCCCTGTACAGGAGGTACCATCATGCCTAGTGGTTGAGTCAGGTGCGAGTTACCCTAACGCGTTTATCTTCTAGCAATTTCTTATTGGGTTAAAAAGTCTGATCTCCGGAGGCAAAATGAAGAGATGTAATGTATAGATTCCATACACAACACTAAAAAAAAGGTCCTCAAAGTGAACCGCATAAAATAAACCATGCAAAACCTGTCAAACTTAACTTGTCAGACCTGGCTCAGACTCTTTATGATGACAAAGGGGTTTCACTTGTTAATTCATGCTGCTCAATAAGGAAACCCTAGGATGTTTCCCTGTGAAACTTACCAGGAGAACCACATCAGCAGGGTCATCACTCGGGTTTTCGGACTGCGCAACAGGTCAATTACATTGGGCTGTCTCTCTGATGTTTTCTGAAAAAAACAAACGGTAGTAGATATTTCTTGATATCTGATGTGGTGCTGTAGATCTCAGATTCATTTACAATATATAAGCGCATACACGGATTAAATGTGAGGTCAGAAAAGAGAGCCACATAGATATAAATACACTGAGTGCTTCCTATTTGGTCAAGTCTCACCAAATGGGGTCACATAGTCAGGAACCATAATATCATTATCACATATTTTCTTTCCCCAAATATTCAATTTGGGAAATCAAAATATCAAAGCATTACTGATTTAGGACACTATCAAAGCAAGGTATTTACTATAAAAGTTTCCATTGATAACTACAGGCCACTTTCAAAATATAGCAACCTTTATTGGGTAAAATTGGCATGAGACCATAGGTGCCACATTGAACCATATGTACTGTGCCTCACATTATACCATACCTCTGACTGTAGTCTTCAAATGAATCAATTCTACCTGTCTATCTGATTCCTTGTTTAACATTAACATCTGATAGTTCATCCCAAAATTAATTGACCAGGGAATGGAAATATGTAACATTTATGGTTCCCCGCTGTGTGACTCTATTTCATGAAACGTGACCATTTGTAAGAAGAATAGCCAAACCCTCTTCCTGTTATCTTCAAGGTGTAGTTCTGCTGGTAGTTCAGTTCCATTGATTGTGGCCATTTTCTGTAAGACCTTTGTCGCATCTTCATCTCTGCCCACACTGACGAGCCATCGAGGGGACTCAGGAGCGATGCTGGAATAACCCAAAATTTTGATTTTCCAAATTCCAATTCAATTTCGTCTGCATATACAAACTCCATTAGCACAGTCATCTGGAAGTAAGGGCTAAAACCTTGATAAAATGCTATATCATACAAATAAAGGCTTGGTACTACTCTATACTCTAGTTAAAGACAAACGCTACCTGGTATACACAGAAGCCACTTGGTGGCAGAAATCAGAACTCATCAGTTATACTATTTTAACGGGTTTTCTCATCCCAGCTGGGTCACTTTACCTCTACATATTTTTCTCTGTTTGTTTCTGATCACTATAAATGCATTTGAGATATTTATATGTCATTTGAATTCCCATAGGACTCTATAAGTTAAGGGAAACTTTACATTTTTGAAAAATTCACAACTTTTTCATTTCAAGGGTGACCCCCCATTTTTCTTCTTTTAAAATGTTTGTAAAGATGTCCTTTACATGTTCAGAGAGTCTCAGTTATTTGAGATTATCAATAGAAGATCTAACATTGGTCAGCCTGTAGCGCATGTCTTTAAGAGGAGTACAAATGGTAGTAGGGGAATAGTGCAAAACAACAGTATAGGGGCACTTACATAATCAGTAGAAGTAGTACAAATGACAATATTGAGATGAGGAGTTCGAGTTTACCGTGGTCACGGATTGCATATAATAGATACTTACATAATTAGCAGTAGCAGTACAAATGACAATAGCGAGATGAGGAGTTCGAGTTTAGCGTGGTCGCGGATTGCATATAATAGATACTTACATAATTAGCAGTAGCAGTACAAATGACAATAGCGAGATGAGGAGTTCGAGTTTAGCGTGGTCGCGGATTGCATATAATAGATACTTACATAATTAGCAGTAGCAGTACAAATGACAATAGCGAGATGAGGAGTTCGAGTTTAGCGTGGTCGCGGATTGCATATAATAGATACTTACATAATTAGCAGTAGCAGTACAAATGACAATAGCGAGATGAGGAGTTCGAGTTTAGCGTGGTCACGGATTGCATATAATAGATACTTACATAATTAGCAGTAGCAGTACAAATGACAATAGCGAGATGAGGAGTTCGAGTTTAGCGTGGTCACGGATTGCATATAATAGATACTTACATAATTAGCAGTAGCAGTACAAATGACAATAGCGAGATGAGGAGTTCGAGTTTAGCGTGGTCGCGGATTGCATATAATAGATACTTACATAATTAGCAGTAGCAGTACAAATGACAATAGCGAGATGAGTAGTTCGAGTTTAGCGTGGTCGCGGATGGCATATGAGAACCAGGACACGGTCAGCACACCGAGTGTGAAGAAGTCATGTGCCATGATGCCTGTCACAACACGATACCGCGGACCTATCAACTCCATCACTGCCCAAGTAATTGAAAATATATAAAGAGACTTTAAATGGTGGATACGAGGTTGTGAAAAGGAGAGGGCATGGTGCAAAAGGAGAGGGCACAGCCCATTTTTTGAAAAAAAAACTGTTTTTACACGTTATGTAAATGGTAATTTATGTTTCCAAATACACCATTTTCTCTCTATGCATCTAATACATGATGTGGATAGATATTGCATCCCCCCATCATTGATTTTTTTTCATTGATTTCTTAAATATTTTTATTAAATGTTTTTAAATGATTTATTGAAATACATTAACCAATATCAATTGACACAGTCATTGTTTGGAGATGGTTAATGGTTTTTCAATAGTGTTTGGCATACATACCTAAAACAGTGTAAATTGTGAAGCCTCCAGCTACTCCAAAACCAACGAAGAAGCGGAATACACAGTATACGGCGAAAACGGGGACGAAGGTTCCCGCTAGGCAGAATACCACCTGCATTACGATGGCAGCAATAAGGGTCTTCAGACGCCCAATTCTGTTAGAGTACTGGAGCTTAATTCAAAACATCCTGGGATCCCAACCCATGCGATCTTAGTGTAGGCACATATCATAAGACCTGGCTGGTCTACCCTATGTAATGCAGTGGTTGCAGGCCTGTCCAGAATAGCTAGTCCTGGGATCACTTCACTATTCCATTTCCACCACTAAGATCACTGCGATCTTAGTGAAAGAATTGCATAGTGGTTTCACCTGAGTACAAGAGCCCTTACAGGGAACACTCCTGATCGAAAGAGTGAATAGCCTGCTGCATACATAAAGAGGAGAGGGAGGACGTTTGCTGAGTGTCCTTGAGGGCTCTTAGGGCTACTCATGCGTTAAGTGCACTGTAAGGTAATTTTTCCCTTCTCTCTCTTTGTCCTGGGGGAAGGGCACAATGCTTCTAATAGGCAAGCATAAATCATACATTCATGGGAACAACTCTTGAATACTGTACAGGGGTCAACTGCACCCTGTGCTCTTTTGTTAGCCCATATGGGGACGGGGAACGATGGTATAAGCACTCTTGTGAAGAAGAGTGACTCCACAGCTATTCCTTTATTTTGGGACTCTTACCCCTGTGCCTAGTCAGTTCTTCCTGGAATAGTGTAGGAGGGTTGAGGCTAAGATCGATGCGATCTTAGTGCTAGCTAGGATATGTGAACCCAGTCAACTCTTAAGATGGCTTAATAGGATAAGGCTGATTTATTCCTAAGATCGCTGGGGTCGTGATCCCAGGATGTTTTGAATTAAGCTCCAGAGGAATGACAAGAGGTGGTTAATAAATGGATGACAAGCTTATTATCCCACTTGGCAAAAAAACATATTTTCAATGTCTGCAAATGTTCTTATTATGTTTGGGTAATAAAACGTTTTAAAAACATTGAAAACACATTGAAAAAAATGACTTTTACTAAAATGTAAAAAGTTCTAAGCAAAATATCAATGCTTTATATTGCATTATAAAATCCTTGACAATGATTCAATTTGAAAGCTCTCAAAATGCCGTATATACAGTCTGCAGATCACAGCAACAAAGATTTTCCTGTCAGTCCTACATTTTTACAACCTCTGCAGCCGGTTTACTGGCAACGACTGGTAATGAGTACACAGTACTCACATATCTGATAGTTGTCCGAACACGGCACTGCCCACTAAGAACCCGGTCATGAAACACGTCTGTACGATTTGTACCAAGTAGTCCTTTTCACACACAAGGTCCCACTGTAAAAACAACAAAAGGAGTCAGTCACGAAACACGTCTCTACGATTTGTACCAACTAAATACAACAACAGTAGTCAATCACGAAACACGTCTCTACGATTTGTACCAACTAAATACAACAACAGGAGTCAGTCACGAAACAGGGCTCTACGATTTGTACCAACTAAATACAACAACAGGAGTCAGTCATGAAACACGTCTGTACGATTTGTACCAAGTAGTCCTTTTGGGGGTGTGGATGGGGGGTCCCCCATGTCACATGTCGATTTTAAAAAATGGCCATGTCCCCATGTCAATTTTAAGAAATGGTAATGTCACCATGTCGATTTTAAGAAATTGTTCATGTCACCATGTCAATTTTAAGAAATTGTTCATGTCCCATGTCATTAAGCCTTAAATAGCCCATGTCGCCATGTCGATTTTAGTGGTCCACACCCATCCTTTTCACACACAAGGTCCCACTGTAAAAACAACAACAGGAGTCAGTCACGAAACACGTCTGGAGGCCATTTCTTAACGTGCTACGACTGCATGCAGCCACTACGATGTGACAACTTAAAGGTTGGAGCCAGTGATCGTAGGTAATGCCCTGCAACGATCAGCCCTTATGTAGTAATCACATAGAGTTTGGCAGGGTAGTCGTAGTGCTGCAGGAGCTACATGACCAATACTGTTGGGCTATAATGTCAAAACTACGATTTGAAGGAAAGCAGTCGTAGCTTGTTAAGAAATGCCCTCCTGTACGATTTGTACCAAGTAGTCCTTTTCACACACAAGGTCCCACTGTACTCCCAGTGACTGACTCCCACAGGAGTCAGTCACGAAACACGTCTCTACGATTTGTACACCAAGTACACCCTTTAATGGACGCTAATGCAGGGGTGCATCATGCCCATGGGCGTGTACTAGTTACTCAGTTGAGTCTGCATAGTCTATATACTAAGGAGAGGGTGTAACACTCTAGGACTTATGCTGCCCTCTGGCAGCTCTATTCCTATGCATAGCCATTGGTGACAGAGGTGAGGGGGGACTTTGCCAAAGTCCCCCCTCACCTCTGTCACCAATGAGTATATGTATAGGAAATAGTTCAAATGGTAGCTGCCAGAGGGCAGCAAAGGTACTTGAGTGGCCAACCCTCTCTTAGTATATGGATAACACCTACACAGACTCAACTTGGTAACTAGCACACGCTCATGATCATGCCCATTGGTCGTCATGATACATGAATGCAGCCCTGGTGAGTAGCTCGCCAGGGCCGCATTCCTGCATCATGCCAACCCTACGAGTCGATACACTTCTGGAGGGACCCAATTAGTTTACTTGCCAGCACTTCATTGGTGCATCATGACGACCAATGGGCATGATGCACCCCTGCATCAGCAGCCCTTGAAGAATCAAGGACACAAACTAACCTTGCTGCGTATTGTTGATACAAAGACAGACTTATCGTAGACCCAGGAGGCACAGTAAACCTTGGGTGTCGATGAATTAACCATCAATGTCCGATTCCACGACAAGAGTTGATCTATGCTATATGAGTCATAGTTTAACTGGTACTGGTAACACTGACTGAAATTATAAGAGGACAGGGTTAATTTTGCTTTCAACCTTTTAAAGGGTGCTAATGCAGGAGTGCATCATACAGATAGGCCATAATGCACTAATGAAGTGAACACGAGTCTTCTTACTAGCACTGCATTGGAGCATCATGCTGACCCTGCGGGAGTGTATCAACACCGTAGAGCCGGCATGATGCATTCATGCATCGCACTCAGGGTGCACCTTCCATGCAAGGTATAACCCGTTGAATAAAATGGTAAAGGTTCATGAGAATCATTCTGAGTGAGGGTTATCTCACGAGGCGGAATCGAGTGAGGTAACCCTCACTCAGACTGATTCGAGTGAACCTTTATGTTGTTTAAGTGAGAAAAGTTTCAAAATCTATTTATTTGGCACAAAATGATAATTTTATCATAGTAGGTTGCCCTTTCAATGTAGAGCAAGTGGCCATGAAGTACGGGATAGGGTTATTGCATGGGAGCATGCAATACAGGGTTCCTTGGTTAAACCTATGGAGCCTCGGTATTCAACTGGAGGATGCCCCTGACTTGATGAGTATCCTTTTCACATGGGGCTTGATTTTGAACACTTTACTACTAAGGCCATTTAGAAATGATAAATTTCAATAAGGTATACTGGTAGTAAAACCCACCTATACTCCTGCTGGTTTGTCTCGTCAGGGGGCGCCATGATGTACTTCTGCTGACTGTGACTGAGGTTGGACAGTGCTGCCACCTGGCACCAGTGGTCCATCTTAGCACCCGTAAACGTCACCGCCATATTGTTCCAGCCTTAAGAATAGTGAGAAAATTATCATTAATTCTCTAAGAGCCACTATTGCAGTGCATCATGCATCATGCTCATTGTCATGATGCACCAATGAAGTGCTGGTAAGTCTCCTCGCCAGCACTTCATTGGAGCATCATGCCGATCCTCTAGGGGTGTTTCAAACCTGTAGGATTGGCATGATGTATTAATGTAGCATATTGGCGAGTTACTCTCCAGGGCTACATTAATACATCATGACGACCAATGGAATGCAATGATGCATCAGCGGCCTTTAACGAATTAAAGGCTGCTACTGCATCAATATTGGGATGCAGTTTGTGAACCCATAGAGGTGCCTATACATGGGTCCCAAGAAAATCATCCCTGTCGATGTGTCAGATTTTGCAAAATGGGCTGTGTCGCCATGTTGTTTTTTTATCCAATGCAATCTGCTGTCTACACCCGTGTCCGTCAATCTTCAAAAGTGCTGTGTTGCATGTGTCAACTTTAATAACCCCCTGTGTCCCCATGTCGCGCGGGTTGACTTTTATAACCCCCTGTGTCCCCATGTCGCGCGGGTTGACTTTTATAACCCCCTGTGTCCCCATATCGCATGTGTCAACTTTATAATCCCCTGTGTCCCCATATCGCTCGTGTCGAATTTAATAACCCCCTGTGTCCCCATGTCGCATGTGTTGACTTTTATAACCCCCTGTGTCCCCATGTTGCACGTGTGGACTCTTACCCATGTATGGGCCCATAGAGAGAAAGTAAAAATTAAGAGCGAAAAAAATATATAGTTTTCCCTGGTAGGCCTAGTTGGTGTGTATCTCGATTTGCGAAATATGTAAAACTTAGCTTGGCTAATCAGACCACAGCGTATGTCCAGTAGGCCTATTTTTTTTTTGTCTTGGCACTGGCAAGTTCCTTGTCTGAAAACACTGCAACGATGTACATGGTGTTATTGTTTTTGAATAAATTTGTTGTAATAAACTGCATAACAGACCTGTACTTATTTCCCCCTGCACATAAATAATAGAGTTATAATGTATCTTATAAAAAACATTACACTGAAAACCCTGCAGATCTTTAAACTCGTCAGATTGAGGACCTAGAGTCGTCGGAAGAGGTACAGACAGGGGGCAGCACCTTACATGGAGTGAAATCCCTTAGTCTACCTCTCCCCAGTATGAGTCTATGGCATTCTGTTGACAATATGTAACATACTCACAAGGTGGCAGGTATGTGCCACTCATGTTTGATGATCAGGCCTTCAGTCTTCAACTGAAAGTCTTCACCGCTGAGGACTTTAGGTGCTCAAGTTGACGATACCCAAATCTACAGCTTTTGGTAGTCAGATTGAGGACCCAAGGTAGTCAGCACCAAGGTTGTCACTCTAACAACATTATGTAATCAGTTTGACTACCTTGGGTGAGTGTGCTGACCTAAACCCATTAGGTTGACTACCCTTGGTGCTCAATCTGAGTACCTAAGGTTGTAGTTTTGGGTATCGTCAGTCTGACGACCTTGGTGCTTTCAGTGTATACAAAAAATGTATATGATACATTACACATGCCTACTTACAGGTTGAGTAGCTACTCAGCTGATTGATTGTATAGTAAGTAGGTTGTTACATCTCCTTACTCAATACTTCACTTAAACCCTGTAAGGGCCGCTGATGCATTAATGCATCATGCCCATTGGCAGTCATGATGCACGGTCAATTTAAACTTTATGATACCTTATATATGCCTACTTACAGGTTGAGTAGCTCCTCAGCTGATTGATTGTACAATAAGTAGGTTGTAATATCTCCTTACCCAGTCTATCAACATCAGTACGCTATCATTCTACTAATAACCTAATCCTTCAAGGGCCGCTGATGATCAAAACCATCAAGCTTATTGTTCGGTAAGATGTAAGAAGACAGGCATGGCGAGTAACTCGCCAACTGGCACTGGTCAGCTCCTTATCAGCACTGCATCGGTGCATCATGCCCATATGTATCAATCCTGTAGGTCATGATGCATGAGTTACTCACAGGCTGTGCATTCATGCATCATGATGACCAATGGGCATGAATGCACTATACAAACCTTAGAGGGCTTGTAACTGATATGATACACCATGTGGTGATAGACATGGTGATAGGAATGTGATAACTCAATGTATCATATATGTAGCTGAGATAAATAAATCTGACAGTTTTTACACACAACAATACTTTTGTGACATCCTTTGTTGGCAAAATCAGAGGTGACACCTCATATTGCCTTTCTTTTCAATGACATAAACTGTATCTTCTCGTTAAATTAATTGTTAGGTTTTGAATGAGCACCAGTACCACGCGGGGTACAGTTGTGATGAAATATCGTTTAAGCACTAAAACCTGCGCTTGTTTTGTATTTGTAAGAGCCAGGGTAATTTCTTTTCAAGACCACTGCTTATGAGTCAGATTATGGGCCGCTTTACAATTTCAATACCCGTGTACCCCAAGCACTAGTTGATTTAAGAGCAACACTTATTCAAATACTAAGTGCTTTTGCAGGCCAATATGGTAACTATCCACTTGTAGAAGAAGACCTTTTATCTCATGGTTTGTAAATTATTGCTTATATTTAAAAATCAGATCAGGAAAAAAACACCAAAATAACATCGTTTTAACATTGTATAAACGTTTTATTTCTAGGTTTTACGACAACGTTGAATAGACAAAGGCATAATTTTCAACGTGAGAAAATGTTTTTACAAACGTTTTTGCGAAACGTGGGTATGGTACCTACCATTGAGAAGGCCTGTGAGTCCCAGCACCACGTAGACCACGATTTGATGTACCCCAAACTCCCCAATGTGGGTGAGGATGTCATCAAACAACATGATGATCGACTAGAGTCTGTAATTAAAACAGAATCAAGATATTAACCCCCTAAATGCCAATGCGGGTGAGGATCTCATCAAACAACATGCGATTATGGAACACTTAAGGATAGCAACCCCTTAAATGCCACCGCCCTACTGGTAAAAAATGGAGAAAAAAAACTTTTGTTGCCCCTGTCATTTTCCAAAACCCATAAATCACCCCTTTCGATTTTCCAAACTCATGTGTTGCCACTGTGGATTTCCAAACCCTTTTTTGCCCCTGTCGATATTCAAACCTATGTGTTGCCTCTGTTGATTTTCAAACCATGTTTGCCTCTGTTGATTTTTAAAACTCCCTTTTGCCTCTGTCGACTTTCAAACCCCATGTGTTGCACCTGGTGATTTTCAAAACCCGGGAGGGTGTTGCTCCTATAGTAAAAGGAAGAGCTGGCTAAAAATGCCCTTGTTTCCAGTCCTTTCTTTTCATGTAGCTATAACTTGTCCCTTTTGTTGCTCACAAGTGGTCATTCAGGTACGGTGCTAAAAAAGGAGGATTTGAGTAGGTTCCTCGTTGGGAGAAGTCAGTCAGTATAATAAACTATAGAGCGTGTGACATGAGTAGGTACCTGGTAGTGCAGCTCTTTCTGTTTTAAACAAGGCAGGTGACTTTTCAGACTAATGTGGTGAGTGCAAGTACTTAGGTGAAGCAGTGCACAACATCTTTAGAAAAGAGGGCACATACTCACAGCTCTATTTACAATAGAAGCAACACCCTCCAGGTGTTGTTCTTGTCGATTCTCAAAACTCTGGTGTTGCCCCTGTGGATTTTCAAAACCAATGTGTTGTCAATAACCTTGTGCCGATTCGTACATGTGAATATATATAGCCTGGACAGTGAGACATGAGAAGAATATGTAAAGATTTAGTCTTTATCCCTTACCTCTAGTAGCACCACCTGACTGCTTCCTCCCCCAGTAGCAGAGCACGACAGGTAACCCTGTAGCTATTATCCCTGTAACTATGATTCCATTTGGACATTGCCTGTGTAGTATCTATTGTATATCCTCCCATAAAAGCCGCATCCTAACTTTGGTAGATGGCTCTCAGCCACACTTAACACTTGACTTTCTATCTGGAGATCTTTACGTAGATTACGGGCTTAGTGTTTTCCTAGAAAGTAAAAACTGCTGGCTATATGCCGCACCCTGAATTCAGCATTGTCGTATAAGCCGCATTATGCCTCTTAAATGGTACATAAGCCGCGGCATATATGCAATGGGTTTTCTGGTAATCTCTTAGATGGTGCTACCAACATGACCCGTGCCCACGACTCCTTCTAACCCTTTATAAGGGTCACTGATGCATTGTGCCCATTGGTCGTCATGATGCATGAATGTAGCCCTGGCGAGTAACTTGCTAGGGCTACATTCATGCAAAATGATGACCCTACAGGGCAGATACAGTCCCGGAGGGTCGGCATGAAGCTCCAATGAAGTGCTGGTGAGCAGTCTCACCAGCACTTCATTGGTGCATCATGACGACCAATGGGCATGATGCACTAATGAAGTGCTGACGAGCAGTCTTACCAGCACTTCATTGGTGCATCATGACGACCAATGGGCATGATGCACTAATGAAGTGCTGACGAGCAGTCTTACCAGCACTTCATTGGTGCATCATGACGACCAATCGGCATGATGCACTAATGCACCAGCGACCCTTGAAGGTTTAAACCCGATTTGTGATTATTTGATGCACAAATGATTATATATACATATGATACAAGATAAGGAGAATTTTATCTGTATTTATGTGATAAGCTTTTTATCTACAATAATGATCTATAAATCATGGCCAGCGCCAGTGTGTTGAAAAATCATTAGTATTGAATCAGTGATAGATATCAGATTCTCACATCCCATCAGGAATTCCCCATCTAGGAATCCCCTACCCCCCTAAAAAATTAGAAAAATGGCCAAGGACTCTCATAGTATAGTGATTACATTCAAATGCCTGGGAATATTCCAGTAGGGGTCTGTTTCTAGCTATTTCTGGCCCACCTGAAAAAGAAAAAAACATATTTCAGATTGTCTTAATTAGGCTTGTACGTTTTGACAAGGTTTTTAGGAGGTCAGAAAATAATATTGTTCAGTGTGTAATGGTTCGTATTGACTTATATGTTGGGTGGCTCTTTGGCTCGCTTACCACTAGAAATACCAACACAACACAAGTAGTTCGGGTTGGGCAAAGCCCCAGAAACCCCTACCTCTCGGGTAGGACTTTATTGCACTCTAGTCTACAGGTTAAACTGCGCGTCTGGACTGGACTAGGTCCAGTCACCTTCTGCCGCTCGTCCGGCTCCTTAGTAGGAGCTGGACGCGAGGCATGGTGCCGCCCCCTCTTGTACCAACGGGGTATCACAAAGCGACACCTAGCTGGCATAGAAGGAACAGGCACCACACGAACACGTCTCTCGGATGAACGGCACTAATATATATACGACGATACCGGCCCCTACACCACCCCCACTAGACTATACCTAGGGTTAGGTGTGATTAACAAATACCTATTGTTTTAGCTTTATACAGTAATATCATACACAAATAGGTAAGTCTATATATACAGTTCGTATAGGATATAGAACATCTAGGGGCATTATAAATAATATGTACATAATGAGGCATCGTCGCATATAACCCGAAGTAATGATAATTAATAATAACGAATAGGAAGTGGCGCCTTATGCACCATCGACCTATGGTGATATGTAGTAACAGTGTTACAATAGTGTTATTATTATAAACGAGACGCATTAAAAAGTGGTAGACGAGTAATCAGATGATATGAATAAAATTTTACAGTATTAACTAACCGACCCGAGGTGGGGTAGATAACCCGAGAGAAAATTTTGTTCGTTTTAATTACAAGAATATAGATTTGGTATGAAAATATATTTATACAAAAATAATAATACTGATAAATATAGGTGTCCTACCAGGGTAGCAGGATCACCCTTACAATATACCGGACTTCCGGCGAATCTGGAACGACTGGTTTCTGCAGCTCCATCCGGCGACATATGTGTGGTGGCAAGCCACGTTGCTGTTGTGATGTGCCCTGATGAAGATGGGAAGATGGAGCCCCGGGTAGGTGTGGTAATCCCTTTTGGCGTGTCGGGTTTAGCGTCCATCTTCGCTGCAGGTTACGTTCCAGATATTAGGAGTCCAGCGTAAGGAACAGTGCCTCTGGCATATTAAATGCTTTTACCCTCGGGTACAAAGGAGACACCGTCAGATGGACACTTAAAGATCTTCCGGATCCGTGTCCATCTTCTCAGCCGACTCCACTGAGGCAGATGGAGCCGAGCTGCTACAGCTGCTCACAGAGAGCGCCGCGGAAGCCTCGCTGGGCGTATCGCTCTCCAAGCTCAAGGCCCTCATCACCGCGGATGGACTGTCCATTGCCTCGGATGCTGGTGGAGCAACCGTGGCAGTTGGAACAGTCCGGGTGACAGTAGGGGGCGGGAGCAGGAGAGCTGCCGGAACTGGCGGGGCAGCCGGGACCGGTGGAGTGGCCGGAACCGGTGGAGTAACCGGGACCGGTGGGGCATCCGGGGGTACATCCGGTATGAAGATAAGGGACGACGGTAAGCCGTCCCACTCCTCCAGATGTTTCCCGAATGCCAGGAAAAACTTGAGGTCAGCCTCCTTGAACCTATGTATGTATCTGGCGTTTTCAGCTTGGTGAAACTCCTTAAGCTTTTCAGCTTCCTTCTGTTGACGCCGGCAGGATTCGAGAGCCTCTTGGACTCTGTCCTTCTCCAGCTGCCTGATCTTGTCTTCCTCCCTCTTCTGGATTTCGTATACCAGATTAAGGGTGGCTTCAGTCATCGCCCGCCAGTAGTCGACTGACTTCTGGCGGTGCAATGCCTGCCACTCCGCCATCAGTTCATTCTGGATGTGAACCGTTTGGACATCTCGGTGGTCAACAAACGTGTTCGGATCCTGAAGACCTGACAGCGTATCCGAAATTAGCTCCATCAGGGGTACCCGAGGGCCCGTTGGTGGAACTATGACTGGTGGAGGCGCAGTGGCTTCCACTGAGGCAGGCGGAGTACCTGCTGGAGGAGCAGACGGGCCCTCAACCGTTAGACCGCCCCGGCCTCGGCCACCACCCGGGGAAGCTCGGGTGGACTCCAGCCCACCACGGCCTCTACCACGGGGTTTGGTCCGACCCAGGGAGGTAAGGACCTGCGACTCGGGTCCAGCTGGTCCCACGGCGGGGAACTTCGCCGCGTACTCACTATACGTGGGGCGCTTGCCGGAAGATCCCTCTCCGGCCCACCAAGACGAATACCCGGATGGGGGAGCGAAGATTTCGCCCCCATCACCCTGGCTGCCAGAGGCTTCGCCCGGGCGTTGTTCCGCGGGTGCAGGTGTAGTGGTGGTGGCTGGAGTCGCCGGTGTGGTTGCCTGGCTAACCGCCCTATGGGCCTGGTTGCTGGGCATATCCAGAGCCGAGACTTGTTGTCCCGACTCGCGACGATCAGCTGGGTTAGCTGGTCTTGGCTGGTCCTTGCCACCCGAAGGGCTCACGGACCGGTCTGCTCGGGTCCTCTTGGAAGCACCGGTAGTTGTTGTTGTGCCTCCGCCGGGACCCTTCGAGCGGGCCTTGGCCTTCTCTCGCTTATCATCCCCTCGCCACTTTTTCACCTTCAGGTGCACCTCACTGGGCATCCCGAATTTCGTGGACGAGAAGTTGATTTGGAAGAAGGTCAACAAGTTGCCGCTCTTCCACGAGCAGAATCCGGTCTCGAATGCCTGCTCCTTGACGTCTTTGGCGCTCAACGAGGCCCAGTTAGCTAGGAGCTCGTTGAAGCACTTGATGGCTCGTTTCCTGGTTTTCTCCAGGCCGATGCCATGGGCCTTCTGCAAGTGCAGAGCCATGTCTCGGCGCCGGTGAGTGCTGAACGAGCCATCACAATGTTTGCTCGGGCGGTCCCCAAGCACACACATCATCACAGGCTTGTGGTGCATGTGATGTTCAACAATGTGGCGAGCGAAGCGAGGCTTCGTCTCGAACATCTTCTCACCCGTGAGAGCCAGCTGGCATGACTCGAATGGGCACCGTCGGCGGCTGCCGGTTGGTCCCCATTGGGTCATTGCCCACTGAACTTTCGTCCGGGCCTCGTAGCTGTAAATCGACCCCAATTTGGATTTCAGCTGGTCAATCCAAATGAGGTAGAATTTACCTACAGGAGTATCCGAGGGGCCGGACTTCATCCACTCCTCGTCATCGCTATCACCGTCCTTATTGACGGCGCCGGGACACATGTAGTGGACCGTGTCATAGGCACAGTCCGCGAAGCAGCGAGGAGTCCGTTCTTTGAACCCCTCGGCTGCATTCTTCCACATCCATTTCTGATTGTCGTCCTTCGGGACATCCGTGGTCATCTCTTCCCACGTTGTCACGGACTCCAAATCAGATTTGGCCGACTCGGGCAGTTCTGGATCGCTGTCGCTATCCTCACTGTCCGTGTAGATACCAGCTCCCCTGCTCGCTCGGCTGGTGGTGGTGGTACCAGCCGAAGCCTTGGCAGAGGATTTGGCGCTTTTTCCGCTGGTGCTGGCAGTGGAAGCTACAGCCGAGGTGGCTACTGTTGTGGTTGAGGGTGTGGTGGTGGAAGCGGGCGCTTTCGGGGGCGTGGGCTCGGCCGGAGACGCTTTCGCTCCGCTCTTCTTCTTCCGGCGCTGAACCTTGGTGGGCTGCGCAGGCATCTCAGGACTGGAATCCGACTCCCGTGGATTCCTGTCCTCTGTACGAGGGCTCCTCCTTCCGCTGACCGGGGAGTCAGAGTCGGAAGAGACCTTGGCTTTCTGTTGGGCCTGCTGCTTGCGATGGGCCCGGCGAGCTGCGGTGAGCTCCTTCTGCTGTTTGGCAAGCTCGGCTCGCTTTGCCTCTACAGCAGCCTGCTGGCGCGAGATGTCCTCTTCCGAGATCTCGCCAGGTGCCTCCGGGATGTCGGCAGCTGGGTCGGTCTCGGTTGTGGACCTCTCGACGGCGATGCGGACATCCTCAGCCTCCAGATCGCTCTCGGTGAGAGGACCCTTAGGCGCAGGTTTACGGGTCAATCGCTTGACCCGGTCGGTTTCCACCGACGACAAGGTGACTGTGGAGTCTGTATCCATGTCGGATTCGGACTCCCTTAACTCCGAGGCCTTTCGGGTGATGCCCTCGGAGATCAACACAGCTCGGGCCAGACTCTCGTTGACCGCCATCTTCTTCGTTAACTTCAGGTAGTTGCGAAGCCAAGAGACTGGCATATTGTCAGCCAACTCGTCACTGCACGAGTCCATCACCAGAGTCTTGAAATCATCTGGTATGGGCTCGGGCACGCCCTGCTCCACCGCCAATGGTCCGCATCCGAACATGGAGGCGTGCATGGGGATGTAGGTCCCCCAGGAGGTGTACACAACACCGGCCTCGCGATCGACGTGTGCCATACGTTCGATCCGAGTCTTAAATCCCGGAGGATACATTGGAATGTCCAAGACATCCACTTTGCTACCCGAAGCGGCTGCTGCAGACGAGCGCTCCGGGCGTGGTGGTGGTGGAGGTGGCATCCTCTCCCGGTCGGTGGCCTCGGCCATAGCCGAGAGCGTCCGGGCGGCCTCCTCTGTCGAAGAATCCATAGATTCCTCGACCCGAGACGGGACCTTCGGGTCCTCGCCTAGTTCCAACAGAACGTTGGCAGTTTGACGCGCGGCGTCAATCGTCCCCTGTGCCATGGCACTGAGGACGACTTCCAAATGAATTGGCGTCTGTGTTGGACTCCTCCCGAAGGATTCGTCCAACAAAAGGTTGATGTTAGGCAAGCTAACCGACAGCTAGGGGCCTGTAAACTGCCAACACTAACTAGAGCAAAAACGGGTGGCGTCTAACCACCACGAGTCCGCTCTAGTTATGACCAGTATGACGTCACGCATCTCGCCTCGCGAGATCCCGCCGTGGCTATCCGGTGACCTAGTTCCAAGCTTTCCCGCCGCACCCGCGGCGCCACCTAGGGAACTAGATCCGAACTAACATTCGACTCGACATGCGAGACGTGGCCTACCACCTGAGTGCTATCTGCTGGAGTTTGGCGGTTTATACAACGCTTAAAAGCGAATGTACCGGTTAATCCGACCGCCGCTCACGGGATACAGCTCCCCGGGGAGGGCACGTTCGAAATCTCCAGCCGTGGAACGTATGTTACCCGCCTATGGCGGACAACACGCAGCAGCTCGTTGTGTACTGAGTTAGGTTACGGCAGACCTCAACCGGGGACTGCGTCTAACGCCTTCGGTTAGCCTTTTATTTTTCCCGGCTTTACGTACGGCCCTTTCCGGATTCCGCTTAGCCACTGCGGGCACCTTCCCATACGTAATGCCTTCACTCAGCGAGACATTTTTCCTTTTCTTACGATTAGGTCGTTTCCTGGCCTTCGTCTTCTTTTTCACCATACCCTCGTCTCCCGGCGTCTTTCTCGGCCGGCCTCTAGGGCGTTTCGTCGGTACTACCACGCTCGGTCCCCTAGGGACAGATACAGGTGGTTTGTAGCCGAACTCCCTCTCCGCCTCTTCGCGTCCCTTCCAGGGCCGAAGTTTTCCGACATTTGTCTTCCATTTCCTACCAATTAGGCAGTCCTCAATCATCACCGTGGATTCGGAGATGACACGAATTATTTTAAACGGACCTTCCCAAGGCGTTACGAGCTTCAGCTTCTCCAGCGGCTCATAATACCTTAGGACTTTGTCCCCTACATTAAAACGAGTTCGTTTAGCATTGGTGTCATAACCCACCTTCTGCCACTTCGCACTCTTCAGCAGTTCTTTACGAACGGCCTCGTATGCCTGTTTGAACCTGTCCCTTAATGACTCCACAAACAACACAGTGCAGGGCGCCTCCGGGTCTATACCAACCACTCCATACACTAAGTCGGCGGGCATTATGATGTCCTCGCCGAACACAAGCAAGTTGGGAGTGCAATTAGTGGATGAATGGACAGTGTTGTTGTAGGCATGTACCACAAACTCACACTGTTCATCCCAGTCGTCCTGGTGGGTATTGACCAGGGGCTTTAGCACTTGTATGAGGGTTCTGTTGAAACGCTCTACCTGCCCATCCGACTGTGGTCGGTATGGGTTTGTTCGGGTCTTGCAGATGGCTAGGTAATGGCACATTTCCTGCCATAGCTCCGACTCGAACTCCCTCCCTTGGTCGCTGTGCATCATAAGGGGAACACCCAAATGTAGCACCCAGCCTTTCACAAATGCCTCCGCGCACGTGGCGGCCTTGTGGTTAGGAAGGGGGTACACCCGAGTGTACTTGGTATAATAGTCGGTTACGACCATCATACAAGTATTATCTCGGGGCGTCGTTTTAATTCCACTGATGATATCTATCGCCACTCGAGCGAATCTGATACCAAACAATTCCTGGGATAGGGGTTGCTTACCCAGGCCAGGTCCCGGCTTGTTTTTACAGCAATCCGGGCAAGTGGCGATCCACCGAAGCAGGTCGCCTCTCATACCGGGCCAGTAGTAACGCCTTTGTAGGCGCTCTATTGACCTTTTCTTGCCGAAATGGCCACTTGTTTGATGGCCATGGCAATAATACATGATATCCCTCCTCATCGGGGTGGGTATCACTATTTGCAACAGCCTACCGTTGGTGGGAGTTGTCTTCCACCTGCACAGTATGCCGTCTCGGATCTCTAGCTCGGTCCATTGGGCTAGCAACCGCCTCGCCTCCCTATCTTCTAGGGATACTAGCGGCCTTGCCGGTTTAATACCTGTCCGTAGGTATTCCGTTATGCGCGCAGTGGTGGGATCCTTCTTTATGGTCTCCGGGGACCAATCAAGATAGCTACACACAGCCTCCTCCCAGGGGATACGGGGGGTGGTATGATTAAATACCAACCCGGCTACCACAGCATTGTGGGCTCCGCAGTCATCACAAGTGGCATTTTGGCACCTTCGGATGGGTCATCTCGACAAGGCATCCGCATTGATATGTTTAGTACCGGGTCGGTGCTCTATTTGCTTATGCTCTAATCCGAATTCGGATAGGTGAGCTAACCATCGTCCTATCATCCCCTCAGCGTCCTTAAAATTAAGGAGCCACCTAAGAGACGAATGGTCGGTTCTTAAGGTAAAGTCACTTCCCCAAAGGAAATGCTTGAACTTCTTCGTATACACCACCACAGCGAGGAGTTCTCGCTTGGTGGTACAATAGTTTCGCTGTGTCTTGCTTAACGTGTTGCTAGCAAATGCTATTGGCACTTCGACTCCCCCTTGGACCTGTGAGAGAGCTGCCCCAATTGCATCATTGCTCGCATCGGTGTCTAAGATGAAATGTCCCTCGGGAGTGGGATATTTCAACACGGGTGTATTCCTAAACAAATCTTTTATTTTATTAAAAGATTCTTCTTGCTCGCTGGTCCATGGGAAAGGGTCCCGTGCCCTACCCGGAGTCCAGTGAGCTAAACACTGCATGGGGAAGCTCACACGAGAGTAATTTGGTATGAAATCACGATAATAGGAACAGAATCCTAAAAATGATCTCACCTCCTTAGCACTCGTAGGTCTTTCCCAATTTTTTACAGCTTCTAATTTTTCCGGATCCGCACTCACCCCGTTAGGAGTAATGATCCTTCCCAAGTATGTAATGTTTTTCTTAAACAAATTACACTTCTTGGGTTTAAGTTTAAGACCGTTTGATAGTATCCGGTCGAGGACCAATTGCAGATTCGCCAGGCATTGCTTGAACGATTTGCCGAACACGACCACATCATCCAAGTAAACCAGGCATTTCTTCCACAAAAGATCACTCAGTAAGGATTCCATCATAGCCTTGAATGTAGCGGGGGCGTTACACAATCCGAAGGGTAAGACATTATACTCGAATAGCCCCATATGACTGGAGAATGCTGTCTTCTCCTTGACATCGGGGTGCATCGGTATTTGCCAATACCCGGACTGTAAATCCAAGGTACAGAACCATTGGTTTCTGCCCAAGCTATCTAAAGTCTCGTCTATCCTTGGTAAAGGATACGAGTTCTTCTTAGTTATACCATTCAGTTTCCGGTAGTCGACACAAAAGCGGATTGTACCGTCTTTCTTAGTGGTCATACAAACAGGGCTGGACCAGGGACTCGAGCTGGGCACGATTACCCCTAGGTCTAACTGTTTTTGTATTTCCTCTTCGCAAATTAACTTCTTCTTTAGAGGAAGTCTACGATACGGAATTTTAAAAGGTTTCTCGTTGCCCACATCTATGGTGTGCAACACCTTATCGTATCGACCCACCGGTCCTCCCTCCCTACCGAAAGCACTCTCGTACTTCTGTAGGAGTTTCGCCAGGCAATCCTTATCCTCCGTATTTTCTAAATCAGACTGATCAATCAGCTTTTGGAATTCTTCATCCAAAGGATGCTTACTGACAGGGTTCAGTGGTTTATTGAATTTGGCCTCGGCGACATGTTCTACCGAGGTCATCCTCCCAATACAGTCGCCTCGCCTCAAATAGACTACTGAACCACTTCGGTTAGTCATGGGTAATACCGACCAAGCTGCATTAGCCACTAATGTATCCACTGAGTCTAACCCGACGCTCGACAAGTACACCGTATCGGGTTCATAGACTCCAGTTTCATTCCTTTGAGCCATGGACCCGCCACAAAGGACATCGCAAGTGGTACCCGGTGGGATCTTCACCGTATGTATCACTGATGCGACCGAAGACACCTGTCTCAATACGCATTGGACATGCAAGCCATACGGGTTCCGTATACTCATCATACCGTCCCTCGGGTCCAAGACGGCCCCGTATAAGCTTGCAAAATCCAGTCCGAGGATTCCGTCATCACTAACCTCTGCTATAGTTGGCGAAAGAACAAATTCTTTGCCTCCTATACGGATAGGCATAAACGTCCTACCAAATGTACGCATGCTGCTTCCGTCGGCCGTGCAAGCATTTACCCCCGTTTTGAGGTTCTCATGGCTGCTGGCCACCGAGTCGAAAAACCTTTTGGACACACAGGAGTGGCTTGCTCCGGTATCCACCAAGAATTCTCCTACCCGGCCTTCCACAGATATGGGTACATACCACCGTCTCCCCCCTAAGGGTGAGGGGTTACTGGTAAACTGGCGAAAGTCTCCCGAATCACCAAGATTCAATCCGAGTCCTCTCAGGAATTCCAGACACGGATGACTTGGGGGAAGGCGTGTCCCACACACTCGGATCAACTCTTTGATCCATCCTTCCTCTCCCCTAGTGTGGCCACTCGCCTCCATACGTTCACTCTCATACATACAAACACTAGGGTCCCCGGCCCCGGCCAAGGTGCAGGGGTGCGCACCCCCGGCCACCCGGCCTCCAGGTGTAATTGATTCGAAATCTTCCACCGGGTCACCCCCAGTAGCATTTTGGCATTCGTTCTTCCTTGGGGTCGTATCAGATGCCGTTGATACAACCCCCACTAGTTTTCCACGTCAGTGGAATCCGTAGTGTTCTCCCTTCCTTCGCCGTTTTCTTCGGCTTCATAGAAGGCAGCCAATACCGGTTTAGCAGCGGTACACTCAGATGAATAGTGTCCCATGCGCTGGCACCTGAAACACTTTACAGTTCGGCGATCCACTCGGGGCCTCTGCCGACTGGCTTGGATGGCATCTGTAATTTTCTTACACATGTCCTCCATGAGTTTGGTCATGTCCGGGGACTGACCCTTCACTTTATCGGCGCTTACGAAAGGTTTGGATGCCTTCTCACTGGCCTTCGGGTCACTCTTGACCTCGGGTGGTGGTCTGGAGTCCCTTGGCTTATTGAGAGCTTTCCTTGGAATATACTTCCTACCCGTAGTATTCTTCCTTAATTGAACCGAACAGAAGGTTCCGTCCTCCTGTTCGATTTCAATCAATTCGAAATCGTCTGAGGGGACTTGCGCCCCAGACTGCTGGACTACTGACACTAGGGGAGCCGAGCTGCTGGCATTCGGTATGTCTCCGGCTAACATCGTTCGCTTCTTCACGGCCATATCTATACCATTAAATATGTCGTGAAGCGTTACGCCTTCTTTCCAGGCATCCCTGGCAGCAATCTGCTCATCTCGGTCTCTCAGATCCTTGACGAATTGTGTGATCAAATCGTCCATATACCAGTCCTGGTTTTCAGTACTGGGTCTGGCCTTGCTTAGCAGGGCATGGAGCTCCATACCGTATGCTCGGAAAGCTTTGTTAGGCTTCTGTGTACGTTTCTTGAAATGGACCATCGGGTCCTCCTTGACCATGTTGCATAGCAGTCCACTAGCAGATTCTACCAACTGCTCAAAACTTCCAACGAGACCATACCAGGTCCGCCATTGCTCTACAGCCATGCGACCCGGGCCGCCCTTCAAACATCTTACCAGATGTGGCTTGGCCTCGTATGGGGTCCACCCATTACAATTCATCACATCGATGAAGTCTTCAAACCACTCTTTCCAAGGTCGAGTACCGTCATATTCTTTTGGAATAACGGCTACCCTTCGGGCAGAATTATGAGCATACATCAATCTAGTGCATTGCTGTTTGCTCCATTCAACCGCCTTTGTTTCATTTAAGGTTCGGTTGCCCCCTATACCACCGAAGCTCGTATTGCCCGGTGGAGGTGGTGGTGGTGGCTGCGTATACGTCCACTGTGGCACACTGTGGTTCGTATAACCCGCGCCACCCTGGTTAGGGCCGGGACCCGAGGTACCACTGTAGCCTGTGGGACCCGGGGTACCGCCCCCTCCTTGTGTGCTTTGATAACCGCCGCTTGAAGGCTGGTTACCCGTCGGATGACTGCCGTTGTTTGATGGATTGGGTTGGTTGCTGTCATTACCAGCTCCCAACCCCACACTGTCACTCGGATCCACATGTATGTGGAATCCGTTAGTCTCTGCACTGCTGTCAGAGGCTTCCCGTGGTACATAGTCCGGGTCCAAATTGTGGACTATGGGGACTTCACTTATCCGGACTCTACTAGTTCGGCCATGTTTATCTTGGGTTCTAATATAAACTCCCCCTTGATCTACATTCCGCGTCGCATTATCATTGACAAAAGGATTATACGGCGGATGCTTCGGCGTAGAACAGGAGACAGGGTCGCCCTGTTTAACGAAAGTCGAGTTCGGGTTTGTGTCCTTACTCGCCGGAGGGGCATTCGCTTGCTCCTGCTCTTGTAAATAACTCTCCATGGCAGACTTATTTATTGTGAGGGTAGCTAGATCTGTGGTCAGGTTTCGCTGTTCCTCCCTCAGCTGTGCGTTTTCTGCTAAGATTTCGGATCGAATCTTTTCATTTTCCGACACAGCTCGGTTTCGTTCTTCCTGAGCGGCTAAAGCCTCTCGCTTAAAAGTATCCTTTAATAAGCGGTACTTTTCACCTTTTTCTTTCTGAGACCTTTGGTACTCATTGGTCTCCTTCCTTATCTCGGCTTGTTCCGAGACCATTTTGGCCTCTGTCTCCGCCTTTCGGAGTTGAAGTTTCTTTAGCTTCTCCTCCATAGCATGCAACTCGGATTGTAATCTGTTTACATCCCGGGCTTTAGCAATTTCTTCGGCTCTAGCCTTTTCGATTGCTCTAAGTCTATTGGCTTCTTCGAGTTCCAACTCGGCCAATCTTTTCTCTTTCTCGCGTTCGTCTCTCTCCTTCCTTTCCAAACGATGGGTTGCCGAAGTTAGACGATACTTTAGGTCAGATTCTTTTAGAATCGCCTCCTGCTCATCGGAACGTAATTTTCCGATCCGAGACTTAGTTTCCTCTTCTATTTTTAATTGGGCCGCCATGAATTACTCATGTTGCCGCCTAGCTTGTAACTCTACCTGTTCTTTGGCTTTCAAATAGGCCGGGGTAGTTTTATACCCGGGGCCCATCCGACGTCCGTATATAGACCTGCGACTGCCTCCAGGATTAAACATGGAGTCAGACAAGCCTTCGTCTAGCGATCGGCCTAGGTGATGCCTTTCCGAGCTTTTCGGTTCAGTACCCCTAGGCTTATCCTTCGCATTCACGCTTGGGACTATTGCATCCCTTATGGCTTTGCCATCGTCGCTGTCATGGTCCGACGATGTCATTAATGGGGGTACTTCGTTTGGACCATCTGGTACTGCTTCTGGGGGTGTCGCAGTACGTATTCCAGGGCTCAGTGCCACTGGCATACCCAAGTTACTAGCCGAGCCTGCTGGTACAATAGGACACAGCTGGCGTCTGCTAGTCATAGCTTGGGACCAATCACTCAGGTCTAAAGTTGAGGGTTTTATTATTCCCTTGAACAATCCCGTATCCGGTACTCCCATTTGGGGTGTACCCGGATACAAGTTTACGATACCATCACCCGTGGCACCGTCCATCAGACCAGGTGTCGAGGAAACAGTTCGGACACCCGCTGGATTATACATTTGTTGTTGACTGGGTTTCCAGTCTAACAACAGATGCTGGGATGTGAAGTCATCCTCTTCGAATCCCTCTAGCCCGGGGCTGGGGGGATCCGCTTCGGGTTTCCCGAGGCTTTCGGCCAATGTGGCCGCGCACCACCCCCGAACCAACTGGTCACGGCACCAGTGTAATGGTTCGTATTGACTTATATGTTGGGTGGCTCTTTGGCTCGCTTACCACTAGAAATACCAACACAACACGAGTAGTTCGGGTTGGGCAAAGCCCCAGAAACCCCTACCTCTCGGGTAGGACTTTATTGCACTCTAGTCTACAGGTTAAACTGCGCGTCTGGACTGGACTAGGTCCAGTCACCTTCTGCCGCTCGTCCGGCTCCTTAGTAGGAGCTGGACGCGAGGCATGGTGCCGCCCCCTCTTGTACCAACGGGGTATCACAAAGTGACACCTAGCTGGCATAGAAGGAACAGGCACCACACGAACACGTCTCTCGGATGAACGGCACTAATATATATACGACGATACCGGCCCCTACAAGTGCACTCGAAATTCTTCTGTTTGTACCTTTTGATGTGCTATTCTTCTCTGCACCCCAAAAAAGAAAAAAAACACGATTTTTATGATTTTTTTTCTGTTGCAAAATGTAACGTTAACATTACAAAAACGTAGCTACAAATGGTTCAAAAACAGTTCAAAGAGAAAAACGACTTTTACTAAATCATTTTCACAAACCAGTTGTGGAAAACGTTGATACCTAAGTATTGTGGTTCCCAACTCTCTCACCAGATGGCTGTACTGGTGATATGCTCTGCAGCCAATGGCCTGCAACCATGCACTCACAAAGATTTATCCCAAAAGGTAGGGCAAAACCAAATGTCATTTTTATCAATATCATAACCTTTATCTCAGACATTGGAAACGTCGGTCCATCTCACACAGACACAACCCATGAGTAGTGTAACTGTCCTTTCAAGAAGAAAAACAAAACTATATAATTTGTTATTGATATGGCATAAATATTGTTTTGTTCAGGTAGCGCTACCTACCCTATATTCCTTTGGTGCTACCATAGAGTGTATATGGGCCTTTTTCTTGTGGGCGGGGGGGGGGGGGTGTTGAGAAAAGCTCGTGTGGTGATGTTGTCAAATCCACGTCCAAGCGTAAAAATAATTTCTGTAAAATGAGAAAAATAGAAAAAGGATTATTTGCCTTGACAAGGCTTATTTTTCCGACCAGCAGTTTATAAATACTTCCATAACTGCCCACAGGGTGGCAGCAGTGTAGCTCCTGCTATCTATCTCAGCTTATTTTCCCCTTCATACCTATCATGGGTTCTCAACAGCACACTGTTCTGAGCTAGTAGAGCTCTTGCTAAGATGTGGATGATTTTGGGCTTGAAATAAAAAAAAGTAAGAACAAGAAATAAAGCAGTTTTAAAATCTAAGTTTGAGAGACTAAGCTTGTGGACTTTCTAAAACTGCACTATTGAATGACCCCCCCCCCTACCCCAAAAAAAAAATTAAAGAACGTCATGTAACTTGAAAACCACCTTCATAGACTGTGTGGTTTAGCAGCTTGTCATCACCTTGGTGTGGGATCCATCAAAACTATTGTAGGGGTATGGTATTTACACTTTACGTTCATGTACCCGTGAGACTCAGACCTAGGTCCTTCGGGTGTAGTGGGGGAACCCGGATGGCAGGTGGCAGCACCTGCCTCTGGGTTTGTATCCATTACACCAGGGGGCCTACCACTCGTCCGCCACACGTCACGTGGCCGGTCTGAGTTTCGCGGGCTTTTTCCCCTATATAAGGCTGGTCCTAACCCATGTTCTTCAGTAGTGGTTTACCCACTGCTCAACCAGGTCGTTACCCGAAAGGGTAACCGAATGCCCTAGTGGCATGTAGTTCTCTGAGGCTGTGATCGTATGTAACATAAGCTATGAAATAAAGGCTCGGTTGCCTACCCGGAAACTTTTCTCTCTCTTCGTTATGATTTAATCTAACTTAACGAGCTGAACCACTACACTGGTGCCGTGACCAGTTGGTCTTCGGGTAAGTGCAGTCAGAAATGACTGAGCTGAGCCCAGTCAGGGGAAATGGCCCAAATCATGAGCTAAACTCCCCGATGGAGGATGGTGAAATCAAGTCACCACCCCAAGGTACAGAGTGGAGAGATCCACTGGAACACTACCCTGATGGGTTAGAGGATGTAAGAAAAAACTTACATGATGAACCGGATGAATTTGGAGACTCCTTATTCATGCCAGGAGGTACTTCGAAACCTGCACCAATGCATAAAAGTACTGCTCAATTTGGTAAACTACCATTTGAGGTACCAAAGCCTAGTGCAGGTATGTTTGAAACTCCATATAGTTCTCGAATTAAACACCAGAAATGTGGATTCGAAAGGAACAAAATGGACGAGCTTGAAGACATGAGAGCTGAATACGAGAAGATCCAGAAGGATCTTATTACACTGACCGGAACCCGAGACAAGATTCTGACTGAAAACAAACAGTTGATATCAGAACGTCTTGATTACGATCAAAGTTGTAGACGCCAACAACAATTGTTATTGGATCAGATGGAGAAAGAAAAACAAGATTTTCAACTCCAGCACGAACAGTATCGTGATGCACTATACATGGCGGATCTGGAATACAGAGCCTCGTGTGATGAGTTGAATAGAACTAAACAAGAGTTAAATTCAACTCAATCGTCCTATGGTAAGTACCAAGAAGAGCTGATGAAAATTGAATCAGCCTTCAAGGATGCTCGGAAAACGTATCAAAAACAAACCGATGAGCATGAAAAACTCAAAGGTCAATGGATACGTGAATCCACAGATTTGGCTGCCAAACAGACAAAGATGATGGATGATTATTCCGAACTGGAAGCTAAAGCTATCCAGATGTCACAGTATCTAGAAGATACTGGTCGTGCAGTAGGCACTCTTGAATCAGACTTCACTGTTTCAGGAATTGCCCTAAACACGACGAGTAATCAGATGAACTCTTTGAGGGGCGATGACGGGGTAACAGAGACAACTGTACCTCGTTATGAAGGAGTAAAGAGTCATCAGGTTAGATTTACGGATAATACCTTCAAACCTCTTGGTTTAGGTACGGGAAATAGTGAGGGTGACTCTGCGAGTGGAACTAAACAAAGCCACTCAGCAAAAACCTCCACCTTTGATGGCGGATGGCCACAACAGTCACCTTTAAGGGGACCAAATGGCCCGTATGCCCAGTATGGATGGAGTCAGTCCCAAACAGGAGCGAATCCGTCCAAAGGTAACACCCGGAACATGTCCGGAGGAACAACCGGACAATCATCCGGGAATTCCAGTCCAGCTGGAGGGCAATCCAGATGTGACCAAGGATCCGGACCTTCAGGAGATCGTTCCAGAAGCAGACCCTCTGCCGGTGGGACTGGTTCCAATAATGGAAATCACTCGTATGGAACAGGAGGAAACACTAATCCCAATAGTGGTTTCTTTAGCTTTGGTGGAAATACACAACCCACCAATAATCCAGGGCCAACTCCTCAAACCGGCGGATACACCTTCTCACAGGTGCCTCCATACGGAGCAGGGGGATCAGGGGGTGGAGGAGGACCACCGTCCGGAGGCTTTGGAGGTACTTATGGTACGAATCCTCCAAGGAAAAAGAGACTCAGTTGCCGAGTATCTCTTTCTCCAGGGTTACAACGATACGGAGATCATGGAATGGAGTAAGGGTTTAACCCTTACTGGATCCATGAATCCAGCTCATAGAGTAGCTAAGATACCCTTGGAAGGAGGATTATCAAGGCTGCGCAGATGTCTTTAACTGCAATGGATGGGGTAAAGCGGAAGCTCTCCCTTATTTAGTATGCTGGTTAAAGGAAGGCGACGGAAAAGGAGCCGTGGAACAATGGAGAGATTCTCAAATAGTAGGACTCTCAGCCCATATGAAATATGATGAACTCATAGAGATTGCTTCATATCTAGTTGGAGAAGACCCTTGGCTGACGTTCACTAAAAGAATGCAGAAGCCTAAGGAATCTGCCAAAGTGTTCGGCTTAGAATGTCAACGACTGTTGCATAAAGCCAGACCTCAATGGAGACTAGATGATGAATGCTTCCTAGATGAAATGTTTAAACAATTCATTGAAGGATTGCGGAATCAGGAACACAGGACAGTAGCCTGTGAAGCTTGGAAGAATAATGCCTCTCTGACAGATTTGTTCCAGTCCCTAGATCATTATGATCGAAAGGCCCGTATCTTTGCCGGGAAGGTACCTCATCGGATGTCAGCAATGATAATCCCGGAAGGAATACCCGAAACCGATTCATCCGAATCAGGGGAACCTGACGAAGACGAAAACGTTGGGGCCATTGGCCAAGGGAACCCCTGGTATAACCGGAACTGGGGAAAGAAACTGGGTTACGTCAAGGAGAAAGTGATTACTTCTAAACCTCCTGTCTTTATCAGAGGACCTGGTTAACAATTTGGTAAAGAAGATTACTGAAAATCTTAGGAGGCCTAAGCCTGATAGGAGCGTTGTGACATGCTTCCGATGTCAGGAAACTGGGCATTATGCTGCCGAATGTGAGGCAGATAAGCCAGTTTATAGAAACACTCGTTACCGGAACAATCCGGGTAAGGAGGACTCAGTGAAAAAGGAAAACTGAGAGGGGGTGTCCATGAGGGCAACCGGATTACCCCCCGAATGAGTGATTGCCATGACTGCCAGCCTATCGCCGCTTGCGGTACTGGTGAGAATCCTCTAGCGATTTCGCCCAGCAGTGAAGCTAAGGAGCCTGATCAGTTCCTTACTCATGAGGCTGGGGAGACTGATAGTACACCAGGTGTCAAGAACCGGCAGAAGAACACAGAGGGGAAACCCGATATCAGTCCAGAGGGAGCGGCCAACGAGTTGACCAGGGTGGGGTGTGCCCAGTTCCCCCCGGGTCATCCTTGTCTCGAGTTTTTGAAGGGATGTGGATTTGACCTCGGCGCTAAGACGGAACTTGCTAAGTACGCAAGTAGTCCTACCTACTTGAAAGGTAGGAGGTGGTACGTAGTTGTATCTGTGAGTGGTAGATCCGCTGAGTTTCTTATCGATACGGGTGCTAGCCACTCCTGTATTGCTAAGAGATTCTACGATCTTTTGCCTACGAATCATGAAACTTTCACAACGGAAGGAAATGCTCGTACGGCCGACGGTAGCATGATACAAACGTTCGGTAGAACATGTATGAGGTTCAGTCTACAGGAAGATAAGGACTTCATCCTTACTCCTACTGTGGTGAACATCGCGGATGATGGTATACTTGGTCTGGATTTTGCTGCATTATATGGAGCAAGGTTAGATTCCCAGAGGGGAATATTGGAAGTGAGAGACCCGTATCATCTCGAAGTACAATGTGTACTTAGGCAAGTAAGCAGTGTAGCCAGTGTAGCCCAGACTGTTAAGATACCACCGGGCACAGCCTGTGATGTCTTATGTCGAGCGGACAGACAGTTTTCAGGAAAAACTGGAGTTGTAGAGCCAGACATGGCCATGTTGTCAAGTATCGGATTGGAATCCGCCGACGTTCTAGTAGCTAACACTGCTTGGACGGTGGTTCCTATATCCAATACCGGTAATAAGACTGTCTACGTACAGAAGGATACGATCCTCGGGTCGGTTGTCCTGTCTGAATTGGTAGAAGACTGTAAACATGTTTCGGCACCCGGAGCCCCTTCCTCACCTGAAAGGAGCCAGGAACTAGACACTCTAGTAGCCGAAAGCCATGTAGAAAGTGATGAACAACGTGAAGCTCTAACTGACTTGTTATACAAGTACCGTAAAGCTTTTGCAGCACCAAGTGAAAAATTGGGGCGTACCGATAAGGTACTGCATACGATTGACACTGGTGAGAATGAACCTTTTAAGATTCCTTATAGAAGACTCCCACTAGCCAAAAAAAGGGTAGCTGAGGAGGAGATAGCTAAAATGCTTGAACAGGATGTAATAACTCCATCAACCAGTCCTTGGTCTAGCCCTGTGTGCATGGTGAATAAGAAAGATGGTACCATCCGTTTCTGCATAGATTACCGGAAATTGAATGGTATGACCAAGAAGAATTCATATCCCTTACCACGGATTGATGAGACTATAGACTCCCTTGGAGGTAAGCAATGGTATTGCTCTCTAGACTTACAATCCGGGTACTGGCAAGTGGGTATGCATCCGAAAGACATGGAGAAGACGGCCTTTTCCAGTCATGTTGGGTTATTCCAATATAATGTGATGCCGTTTGGATTGTGCAATGCACCGGTGACATTTGAAGCCATGATGGAAACTTTATTAAGTGACCTATTATGGAAGAAATGTCTCGTCTATCTAGATGATGTGATTGTCTTTGGGAAGACATACGAAGAATGCTTGGAAAATTTAGGTATGGTCCTGGAAAGGATCATAACTAATGGTTTGAAGCTGAAGCCCAAGAAATGCGATCTTTTTAAAAGATCTATTAATTACTTGGGGCGAATAATCTCGAATGAAGGGATTAAAGCCGATCCGGAGAAACTGGATGCCGTGTCAAATTGGCAGGCACCCACGAATGCGAAAGAAGTCAGATCCTTCCTCGGATTCTGTTCCTATTACCGGGACTTTATCCCAGGATATCCGAGGGTTGCCTTTCCTATCCAGAGCTTGTCCCACTGGACACCCGGGATAAGAAAGGAACGATTCCCTGGAGATCCGAGCAAGACGAGGCCTTTATGAAAATAAAGGATTTGTTTGCAAGTACACCTGTGTTGAAGTACCCTATGGAGAATGATCATTTCATTCTAGATACGGATGCTAGTAATGAAAGCATAGGAGCCGCCCTTTCTCAGGTCCAGGATGGGGTTGAAGTTCCTATAGCCTTCGCTAGTAACACGTTGAGTAAATCTCAAAGAAATTATTGTACCACTAAACGTGAGTTGTTGGCTGTGGTGGTCTATACGAAGAAGTTCAAGCAGTTTTTGTGGGGGAGTGATTTAACTCTACGGACTGACCACTCTTCCCTCAGATGGTTATTGAACTTCAAAGATGCAGAGGGGATGATAGGTCGCTGGTTAGCGCACCTATCCGAATTCGGTCTAAATCACAGCCAGATTGAACACCGAGCCGGGGCAAAGCATTTGAATGCAGATGCTTTGTCTAGAATCCCAGTGAGGAAATGTGCAAATGCTGAGTGCACTGATTGTGGAGCACACAATGCTGTGTTGGCAGGGGTTCGAGTTCCATTCGAAACCCATCCGGAACATGTCTTGAATTGGTCCTTGGAGACCATCCAGCAGTTCCAGGAGTCTGATGCAGTCACATCACGTTTGATTAAGTTCCTTAATCAGGGTATCTGTCCTCCAAGACCCGAGGTGTCATTGGAAAACAGAGAGATGAGACGATTCTTAGCTCAATGGGCCGAGCTAGAAGTCCGGGATGGTATTCTGTTTCGATGGAAGAACCATTCTAATAGGAAGAAAACCTTGCAAGTTGTCATACCTAGTGCTATGCGACGAGATATTATGTATTTCTGTCATGGACATAGAACTAGTGGACACTTTGGAAAGAAACGGTCTCTAGAATGTCTAACCAGACGATACTATTGGCCCTGCATGAGTACAGATCTCACCCGATGGGTGGAGACCTGTCCCGAGTGCTGTAAGAACAAACCAGGACCCGGGTTAGGCAAACTGCCATTATCCCAGGAACTGTTTGGTGTAAGGTTTGCTAGAATAGCTGTTGACATTATTAGTGGGATTCCCCCCACTCCTAGTGGCAACACGTGTATGATGGTCGTGTCTGATTATTATACCAAGTACACCCGAATGTTTCCTCTACCGGATCATAAGGCTGTTACTTGTGCTATGGCCTTTGTAAAAGGGTGGGTGCTGCACCTAGGTGTCCCACTCATGTTACATAGTGATCAAGGCAGAGAATTTGAGTCTAGTCTGTGGCAAGAGATGTGTAATTGTCTGGCGATCTGCAAGACAAGAACTAATCCCTATAGGCCACAGAGCGATGGACAGGTAGAGAGATTCAATAGGACTTTGATCCAAGTATTGAAGTCTCTAGTAAATGAGCAGATGGATGATTGGGATGAACAATGTGAATTTGTGGTACATGCCTATAATGGCACTGTACATTCGAGCACAAACTGTTCCCCTAATCTCCTCGTTTTTGGAGAGGATTTGATTATGCCAGCAGATTTGGTGTTTGGCGTAATAAGAATGAATCCGGAAACCCCTTGCCAGGTGATGTTTGTAGAATCCCTACGGGATAATTTCAAACAAGCCTATGAGAGGGTTAGAGACGAGTTGCAGAAAACTGCGCGTTGGCAGAAAGTTGGCTATGACACAGGTCTAAAAGCTAGATTTTTTAATCTAGGGGATAGAGTACTGCGTCTACACCAACCTCTAGCCAACCTGAAATTAGCCAGCAATTGGGATGGACCTTTCACTATAACTCAGGTTATTAGTGATTGCACAGTGATTAATAAATAACAGCTTGGTAAATGTTACAAGTCAAATGTAGCGAGACTACGCCCATGGAGAGGGAGGGATACCTCCACCGAAATGTATGGTGATGGTCTATTGAAAGTAATGGAACAGAGTCATGTTAAGCAACTCGAAGTGGTACTGACCCGAAAGCGAGGACCCGGGCGGCCACGGAAGGTTGCAGACCCGAAGAGGGTGGTGCCCCCTGTTGTAACATCCGGAAAACAGGGGAAGATACAAAAAGTCTCGGCAGGCGCAGGTAAAAATAAGAGGAAAGGTCCTTCTAAGGCTAAGAAGACCTTGGAAAAGGCTCTTATGGATACCAGGTCAATAAAAGAGGCCTCAAAACCTCTTAGACGCAGTCCAAGGTTGCTAAAGACTGCCGTAACCTAGCCTGTTAACACAACGAGTGTGTTGTCCTGTACTGTGTACTGTTATATGTTGTAACCTAGTTCAATGTATATTTGAGCCGGTCATGAGTTTCTGGAAAAGGTCCTATGACAATGTACCCATGGTTTTGGACGGATAATCCGGTGGATATGCTTATGCTATCCATAAACTCCATAATACCTAGCGAGTTCTCATGGTTGAACCCTGAGTACGGACGGACGACCGATCGGGTATTGTATTGTTTTTATGTAAGGGCGCATGACCTAATTAAGGGCACACGGGAAAGTTGTTGACCCATTTTCGAATGGTCACGTGAGGCGCCGGTTTGATCATGCGCAGCAATTCAAGTTCGAGTATCCCGCCATATTGTCTTATTCCGGCGAAGGAAGAAGACGTGGCCGAGGGTGGTCTTACTCTTGTTGGAATCTGATAGCCCGTGACAGCCATATTGCGAGGTGTGCCCTCGTTAAAAGGCACCTGCCTTTCACTGGGTAAGCAGTACTTACTGCTTATCCGGTGGATTGGGATATTTTATCCCTGAACAGCCACTTCTGTCGATGGCAGAAGAGGCCGTCCGCCTTGGCGGTGGTGCCGGTGCCAGCACCCCGCCGGAGTATGGAAGTGGTTCTCCCCAGAGTCCCACTTATACATACGACGATCAGCAATACGATGCTGATTGTGATCAGATGGATCAACAAATGAATGTTGATCAGTACTTCTCTGGAGTAGACGATAGCGACGTAGAATCGTTCTATGACGCATCCGATAACTCCAGACAAGTTAGTCCTGAACGCCGAGGTGTTCAACATCAAACTGATGTAGGTGAGCCTTATGTAGCCCCTCCATCCGAAGGTTTGAGTGGAGAGCCGGCAGGAGTCCAGTCTCATGACAGGGCTCTGATGCCACCTCCCCCTCAAGGGAGTACCTCATTCGGTGCTTTGGGACCTGCTTCTCCGGTTGACAGGCCAATGTACCTAGAGCTGCCCCTCCCAGACAGTCCAGAATGGCACGATGTAGCCGGTCCCTATGACGGACGGATGTTAGCAATTTCTGAGGAAATGCTGATACCCACCTGTTATGGGACGTCCAGAGAGGTTGAAGAGCGTGTCGTCAACGCAATCTGGGAATGTGCTCATCCGCAATGGGCTAATACCTTTCCGGAGTCCTGGTTGATGGATTACCATCAGATGACCAAAGGATTGGTAGTCCACTTATGGTTTCGTAAAGCCGTCTGGGACGCAGAAATGGCTTTCCGAAGGAATACCTCTTATAGGCCTTCCTATGTGTCTGACAAAATGGGTTACACCGGTGTCAAAGCAGATGAGGTCTTTAGATACAAAGATAGAGACCAGATCCTAATGTTAGGCACAGCGGATGAGTATGAAGCAGCAGGTAACGCTGTTGTGGATTACTGTCCAGGGGTCCCCATTACGTCTCAAACCATTGAGGCGGAAGAGGCCCGTATTGGTGTGTCTCCACTAGACAGACTCGGGGTAATACAGGACCTCGTAGTACGTCTATTGGAGAGGCAGTATGCACTGGCGCATCCGGAGCTAGTACCCGGACCCGCACCCGTGCACGTAACAGCCAAGCTGGCCGATCGGATGGACCGTCTCATGTCTCCTGCTGAAACTCCTACCTTGGGAGACGCAGCAGTAGTACCTGAGAAGGCCCTACCTGATACAGATGGTTCCCCTAAAACTGCTCAGTCTACCCCTACGAAGACTGAGCAAGTAAAAGGGAAAGCAGCTGGTGGAAAGGGTAAAGCAACCCCCACCAAAGGTAAGGGTAAAGGGAAGCGGTCAGGAACCGAACCCTCTACCAGCACGAGTGTGGCCGACAGTACCCGAACCCGTCGGGTGTCTCCACGCTCGGCCAATAAGAAGGGCGCTAAGGCTTCGGATGTCTCCGGCAACGAGATGGACGCATCCGAGCCTGGCACTTCTACTAACGGCAGATCCCGCAGGCGGAATAAGAAGAAGGTTGACCAATGCAAACCTGAACCTATCGAGGTAGACATTCAAGCTGATAATACAGAAGCTGAACCGGCTGTCCCAACCGTAAAAGTTGAGCTCGGTGTGCCAATCGTCAAGCTACACGACGTAATGGCCGATTTGAGTGGAGACGCTCAAGATGCCGCAGCCCAGGTTCTCGCGGGTCAACAACCCGTTGTGCAACCTGTGGATGTACCGGTTGACCCAGTTGTGGATGCCACTCCGACTGACGAGCAAGAGGCTGCTATCTGGGCTAACGCCAATAGCAACTTTGCCGACTTCATTCCTCTACACTTGTGAGAAGCGTGAAAATATGGAGGAGTGGCTTCGCAAGAAGCTCTCCGATAGAAAGCCGGCCAATATGTACTGGATCTATTGGGAATTCGTTAAGAATTCGCCCAATGGTCTGTACAATTACGACCAGAAGGGCAAGCTCAAGTTTGCTCTAGATGAGTACTACTGGGAGGATCGTAAGGATTGTCCCTTTCAACGTTGTACTCAAAGTGAGGGTGAGGTTGAATTCTTCATCGAGAAAGACGAGTTCCTTCGTCATCTCGTGGAGGTTCATATGCACCAGAGGCCGGAATATGTCTGCGACCGGGAGGTTGGCAAGAAATGTGCTAAATGCACAGGATGTGTCACTCCCGGACGCGGAGACATGGTCCGGCACTATGTGACTTCACATGGAGAGGGCCTGGAGGCAGCCATAGATCAGGTGATGAAAATTCACTCTGAACTCTATGGTAACCTTAAGGGCCTCAATGCAGAGAAGTTGGCTTCCCTCACACCGAGCATGAAGCAGTTTGCGCCTACGGTTCCTGGTACTAACCAGAAACTAAAGGCTCGGTTTGCCCAGACTCCCAGGTCCGGCAAACTAGAGTACGCTCAGGAGGAGAACGATCTGTTGAACGAATGGAGGAGCAACAAGGCCCGCCGCCGTGGTGGGGCTTATGTAACTCCATCCGGAGAACAGGTCCGAAGCCGTAGGGATTACCGCCAGGGACCCTCCGCGGCAGATAGGAAGAGACAGGCGTCTGAATCTCCAAGCCGAGCCAGGTCACCACTGGAGGCGTTGGAGAGACAGACGAATGGGGGAAGGAAGAAGCCACATCTTCCATCTCCTACTGGAACTCCTTCCCATTATGGATGAGCACCAACCCCACTAGGTGCACAGAACCCAACATTCTTTGGTGTCAGTGGACCGGGTGGCCAGTCCTCCCGGAAACACGCGCCTTTGAATGTCAAAGACCCGAAGCAGTACCCTGCTATGGGCCCACCCGGACCAGAGATGCAAATCTTTGATCAGTACGGGAGGGTCAAGCAGGAACTGCCGACAGTAGGAGGTCAAGCTCCCCGACCAACAATAAGTGCTGTGGTGAGACAACGTCCACCCGCGCCATTGTTGACAGCCAAAGACCTTAGAAGGGAATTGTAGCTCAGGGATTACCAACTCAAGGCCCTTCTTTGACCACTGCTAGTGCAGCTACTACTGCGGTTGCTTCTTCGCATACGCGTGTAGCTGTCACTGCGAGTAGGTCTGGAGCCAAGCCGAAGCCTCAGGGTCAGGTACCCCCACCTGGTGCTGTGGTTCATCGGCCTTAGCTGATCCAGACAGTGGAGACCTTTTTCAAGAAGGAGGACAAATTGTCTTGCAATATTCAGAGCAAGCAATTTGAGACTTTACAGCACCATCTGGAAAACCTCCACCTGGATATGTATCGTCGGACCGTATCGAGCACTCTCCAGTGCATTGACGCGATCCAGAAGTCAGAGATCAACCGGATCTCAACTCAGATAAAGGCGGATGTTGCCAAAGATAAGCAGGAAGCTGCTAATCTGCGGCAGGAGGCCCTATCCGAGAAGGAAACAGCTTCTCAGATGCTCGACCTAGAACGAGCAACGAACATGAAGAACCAGCAAAAGTTCTTCAAGGTTTTTGGAGTTATCATGGATAACTGGGACGGCACACCTGAGCATGCTTTGAACCTGTTCGAAGCACGCCAAAAGGTGAAACTAACACCTGCTGTCCCCGCATTGGCATCTACGGATGGAACCGGTGTGGACCCCCCCCGTTCAGCCACAGGCTCAACAACTGGGTCCAAACCAGCCACCCGAGGAGAACATGGAATAGTGAAAACTGTTGCATGAAGATCGGACATAATTGTGTGTCCCGGGGTGCTATTACCTATGTATTGTTGGATAGGAAACCATTTTTTATCCAACCCGTATTGATTCGGGTACCAAACTGTACCCTAATCCGGAAACTGAAAACAGAAGGAGAAACAAACAAGTCACTCTGGAGGAGGAGTACGAATGCTGTAAACACCATAATTGTACTGTGCTATAATATAATGACTGTGCCTATTATAAAATCATGGACAATTTACACTAATATGGACTTTTGAACTACAAACCGGATTTACTACTACACCACTACTATTTGTGAGCTAGCACTACAGGCATCAGGGTTTAGCTACGCCCATAAAGTCCATCAACAGTCTACAACTGGATCTACTATTACCTCCAGTTAGCTAGCACTACAGGCATCAGGGTTTAGCTACGCCCATAAAGTTCTTCAATAATCTACAAATGGACCTCTTATTATCTCCAAGTTAGCTAGCACTACAGGCATCAGGGTTTAGCTACACCCACCAACAAGTTTTACTATAGCACTTCAGGCATCAGGGTTCAGCTCGCCCATACCAAGACATCAGCAGCATCCGACTCCTGTTACATCCTCCAATCATGAAAACAAGTAACTTTGTTGATAAAATTATATATGGTATGTAAAAATTGTATTTATAACTATAAAAGATATATTATTATATAAGGGTACTTACCTATAAATATACTGGATCTGCGAATCCTAAAAGTTGTTTAAGGTAATCCTAGACCTATAACTGTCTATATAGGTCATTCCTGGTCTCAATATATTAAGAGACTATACATCTTCTGTAACTTGTAAATATAAAACACTAAGGTATAAACTGAGCTGCATCTCAAAAGTATAAATATCTTTCTATAAAATAAGAGAAGGTCCAACGGATTTCTCTAAACTTAGTATTGTATTACTCAGGTTAATACCTAATTGTGTTCATATAGTATCAGATTAATTGTTCATATCTGATCATTAATATTCAATTCACTTTGTAAAGTGGACAGAGTTGTTAATTTAAAAAGTCGAAAATTTTTTTCCCCCGGGTTTAATAACTGTAATATGATCATTATTTACAACCACCGGTCCTTTTCAGGACCCTACTGTTGTCAAAACGTTACTATAAATCTGTGATAATTGTATATTTTTCATTTGTGGTTGTTATAAGCTACTGGTGGAAATGAAATGAACGACACTCTATGCTATTATTGTATAATTTTTCAGAAATAGGATAGTCTTATACTATAGCCTATTTCACATCGAGCAAGTGTAATTAATACCCCTTTTTAGTATTGTAAACAATCACTTACTAGGTTATTAATACACTGCAGTTTAATTACCCCCAAGTTATTGTCTAAGGGGGGCAGTGTAGGGGTATGGTATTTACACTTTACGTTCATGTACCCGTGAGACTGAGACCTAGGTCCTTCGGGTGTAGTGGGGGAATCAGGATGGCAGGTGGCAGCACCTGCCTCTGGGTTCATATCCATTACACCAGGGGGCCTACCACTCGTCCGCCACACGTCACGTGGCCGGTCTGAGTTTCGCGGGCTTTTTCCTCTATATAAGGCTGGTCCTAACCCATCTTCTTCAGTAGTGGTTTACCCTCTGCTCAACCAGGTCGTTACCCGAAAGGGTAACCGAATGCCCTAGTAGCATGTAGTCCTCTGAGGCTGTGATTGTATGTAACATAAGCTATGAAATAAAAGCTCGGTTGCCTACCCGGAAACTTTTCTCTCTCTTCGTTATGATTTAATCTAACTTAACGAGACGAACCACTACACTATCAAATCAAACAGGAGCTAGTGTCGTTATTATGATCCAGCACATGAGCTAGTTTCTCTAATCATCTAAGGGCTGCATGGTGTATTAATGTTCCTTTTTAATCAAATAATTCGCCCATATATAGTAAGCCCTGTTTATTACTGCTATCAAGTACCCAAAATACACTGCGCATAAGGCGCTTCTTTTACGTAAGGATAAGCCCTTGGTGCACCTAAATATATCATAGAATGCAGAAAAGCTGCGCGTAAGTTCTTGCATTGATTAAAAAGTGGTTTTAGGCCGTTCAGAGACTTCTTAGCTGCCCCTTTTTTTTTGACTTTTTCTAAAAGATCCTTAAAGTCTGGGTGTACCTTTTACCTGGGTACGCCTTATTCCCGTGGTATTACGGGTATGTTCAATCACCCTGACTGGTATTTTCCTAATTTTGCCCACAGGCATGAATTTTGACCACAGGGCCGGCATGATGCATGAACGCAGCCCACAGGGCCGGCATGATGCATGACTGCAACCCACAGGGCAGGCATGATGTATGACTGCAGCCCACAGGGCCGGCATGATGCATGAATGCAGCCCAGAGGGTCGGCATGATGCATGACTGCAGCCCACAGGGCCGGCATGATGTATGAATGCAGCCCACAGGGCCGCCATGATGCATGACTGCAGCCCACAGGGCCAGCATGATGCATGAACGCAGCCCACAGGGCTGCCATGAAGGGGGAATGCAGCCCACAGGGCCAGCATGATGCATGAATGCAGCCCACAGGGTCAGCATGATGCATGAATGCAGCCCACAGGGCTGCCATGATGGGGGAATGCAGCCCACAGGGCCGGCATGATGCATGAATGCAGCCCACAGGGTCAGCATGATGCATGAATGCAGCCCACAGGGCCGCCATGATGCATGAATGCAGCCCACAGGGTCAGCATGATGCATGAATGCAGCCCACAGGGCCGGCATCATGCATGAATGCAGCCCACAGGGTCGGCATCATGAATGAATGCAGCCTACAGGGCCAGCATGGTGCATGAATGCAGCCCACAGGGCTGGCATGATGCATGAAAGCAGCCCACAGGGCCAGCATGGTGCATGAATGCAGCCCACAGGGTGGGCATGATGCATGAATGCAGCCCACAGGGCCAGCATGATGCATGAATGCAGCCCACAGGGCCGGCATGATGCATGAAAGCAGCCCACAGGGCCGGCATGAATGCAGCCCACAGGGTGGGCATGATGCATGAATGCAGCCCACAGGGCCGGCATGATGCATGAATGCAGCCCACAGGGCCGGCATGATGCATGAAAGCAGCCCACAGGGCCGGCATGATGCATGAAAGCAGCCCACAGGGCCGGCATGATGCATGAATGCAGCCCACAGGGCCGGCATGATGCATGAATGCAGCCCACAGGGTTGGCATGATGCATGAATGCAGCCCACAGGGCCGGCATGGTGCATGAAAGCAGCCCACAGGGCCGGCATGGTGCATGAATGCAGCCCACAGGGCCGGCATGATGCATGAAAGCAGCCCACAGGGCCGGCATGGTGCATGAATGCAGCCCACAGAGCCGGCATGGTGCATGAATGCAGCCCACAGGGCCGGCATGGTGCATGAATGCAGCCCACAGGGCCGGCATGGTGCATGAATGCAGCCCACAGGGCCGGCATGGTGCATGAATGCAGCCCACAGGGTCGGCATGATGCATGAATGCAGCCCACAGAGCCGGCATGGTGCATGAACCCAGGCCTTGTGGGCAGACAGGGCTACCACCATTGCCCATCCATTCAGGTTACAATGTATGCAATCATCTAATACACTAGGATGGCCAAAGATGTATGGGTTAGGCTAGTAGTGGGCAAGATGGAATAATGCCGTATAGCATCTTAAAGTGTTATCATGTACCCACACCCCGATACCCATGTATACATGGGTACTTTTTAAGGCCGTCTCTCCGTCACCTTTTAGCAGCCCACAGTCCTTCGACTTATAAAAAGTGTTAATTTTTAAAACCCCGATGTCTCTGACTCTCTCTGTCACACTACCCAATTTTACTCCCAGAGGCACACCCTGTCCACCCCCTCAATGTGTTGGACAGCCTGCAGAGGGGGTAGGTAGGGGCTGTTCTAGATTATGTATTGGTTCCAGAGAAGTCATTGTCCTACATGGAATGGCTGGTATCTAAACTTAACCCTTTAAAGGCCACTTATGCAGGAGTGCATCATGCTCATTGGTCGGCATGATGTGCCAATGAAGCGCTGGTGACACTACTAGCCAGCACTTCATTAGTGCATCATGCGAACCCTCCGGGAATGTATCAATACCATAGGGTCGGCATGATGCTTGAATATAGCCCTGTCGAGATATGCATCAGGGCTGCATTCATGCATCATGACGACCAAATGGGCATGATGCATGAATACATCAGTGGCCTTTATAGTCACTGTGTTATGTGGAATGTGTGGTATCCAATAGTAGGCACGAGCAGCATCAACTTATGTTGCTTTTTTCCTCCCTACCACCCACGCAGTCCCATAGGGAGCCATATCAGTTGTATTTACCCTTTAAGTGCCGCTGATGCAGTGGTGCATCATGCCGATCAATGGGCATGATGCATGACTGCAACCCACAGGGCAGGCATGATGTATGACTGCAGCCCACAGGGCCGGCATGATGCATGAATGCAGCCCAGAGGGTCGGCATGATGCATGACTGCAGCCCACAGGGCCGGCATGATGTATGAATGCAGCCCACAGGGCCGCCATGATGCATGACTGCAGCCCACAGGGCCAGCATGATGCATGAACGCAGCCCACAGGGCTGCCATGATGGGGGAATGCAGCCCACAGGGCCAGCATGATGCATGAATGCAGCCCACAGGGTCAGCATGATGCATGAATGCAGCCCACAGGGCTGCCATGATGGGGGAATGCAGCCCACAGGGCCGGCATGATGCATGAATGCAGCCCACAGGGTCAGCATGATGCATGAATGCAGCCCACAGGGCCGCCATGATGCATGAATGCAGCCCACAGGGTCAGCATGATGCATGAATGCAGCCCACAGGGCCGGCATCATGCATGAATGCAGCCCACAGGGTCGGCATCATGAATGAATGCAGCCTACAGGGCCAGCATGGTGCATGAATGCAGCCCACAGGGCTGGCATGATGCATGAAAGCAGCCCACAGGGCCAGCATGGTGCATGAATGCAGCCCACAGGGTGGGCATGATGCATGAATGCAGCCCACAGGGCCAGCATGATGCATGAATGCAGCCCACAGGGCCGGCATGATGCATGAAAGCAGCCCACAGGGCCGGCATGAATGCAGCCCACAGGGTGGGCATGATGCATGAATGCAGCCCACAGGGCCGGCATGATGCATGAATGCAGCCCACAGGGCCGGCATGATGCATGAAAGCAGCCCACAGGGCCGGCATGATGCATGAAAGCAGCCCACAGGGCCGGCATGATGCATGAATGCAGCCCACAGGGCCGGCATGATGCATGAATGCAGCCCACAGGGTTGGCATGATGCATGAATGCAGCCCACAGGGCCGGCATGGTGCATGAAAGCAGCCCACAGGGCCATAATGGTGCATGAATGCAGCCCACAGGGTCGGCATGATGCATGAATGCAGCCCACAGAGCCGGCATGGTGCATGAACCCAGGCCTTGTGGGCAGACAGGGCTACCACCATTCCCCATCCATTCAGGTTACAATGTATGCAATCATCTAATACACTAGGATGGCCAAAGATGTATGGGTTAGGCTAGTAGTGGGCAAGATGGAATAATGCCGTATAGCATCTTAAAGTGTTATCATGTACCCACACCCCGATACCCATGTATACATGGGTACTTTTTAAGGCCGTCTCTCCATCACCTTTTAGCAGCCCACAGTCCTTCGACTTATAAAAAGTGTTAATTTTTAAAACCCCGATGTCTCTGACTCTCTCTGTCACACTACCCAATTTTACTCCCAGAGGCACACCCTGTCCACCCCCTCAATGTGTTGGACAGCCTGCAGAGGGGGTAGGTAGGGGCTGTTCTAGATTATGTATTGGTTCCAGAGAAGTCATTGTCCTACATGGAATGGCTGGTATCTAAACTTAACCCTTTAAAGGCCACTTATGCAGGAGTGCATCATGCTCATTGGTCGGCATGATGTGCCAATGAAGCGCTGGTGACACTACTAGCCAGCACTTCATTAGTGCATCATGCGAACCCTCCGGGAATGTATCAATACCATAGGGTCGGCATGATGCTTGAATATAGCCCTGTCGAGATATGCATCAGGGCTGCATTCATGCATCATGACGACCAAATGGGCATGATGCATGAATACATCAGTGGCCTTTATAGTCACTGTGTTATGTGGAATGTGTGGTATCCAATAGTAGGCACGAGCAGCATCAACTTATGTTGCTTTTTTCCTCCCTACCACCCACGCAGTCCCATAGGGAGCCATATCAGTTGTATTTACCCTTTAAGTGCCGCTGATGCAGTGGTGCATCATGCCGATCAATGGGCATGATGCACTCCTGCACTAGGGCACGCTAGGGTTGATACACGCTCGGCGGGCGAGCATGATTCACTAAGTATGTTAATTGGTTTATCACGCCAACAAACGACATGATGCCCTCCAGCATCAAGGGCACATAGGCTAAAAGAGGGTCAGCAAATGCTCAGACCTGTTCATATCGCCCTTAAATGGCTTAGAACAGCATATTGACCCAATGCAAATATTCAACCAAAAGAGCTCTGACGACTACAAGTACTCTATAATAAATTGTTGATGTTTATTAAGAATTATAAACCTTTCAGATTAACCCATAGGGCCAGCAGCAGAGGCGTAGGAAGAAAATCTTCATTGGGGGGGAGGCCAGCGAGGGCCCCATCCCTACCACCTTGGAATGTCAGCTGAACCGCGATGATGTCTATGCATATGTATATAGAATTTGTATAGAAAAGTAATTTTTGGTGAATTTTGGATCTGATTTTAGGCTCAGACCCCCACTTATCCTATCCCATCACCATATAAATCTGATTTGAGATGCAAAGTTTTAGCTTCTTTTCCAGCTTCTGTTTGAGTTCTTGGCAATTTTTTTTTTTGGGGGGGGCCCAGACATATTCAGGCCCCACCTCCTTCATGATTGGGGGGGGGGGGCAGGCCCCCTTTTCCTACGCCCCTGCAACCGGATGCATTAATGTAGTAGCCCTCAGCAGTGCGGCATTCAGTTCCCTTCAGTCCTCACCTTTTTCCTCCGTGCGCTAACAGCACTCCTCCCTCACCATCACTTTACCCATTTCTAAGATGCCCAACGCGATTTTCAATCCTGTTCTCTGGATCCCTCAACACTGCAAGAGGTGTGGGCGGAGGTGGAACGCGCTATCTCATTCCCCGTACCCAACTCTCCTTTACACTTAATCATCTACTCATTCATCTATACAACCATCAATCTATTGATCCAGGATCCAAAGTAACATTCTAATGAGCATCTCTTGACCTTGCCCTTTGTCCTACTGACCTTCAGCCATGTCCCCTGACCTTCATTCCTGTCCTATTGACCTTCAGGTCTCTCCCCCCCCCCTCTGTCCGCTGAACTTCACCACTGTCCTATTGACCTTCAGCTATCTCCTCCCCTCTGTCCCGTGATCTTCATATCCTGTTCTATTGACCTTCAGCTATCTCCTCCCCTCTGTCCCCTGACCTTCACCCCCTGTCTTATTGACCTTCAGCTCTCCCCTCCCCTCTGTCCCCTGACCTTCACCACTGTCCTATTGACCTTCAGCCTCCCCTTTGTTCCCTGACCTTCACTAATGTCCTATTGACCTTCAGCTATCTCCTCCCCTCTGTCCACTGACTTGACCTTCAGCTATCCCCACACCGTTTCTTCTGTTCTAGTAATGTTCAGTCGTCAACTCCCCTGACCTAATGCTTTTGTCGGGTAGGAGTCAATGTTTATTTATTGAAATGAAGTATAAAGAATTTTTAAAATTCTCCCCCTGTTCTTTCCAATCTATAAACCCCATCTTCTCTCCAATGCTTTCCTTTTCCTTTTACTTAGCATTACCCCCCCCCCCCTTCATATCCATCTGTGTCCCCCCTCCCCAAGCTGTGTAGTTCCTTATACAGATCCCCGGTGGTGGCCGCATTCCTGTGACCTGGGCTGGTGCGTGCTGGTGTTTGTTCCCACCACTTCAACCTGCCCTGTCTCATCTTAAAAAGGCATTTACCAGGTGGGTGTGGTGAAAGATATTTATGTAAATTATAAACCCTTGAAGGGCCTCTGATGCATTAATGCATCATGCCCATTGGTCGTCATGATGCACTAATGAAGTGCTGGTGAGACTGGTCGCCAGTACTTCGTTGGAGCATCATGCTGACCCTCCAGGAGTTTACATATCCAACCCGCAGGGTCGGCATGATGCTCCAATGACGTGCTGGTGAGTAGGCTCACCAGCACGTCATTGCTGTATCATGGGAACAATGGGCATGGGGCACTCCTACATTAGAAGCCCTTAAAGGACTATGTGTGGTCGGTCTGGTAAACATGCTACAAGGCGCTATGGAATATGAATGCATGTTGTGACATGGGATTAACCGAACAGTACTAAATATATAAGATTTGAAGCTCTGTACTTTAAAACATTTTTTTCCAGACTGTGTATGGAACATCTTATCTTGGAGAATGATGGCCTATACTATAGTTATCGAAGTGCAGTCTTATGCAAGAAGAAAAGGGAAGTCTAGATATTCCACTTGAATCCTCGTCTGAGGGGTTTATTGAATGTACAAAAATAAATAAGTCATCTTAAACATAAATTACATGCAAACAGATCTGTACTGGTAGTGGACTTACATGTAAACGGTTGACGACAACATAAACCTTAACATTAATTATATCTATATTGAACCCTTCAAAGACAGCACAATGCTTTATACACCGTTCATGCATCATGGGCTGCTGATGCAGGAGTGTATCATAGTCGTAATGATGCATCAATGAGGTGCTGGCGATTCTGCTCGCTAGCACTTCATTGGTGCATCATGCCGACCCTCAGGGGACATGTCAGCCCCATAGGGTTGTCATGATGTATGAATGTAGCTTTGGCAAGTCACTCGCCAGGGCTGTATTCATACATCATAACAACCAATGGGCATGATGTATTAATGCATTAGTGGCCCTTAAAGGGTCAATGATTACATAAAGATCACAAAGGCCCTATCTGGCCCTAGGTTGACAGACGAGAAAACAAACACATGACATGCAGGAAGTAAACTCTCCACAAGGAGAGGTAGAAAACTATATTTACATCCGCTAGGCCTACAGAGCTAGGCCATTGCCTGAAGAAGGCAATTGGTCAAAGATGGAGCACATAGAACAGTATTTGGCACGTTGTATACATATCTGTGTGACGTCACAGTGACGTCATTACCAACAGGGACGCTACTGGGGCGTCAAGAAGCATGTTACAGCAGTTTAGTCTAATATGACGTTGCGGCATACTTCATAGCAACATATTCTTAATGGCACTGTGAAATTCAACACCATGACGTCACAATATAGCCTACGTCACCAGTCACGTCACTGTGACGTCACAGTTTGAGTGGCAGAATAAATAACACATTTCTATGTACATGTACTGTACATGACACGTAAAACCTTTAAAGGATGCTGATGCATTAGTGCATCATGCCAATAATGGGTCGTCATGATGCACCAATGAAGTTCTGGTGAGCAGGAGATCATGCCCATTGATCAGCAAGATGCAACAATGAAGTCAGTCTGCTCAGCAACACTGCATTGGTGCATCATGCTGACCAGCGGGAAGCGTATCATGCTCACCAGCAGGAAGCGTATCACCTCTGTAGGGCTGGCATGATGCATGAATGTAGCCGTGCTGAGTTACCCCTGGGGCTACACTGATGTATCATGAAGATCAATGAGCATGATACAGTCGTGCGCTATCAGCCTTTATCGGTGTAAACTCTGGGTGAGCGGGGAAGGCGGAGGTTACAATAACCCAACTATTAGCACCAGTCTAGGACCTGAACAGTAGCCAGGCACCATGTCACAAACTAAATACTCTTTACACACAAAATATCTACATTCTCTCCTTCCCCTATAACCATTGTCATAATCAAGGTATGTGCTATATCTAACTGGGAGCTGTTCTGATTCTTTAGCCCAATAACAGAAGCATGATGCACCTCAGTTCAAGTTCATTTTCCATCATGATGCACTAATGCAGCACTAGCGAGAGATTCGCTGCATTGGTGCATCATGCCGGCCGGTTGCCAGTTCAAGGTTTTTGCAAGTTTGGCATGATGCTTGAATGCAGTGCCTCAATGCTACTCGATAGGGCTGCATTCATGCATCACGGCAACAAATGAGCGCAGCGCCTCAATGCTACTCGATAGGGCTGCATTCATGCATCACGGCAACAAATGAGCTATGATGTCCTAAAAGGGTTAAATCTAAATGTTGTCATGGAAATACATGTTTAACAGGGTTCAACCAAGGTCCTGAAGTTGTTCTGAAATACAATGTGCATGTTTGACTAATATTCAGACTATGTCCTGTGATACTTAATCTCCCATAAAAAAGATCATAGCTAGTGTTTGTTGAATTACAGTCAGAGCGTAAATAATGTGATATCAGTTGATGTGACAACATATATACTGTGCAAAATGATAATACTAAGGGGGTGATCATTTTTCAACAACAGGGGGGAGTGTCCGTGGTTTTGCACGTGAACGCATGAAAAAAAATTTGACACCCCCCTCTCGAGGGGGTAAAAATTTGTTTACCCACATATGGGACAAAAATCGTGTGTGAATGTGCCCTTTTAACCTATAGTAACGTGCGGGTTTTTCCACTGAAAACAGGTGAAATTATTTTGACCTCCCATCTGAGGGGTTGAAAAGATTCTGACCCCCCAGTCAAGGGGTTGAAATAATTCTGATCCCCCAGTCAAGGGGTTGAAAAAATTCTGATCCCCCCTCAAACCCACCAGCCACCCCCACTGTTTTTAAAAAATAATCAATTACCCTGGGTCTATGGAAGCTAGGGCAGCTAAACACTGACAAAAATACATGAGCAGCAGAAAATCCATAAATTAGTCAACTTGACAAATTTAACTCATCAGCCCTTGGACACAACCTTTATGTTGAGAGGTTTATGGCCTATCAGGTCTCCAATCTGAGCCATCTAAAGTGGTGGAAATAATGATCCTATGCTTGGGTTGATTAATTTGACAGATTTGATCCTGTTTATCTTATGCTAGTCACTCTAGATCTACGCTTTGTTGGCACTGGTCACCCTCGGTTATTGGTAGTGTCTGTTTCTGTTTTGTCGAAATTTAGAATTATCAACCAAATTTGATTTTAATTCAAAACGAAAAGCCCCACAGTGCTTATACATTCTCCGATAATACTTCATATCATGGCCTGAATTCAGACACTATGTCGAAAAAAAGGTGATTACTCTATCAAAGTACTATACCGCCTTCGAAGGATTACATCTGCAATGATAGATGACTGGTTAAATGATTAGTGACTTGGTCACCTAAAGTATGAATGAATGATATGTATGTCTGAGACTGTAGTCTCCAGTAGTGGCTGCCTGAGCTATGACTAAAGGCAATGAGCAATGATAACTACAATATGTAATCAATGAATTGAAATATCTATAATATGGGTCTAGACCCCTAAATTCGACAGGGTGACATGGCCATTTCTTAAAATCGACATGTGACATGAAGCTTAATGACAATGACATTGAGAAGGAAAGGTTTAGTGACATGAGACATGGCCTTTCCTTAAAATCGACATGTGACATGAAGCCTAGTGACAAGGACATGGGAAAATAGAAATTTAGTGACTTGTGACATGGCCTTTTCTTAAAATCGACATGTGACATGGGGACCCCCCATCTTGACCCCCTATAATATCCATGAACCATCTTGTCATGCAAAGCTAACTGATAAAATAGCTAAACCAAACTTTGAAATCTCAGCAGCGTCTCATATAGCTCTCACAGCGCTCTCCGATTCTTGCCTGCTTTGCGTAATTTCTTTTTGAGCAACTACAGTTATATGGACACAACCAGCAAATATATTATATTAGTATGTATACCTCTGCAGAAACACATCACTTTTTATCCAATATTGGACCAACCTTGTTTATATAGCTTGCGTAGAAGTGTTTACTATTTTGTTACATCAAATAGTGCCCTTGATAGAAACAGCAGTGACGCACAATAGAATGTTCTCGCCAAATTTGTCTTTTGAACCTAATCATGTTTCTCTTCACCTTCTCTCCAGTCGGTACTGAACATGACAATTCCTTATCTTTCTGTAGATTTATCTATAAATGTTCCTCAGAATGTTCAAGGTGATAAAGGAGAAATCCTAGATGCACCCAACACATGTTTAGGCTTGTGGGTGATAATAGCCAGATCCTAGATGCTCCCAACACATGTTTGTGGGCGATAATAAGCAGATTCTAGATGTGCCTGACACATGATATGACTTAGGAGTCAAATGTCTATATATATATATATACATGATGAGGTGAAGACAGGAGACTGTCGTGATGTAATGAGTATTAACTGTATGAAGAAGGTGAAGAAGACGACTGCAGACCGCCTTGAAAGACCGCCCGTAACCTGAGATTCTGACAGCTGCCGTCCAACTAAAGACAGCCACAGGTCCTCTACAACTCTCCTGCAAAGCACAAGGATACAATGTTGTTAAATATAGGCAAAAATCATCTCAAATGAGTGACGGCACAACTCACCGTTTATATCTAACGTGCATGGCAATTGAATAAAAACCAGAAATGACTCAAGACGTATGGCTTCATTTACACCACATTTTGACAGGTTATGGGCCCAGCACGCTTCCACTACATTTAATGATTTGCACTTAAAAACATTGTATCTATCTAAATCACAAAAAGAGGCAATATCAGATTGTAGATGGTAGAATCTGGGTCATTTGCAGGTGAAATGGATCACAGGCTAAATTCCACAATCAAGTTAGCTAAAATTACTAGCACTGTCATAGCCTAGGGCATTACTACAGATGATGTTCTAAAATCATGCTATAGCATCATCACATCAGAATTATGAGATCTACAGCCAAATAAAAACGAATTATTCAATTCTAAATGAATTGGAATTATCACTGATTATCTCATTGGCAAAATTGTTCTGATCAAAAAATGATAAGAAAGGGAAAAGAATACAAGAAGACAACTCACCTGAGCATGCGTCATTCATGGTTTCGAGCATGATGTCCTTCAGCGCTTGTAGCCCATCGTAGTCGGCTGCATGGAAGATGTGCTTCTCCGATGTTGCTACACGTTGTGCTTCGCTGTCAGACACATCCTTACCGACAGCCACAACAAACATCTCAATCCCCTCCTCTTTAGCCAAACCAGCCTCATCTGCGGTCCTCTCAGCATTGGGAGAGTCAGAGTCAATAAAGATGATGCCAATCTTCTTAGATTGGGCAGGACGCCTGTGGGCTGCAGCGTAACCAGGGTCATCTCCAAGCATAAGGTCATCAAGATCACTCAATTTAGGCTCCTCGTAGTCAGGCATTTGTAGGAAGCTGTTGCTACGCATATGCCGAAGGACATCGGATGTCTCGATTTGGTACGTTTCTTCTTCTGCAGGCGCAAAGCTGGACAGCATGTCATTGGTGGAGGGGAAGGAGCGGAGGCTGAAACCAGGCACTGAGAGGCATTCCTTAGGAACGAGACCGAGTCTGACGCTGCCATCCTGAATGTCAAACTCCTGGACAAGGTCTTTGATGAAGTTGAGGGCAGTCTTGGTGTCGTCCGGCTTGGCGAGGGGCGGGAGAGCAAAGACCAGGTCAGCTGGGGAATTCTCGCCACAACCTGAAGATGAAATGGGCAAATTATGTAGTATATGTAGAATCTATCAAACTTCACTATCTATAAGTATTCACTAAGTATTAATTAGTCAAAGTTTTAACTAACCCAAATTTTTATTGGACTAAAATCAGATGATTTATGGTGACACAAAATAAATACTCAACAACTCTTGAGCACAGAGGCTTATAGAAAGATTTTATGCATTCATATAAAATCTCACCACTTTCTATTATCATATAAAATCTAGTGCCTTAAAGTATTCAGAATATTCTAATAGACCCTTTATTAGTCAATTCTTTTCTACCTGACCTTTAGATAAAATGTCTTTAACTGACTTTTAACCAACAAGAAGAAACCTTGAGAGAATTGCTATTATCCATAAAAATATCCTCATACCTTGATCAGCAGGTGGGGGTGTTGTCGTGGTTGTAGTAGTAGTAGTTGTAGTAGTCGGTGTGGTGGTTGGTGCAGGGGTGGTTGGTGGGTCCGTCACTTTGCATGTCTCAATGGCGAGCAGCTCCTTTATAGAAGAAAGTGCCTCGTAGTTTGTAACTCGGAACACATGTGTTGAAGTTGGCTGGGATGCAATGGCTGCCAGTTCTCTAAACTCAGTGTTAGCACCTACACCTATGGCAAACAGGTGGATGCCAGCTTTACGGGCATGTTCAGCTTGACGGGCGGTGTGCTTCCTGTCATCAGAACGGCCATCGGTGATCACGATACCTATATGGACGACATCATCTCGGGACGAGGCAGGACTGAAGAACCTCTTGGTCAAGTGATGCAGGGCGAGACCAGTGTTGGTGCCGTACCCGTGTAGATGCGTTATCGCTCCTACAGCTCGCTTTACATCTGCCTCATTGTTGTACCGACCCAACTGAAACTCATCCCTCGGCTTGTTCCCATAGGTCATCACTCCGATTCTCGTGGTGGATGGGGAGATGTCGAAGGCACCCACTAGGTCTTGGACAAAAGACAACTGCCTGTCAAAGTCAGGTCCCCAGATTGAGCTGGATCCATCCATGATGAAGACAACGTCTGCAGGCTTCCCTCCGCAGCCCTTTTGGGGAGGAGTAACGACGCTTGCTCCATTGCCGTTGTTGTTGTTACCATTGTTGTTGATGGCATTACCATTGTTGTTGTTATTGTTGTTGTTGTGGGTGTTGGTGTCATCTATGGTGTTGTCAACTAGGCTGCCAGCATCAACGCTCACTGCAATAGGGACAGATGATCAATGATTAGTATACATCAATGTTGCATAAAGCTGAAATATTTGTACCAATAATTAAATGAATATCCAAGAATGAAGGTTTGAAAATAAAGGAGGAATGGATAGATGTTCAGTACATGAATTGTAGCAAAAATGATCTGAAATATTTCTTCCTGAATACTGGTTAAATTTCAAAAAAGAATATCTCAGTTTTACATATTCACCCTCTGAAAAGATTTGCACTGAGAAGATTCAACATGATTTGTTATGACCTCTAGATCATTCAACTATCAAAAATTCACACAGATGCTTACCTTCACATGTCTTAATGGCCAACATCTGTTTGAGAGTGTCGAGTGCCTCAAAGCTGCCAGCACTGAACACATACTTCTTGTCGCTAGCGATGGCTTCCAGTTCCTGTCTGCTCACCGAGTGTCCGATCCCGACTGCCAGCACGGCAATTCCAGCATCCCTTGCCAAGGCCGCTTCCTGTTTGGTTAGGTCAGGGTAATCTGAGTCGCCATCGGTCAGAACAATGGCGACACGAGCCGCTCCTGGACGTATGTTCCGAGACATGAGTTCCCGCACTCGAAGTAGGCCTGCATCTGTCCGGGTTGACCCATGTTGTTGGTATATTTCACCGATAGCCCTCAGTGTCGAGGCCTTGCTGCGGTATGTCCTTAGATCAAATTCAGTCCGGACATAGGTGCCAAAGGTGAGCACGCCCACTCGAGTGCCACCTACTGGCCGGATGTCGAACTGTTCAGCCACATTTTGCACAAAGGCGAGTTGGCGCTTGAAGTCTGGGCCCCAGATGGAGCGGGAGGAGTCGAGAAGGAAGAAGACGTCTGCTGGTTTACCACCACATGCTGTTGTACTTGTAGCTGAAAAGACAGAAAAAGGGAGACATGCTTAGATAATGCTACAGTTAGCGAAGAATTATGTCAAGAGAAGTCCATAGAAACTCACAATCGTCCCTTTTAGGGGCCAATAATACATGACTGCCTTTTGGTAGTTTATCCACTCCAGTGAAATTCTGGCAAGTCTGCTCACCAGCATTGTATTGACATATATCCTGCTGAACCTCCAGCAGTGCACCCACCCCCAAGGTTACGCATGATGCATGAATGAAGCCCTGGTGAATTACTCACCAGGGCTGCATTCATGCATCATGACGACCAATGGGTATGGCACAAGAATGCACTATGCTAAGGTAAAGAGGGGGTACTGCGGGCTTATGCTATTGACTTCTAACATTTTCAAGGATTTTATGATGTCTCAATTGGCCCTAGGCTTTATTTTCCAACTTCAATATCCTACAGAAACCTACTCCACCAGTATATTTTGTTATTTTCTTTATTTGTGATATTAAGTTCCCCACTTATACCCAAAAACCAGTTTCCTGTTTTGAATGCATAGAACCCCTACACCACATATCATGTATAACAAACACTAATACTAGATACAGACATAGAGCCTGACCATTTGTGCTATATCAGCATTTTCTTACATGAACAAAGACACCCTGTGCTATCAGCTGAGTCTGATACTAACCACCTGGTGCAAACTGCGGTAGGTGGCAGCACCAGCTACTTTGTGCCTGTATTCATACCCCTTTGTCCTTTAACCCTTTAAGGGCCGCTATCACAGGAATGCATCATGCCGTTTGGTCAGCATAATGCACTAAGGATGTACTGGTGATTCTACCTGCCAACACTTCATGGAAGCCATACTGATTGTATCAGCCCCGAAGGGTCAGCATGATGCTTGAATGTAGCCCTGGTGAGTTACTCACCAGTTCTCTTTCATATATATTATGATGTTCAATAGGCACCAAAGCACGAGCATGGACTGGTTACCAGGTTTAGTCTGGGTAGGTGTTATCCAAATATGCTATAGAAGGATGAGAAACTAAAGGTAACAGTGCTGCCCTCTGGTGCTTTTATTTGCTATGCACAGACCTTGATTACGGAGGTTAGTGGTGACTTTGTCAAAGTAACCCCTCACCTCCATAATCAAGGTCTGTGCATAGCAAATAAAAGCAAGGGAACTGAACTGAAGAGCGCAATCCGATACGCCCATACCATGCAGACATACTGGGTCTTAATCAATGATTGCGCTCTCAGCTTTCAATGAATCAAGACTGTATGTTGTGAATTATAAGCGCACTGTATTCGCTGCAATTGTGCGCATGAAAGCGCACTGTATTCGCTGCAATTGTGTGCATGAAAGAAGTGCGAGGTTACTCAGCAGGAAGGAAGGACAGGGATATAAAAGCAACATGCTGTCCTAAAAGGGCTGTCTACAGGGATCACACAGTACAGTGGTTTTTGAAAGGCTATGGCCCCAGGACAACCCTGTTAAATAAAGTAGGGTCAATGAACTTGTCATGGCACAGCTAACAATCTAAGTTTATAACATTGACCCTAGGCAATATGTAATAGGACATGCTGTTAACCCTTGAGGGGCTGTTAATGCATTGGGGTATCAGGTCCATTGATCATGATGCATGATAGCAGTATTGGGGAGTCACCAGAGTGTGCATTCATGCATCATGACAAACCCGCATGATGTAAACACGCCGGAGGGCGTGATGCATCGATGCAGTCCTGGTAGGAAGCCGCTGCATTAGTGTATCATGACAACAAATAAGGATCATCTTGTCAGTTATGTGCTGTATTGGTGGAACCTGCAGAACTATATCAAAAGTCTAAGGACCCCCATAGAATGACGCTCAGGTGATTTACTAACTGATTCTGCATATCTGCCTCATGGCGGCCAAATAACATAAAGGTGGCAGCACTGTACTGGCTCGTTTTAAGCACCAGGACCTTAAATGAGCACCAGCCTGGATTAATTATTTCGGATACAGGGCTTTTAAAAACAACTAAAGGAATAAAAAAAAACAATATTCAGATCCTTGCCTCATATTTATAAGTGGCATTGGAATTGATAAGTGCCCGGCCGCTTCAATGGTCCAATACGGTATTCTAAAAGATTTAATGACATATGAGATTAGTGAACTGACTGACCCTGTCATGTTCTAACTAATGTATTCTAAATGACATAGGAATTCTTTTTTTTACAAATATCCTCAGGGCTGACCAGGTACAAAATGAAGACTGTGCCAGATCGCGGATAGACCCCAGTGCCAGTAGAATTATTGGGGGAAGCTATGGGAAAGTGCTACAGCTACCTACCCCCGGCCCTCCTTCTCCTCCCCCTATGCCTGAAATGGTCCATAAGCCGTGGCTTATACACTGGGTCTTCCAGTAAATATCGGGGGTACGGTAGTGGCCTGTTTAAGTGCCGGGTCTTTGAATGAGCGCCGGTCCCGAATAAGCGCTGGGGGTACAGTGGTTCTAAAATTGGCATTTACACTATGATCTATGTCTTGAATAACAGGGGTGTAGGAAAAGGGGGGCCAGGGGGGCCTGGGCCCCCCCAATCATGAAGGAGGTGGGGCCTGAGTATGTCTGCCCCCCCCCCCCAATATTTTCCAAGAACTCATAAACACAATGGAAAAGAAGCTAAAATTTTACATCTCAAATTAGATTATTATTGTGATGTCATAGGGAAAATGGGGGTCTGAGCCTAAAGTCAGATCCAAAATTTACAAAAAAAATTACTTTTCTATATGAATTCTATATACGCATTATATAGACGCCATCACGCATCAGCCGACAATTCAAGGTGGTCGCGATGGTGCCCTCGCCGGGCCCTCCCAATGAAGATTTGCTTCCTAAGCCTCTGAATAAGCGCCGGGGATAGACTGGTATTGAAATCTATAAGCACCGGGACGCTTAATTAGGCAATTACGGTAAATACCATATCACTCGTAAATACCATATCACTCATAGGGACGTCAGGTAGAGTAAAAACCTTGGACATCTAAAGTTGTCAACATGAAGATGATATATTCTATATGGCTGGGTTGACTCATTTAACAGTTTTTTAACTTGTTTATTGAGTTTGAGGACCCTATACAGCTACACAGATCGTTTTGTTTGAAGACATGTGTTGGCACAAGGAGTGTTGTAATACAAGGTCAGACAAGGTCAACTGACATCAAGGTCAAATGGCATCAAGGTCACCTGACCTACAAGGTCACACATACGGACGTCATAAGGAGGTAGGTGACCCTCAAACCATTAAAGGGAACTGGCGCAGCAGTGCATCATACCCATTGGTCCATTGATGCACCAATGAAGTGCTGGTCAGACTGCTCTCCAGCACTTCATTGGGGCATCATGCCTACTCCCGCGGAGTGCATTAACCCTGTAGGGTCAGCATGATGCATGAATGTAGCGCTGCCGTGTTACATCATCGATCAGGACACCCAATGGGCATGATGCACGATCGGCCTTTAAAGGATTAAGACCATAACCTGTTGCCATGGAGGGGGAGTGGGGGAGGGGTTAAACCACATAGATACTGTTGATGTGTTGCTTGTGGGTTATTGGGATGAGATCATCCTTCTCAGCTGACTCTGCCTCACTTACATATAAACATATATGTCATTGTATGTCATTCTGAGAAAGATACAATCATGAGACAGAATATAGAGGATCTAGAATTAAGGATCATAACCCTTTAAATACAAGCTGATCATTGTGGTGGATTTAGAAGGGCGGTGCATCCCCTCCACTTAACAAACAGCTAGTTTAATTGCCACTTAAAGCCCCCACATTCAGCCATCCAGACTCATCCGGTGCTCTCCTCCCTTCTTATTTTCCAAATTCTGGATCAGCCTCTGCATAATCTGGGACATTTAACTTGTAATCTGTTAGAGGAAAATGACAGAACACTTGAGCTTTACTTCTCCATTTCAATCTATGTACCATTTCCTACCTCCCACTAGACCCCTGAACCCATTAGGAGACATTTGAACCCCTCCCTTCTCCCTTCCCACCTACATGCCGGTATGCACCAACAATTCCTGCTAAATCATTTCTACATTCCATGCTGGGCATGGATTTAATGCCACACATTCCAACATCTCTCTAACCCAAATGGGAATTCTATGTAGCTTTCTCTAACAAACTACTATTCCGCTGAAATGGCCCTGCCTTGTTTTAAGGTATGTGGAATACTGTGAGTATTGGACATGTGGTTGATTGTTGTAGAGGGACTACTTTCGGCGGAGGAATGTGCAGCATTGTGCAGTGTTTAGGCTGTGGTGGCGGATGCATCCTGTAGGTGTGGCTGGGGCGTTGTTCTACAACACCCACAATGCATTGCCACTTTGTCTAAACTGACAGATCGTCCTGTGTCAGGGATTGACATTGCCCTTAAAGGGGCAGACCCCTCGTGATGCTAGCGCCACCTGTGTCGGTTCAATGGCACTTCTAATACTATTGGTCCTATATCATTGTGACCTGTTTAGGTGCCCCCAGCGCTTATATATTTCAACACTACCCTATCCTCTTTGCTTAAATATGTATAACCAGCGTTAAATTCAAGACATATAGTTTCTAGTGCAAATTTCAATTTTAAAACCACTGTGCCCCCCTTTTTCGGAACTGACGCTCATTCAAAGGTACTTTTACTAACTTAAAGGAAATGCCAGAGCTAGAACAGAGATTCAACTGTCCTATGATAAAATGATTTTGAATACGGTAAATTGACGAAAAATGAAAAATTATTAGAATGAGATTTGCCTAGAGGAATTTATAGAAAACAAAAATGCACCTGTCAGGCATTGGATTAGATCTATTAAGTTGGCCTATTGTAGCCATGTAGTTGATTTTTTATTTCCATCTCAATATTCTTTCATGTATCTAGACAGATACCAGAAATTTGGCAGGGAACTTGGGTGCAAGGAGGTCCTGCAAACACCAAAGTCCAAGAAATCCATGTGACGTGGGTTCAGCGTCATGGAAATAGTTACTCAAAATTTACAATTTCCGCCCAAAGTTGATGGCGTAGAGAGGAGGGGCGCCTTGTATTGTGTCCCTTTAAGTAGAAGCATGGAGTAGGGACATGTTACTGGGTGGGCTGTGAACGGTAACTGCGGTAACTACAACAAAGCGATAACACATCAGGTTACCATAACAACCCTCATCCACACACCCTATCTAACTGCGCAATACGGCCACAGAGGGCGCCACGAGGTCCCCTACTTCTAACCCCTGTCTATAGGGGGCGTGCAATGTTGCTGCTGTCTGCTCCTTAAATTTACCGCATTGGTCTGTGTAAGCGCCGGGTCTTGAATAACCGCTGGTCTTGAATAACTGCCGGGTGTACAGAGGCTTTGAAATACACCTTAATTTAAGTCTTGAATAAGCACTGGTCTTGAATGAGTGCCGGGGTTAAGGGCTACTTGAAATAAATGAGCGCCCGGGCACCTATACAGGCCAATATGGTAACCCTTTTATTTTGAAGGGCTGTTGCAGCAATGCGGTCATTCACCAGTGCCACGCTCTTTTTTGGTGCATCATGATGACTTCATATAGGCCTATCATGATGACTTCATATAGGCCTATAATGATGACTTCATATAGGCCTATCGTGATGACTTCATATAGGCCCATCATTATGACTTTATATAGGCCTATAATGATGACTTCATATAGGCCTATAATGATGACTTCATATAGGCCTATAATGATGACTTCATATAGGCCCATCATGATGAGTTCATATAGGCCTATCATGATGAGTTCATATAGGCCTATCATGATGACTTCATATAGGCCTATCATAATGACTTCATATAGGCCTATCGTGATGACTTCATATAGGCCTATCGTGATGACTTCATATAGGCCTATCATGATGACTTCATATAGGCCTATCATGATGAATTCATGTAGGCCCATCATGATGAATTCATATAGGCCTATCATGATGACTTCATATAGGCCTATCATGATGACTTCATGTAGGCCCATCATGATGACTTCATATAGGCCTATCATGATGACTTCATATAGGCCCATCATTATGACTTCATATAGGCCTATAATGATGACTTCATATAGGCCTATAATGATGACTTCATATAGGCCTATAATGATGACTTCATATAGGCCTATAATGATGACTTCATATAGGCCCATCATGATGAGTTCATATAGGCCTATCATGATGAGTTCATATAGGCCTATCATGATGACTTCATATAGGCCTATCATAATGACTTCATATAGGCCTATCGTGATGACTTCATATAGGCCTATCGTGATGACTTCATATAGGCCTATCATGATGACTTCATAAAGGCCTATCATGATGAATTCATGTAGGCCCATCATGATGAATTCATATAGGCCTATCATGATGACTTCATATAGGCCCATCATTATGACTTCATATAGGCCTATAATGATGACTTCATATAGGCCTATAATGATGACTTCATATAGGCCTATAATGATGACTTCATATAGGCCTATAATGATGACTTCATATAGGCCCATCATGATGAGTTCATATAGGCCTATCATGATGAGTTCATATAGGCCTATCATGATGACTTCATATAGGCCTATCATAATGACTTCATATAGGCCTATCGTGATGACTTCATATAGGCCTATCGTGATGACTTCATATAGGCCTATCATGATGACTTCATATAGGCCTATCATGATGAATTCATGTAGGCCCATCATGATGAATTCATATAGGCCTATCATGATGACTTCATATAGGCCTATCATGATGACTTCATGTAGGCCCATCATGATGACTTCATATAGGCCTATCATGATGACTTCATAAAGGCCTATCATCGGTCATCAAAAGTCAACCCCCTTTTGCATTTCTGAAGCAAGACTGGCTCTGAAGTGTTTTCTGCCAATCAGGTACCAACCAGGAATGATCTTTGTCATCATATTCTGCAAGTGCCCATCTCAGGAGAAACACCTCTTGTTGAAAATTTGTTATTATGGCTTTCGTTGTGAGGCTGTTGTTTGTATTCTCCATTTTCCCCATTTTAAGTGCTGGCAATGCATTAATGCCGATTTGTCTCCATGATGCTTGAATGCATAATGCTTCCAAACAATCAGCATGCGATGCATGCATACAGCCCTATCAAGTCGACTGCGGAACAAAGCGCTCAGGCATGATGCTACATTCAAGGAATGTCTGGATAGCATTGATCTAAAAAATTATACTGCAATCGTCAGGAACAAATGCCCAGATGCTGATATATAGATTCTAAGGTGTGCTTTGCCCTCAACCGTTATTCAAGACACGTCGACAATCAAGGTACATTTTCAGTGAATAAATTACATTTCATGACCCCATACGACCGTTGCTTATTTATATGAGACAGTCGCTTTAAATTCAATACCTAGCACTTGAAGGCTACAATATGGATCTGTACATGTACAGCCTCTATGGGTTGTGAAGATTGATGGATCAGTTACCTCTTGGTGCTCTTTATAAAACCATCACCTGTACCCACACAAACCCCTCTATACCCATTAACCACCTATGGGCCAATAACACACCAGATCTAGATGCATTGCACCCATTGGGTGTGACCATGTATGGATAAATGCACAAATCATGACAGGGGCGTAGGAAAAGGGGGGACCAGGGGGGCCTAGGCCCCCCCAATCATGAAGGAGGTGGGGCCTGAGTATGTCTGGGCCCCCCAATATTTTCCAAGAACTCATAAACACAATGGAAAAGAAGCTAAAACTTTACATCTCAAATTAGATTATTATTGTGATGTCATAGGGAGAATTGGGGTCTGAGCCTAAAGTCAGATCCAAAATTTACCAAAAATCACTTTTCTATATGAATTCTAAATACGCATATATAGATGCCATCATGCATCAGCCGACAATTCAAGGTAGTCGCAATGGTGCCCTCGTCGGGCCCCCCCAATGAAGATTTGCTTCCTACGCCTCTGCATGATTACCCTTTGGGGCTTGATGCAATCCAGAGGATTGGCATGATGCTCCGTTACTTCATTAGTGCATCATGAAAACCAATCGGGCATGCCCTTTTCAGGGTTAAGGGCGAGGTTAAGGGATAGATTCATGGTTAAGGACTATGCTTTAGATGCATTAGTCGGAATTGATCAGCATTCCCTCCGGGAATGTATCAGCCCCATTGGACCAGCATGATGCATGAATGCAGCCCTGGCGAGTTACTCACCCGTGCTGCATCCTTGCATCATGCCGACTAATGGGCATGATGCACTCCTGTATTAGCGGCCCTTGAAGGGTTAAAGAACACTCATTGACAAATAGCTATGGTGACCTGCTGCCTGCCTGTAGCCAGTGTAATGACCATAGCCATGTCAGGTAGACACAGGCCTATGTACTGGAGGGTATGGGGGGGGGGAGGAGGAGGTGACCCTGGAGGGAGGCGGCTGTCTGCCCGTGCAGGAATTCCGCTCCCTGTGTAGCCATACTGGAGGTAAATGGGTAAGATGTGGTCCTCAGGATTTGGCTACTCACCTTTTGGGATATGTTTGTAAAAAAGTACATGTAACCACTTTAAAATGTTTAGTCTAATTGTAAATTCTATCTCTATAGGTCGATGTCAGCAGCATCAACACCTCTAAAACCAACTATAGTCCATTACAAACAACATTACAAACAACTCTAAAACCAGTTATGGCTCAGAAACCTATAGTTCTGTTTAAATGGATGTCAACATCCCAAGGAAATAAGTGTAGGCCTGTGTACAATTAACTTACAAATTCAAGCTTATGCATATGTCAACACCATCAAATGCTCAGAGACCAACTAAAATTCTGTTTAGGTGGAAGCCCACAGTCAAGACACCAACTATAGCCCTGTGTAGGTGGATGTCAACATTGTGAGACAGAGGGGGTGCTGCTGCTGGTGGAGCCCCCTGGCGGGGTGCACCTGTACTCATGGGGAATGTCGATCATGTGTTTCAGCCCTCCCCTAAGGGAGTGGTCATTATTTATCAACAGGGGGCGGGTGGTGGGTTTCCGCGTGGACGCGCGGAAATTTTTTATGCCCCCCCTCGATGACAATCAAAATTTTTTGCGCCCCCCCAACTGGAGGCGCGGAGAATTTTCGCGCCCCTCTTTGAGCTATAGTAGCGCGCGGGCTTTTTTGATCAAAAGAGGGTAAATTTTTTTAGCCCCCCCTCAAGAGGGGTCAAAATTTTGTTAGCCCCCCCTCGGGAGGGGTCTGAAATTTTTACGCCCCCCCCCTCAAACCCACCATCCCCCCTGTTGATAAATAATGACCACTCCCTAACCATTTTAAGGGCCACTAATGCATTGATGCATCATGGGTTGATACACAAACTCTTGGAAGATCAGCATGATGCACCAATGATGTGCCGGTGAGCAAACTTACCGGCACTTCTTTGGTGCATCATAACGACAAATGTGCATGATGCACTCCTGCATCAGTGGCCCTTAAAGGGTTCACGGTATTGGCTGTTGCTGCAGTCTCTGTTTTCCTCCTCTACATCTGGGTTTCTCCGCATCACCTGATTCCCAGAATCACGGTTATACAACCCTAATTCTGTAAAGGGTCTGGACCTAGGCAATGGGGGTGCCATCAACCCTTCCTGCAAATCTGTGAGTCAGGTCATTTTACATAATGTATGTACATGCATAACAAGTTGATTTATAAATATGATAGCCTTGCAGTTTAAGTCTTGCCCCCGAGAGGGCTTCTCATCAACTTGGGATCAGTGGATCATCATACTGACCCCTTTGGAAGTGTGTGTCCACAGAGCATGTATTGTATCATCATACTGACCCCTTTAGAAGTGTGTGTCCACAGAGCATGTATTGTATCATCATACTGACCCCTTTAGAAGTGTGTGTCCACAGAGCATGTATTGTATCATCATACTGACCCCTTTAGAAGTGTGTGTCCACAGAGCATGTGTTGGATCATCATACTGACCCCTTTAGCAGTGTGCGTTCACAGAGCATGTGTTGTATCTACTGCCTTGCTGGATTGCTTAACATGGGCATGTTGCAAATTCATAAAATCACTATCAACATCTCTTCCCTGAATATTATAAATAATCTAAATTTTAGAAGGTATAGAACTAGAAAATATAGAAATTTCAGGATAAGGTGGATGGGATCCTTTTAAAGAAGATGATAATCTATGAAAATTCATTTTCTGGAATGCAAACATTCCCCTCTATACTGGTATATCCAGGGTCTAATTGATGTTAACCACAGAATGAAACAAAATAAATTCAGTCTGAGCAGCTGACATTGATTCAGTTGTTCTTTTGTCACTCCATGACCACAGTCCTATATTTCCCCTTCCATTATGATATCTATCAGACCATGAAATAGTCTATATCCCAAATATGTGGATAAGGAAGCCTGGCTTTCCTTTAAGTTAACTGAGACTCGAGAACCACTTGTACTTTTACAATCTGAATACATTTAAGGTCAATGGGAAGTTGAGTATGGCTTAATCTTAGAATGCTGTATTGACCGGAGTAGGCAACAGGGTTACAAATGAATGTCATTCTTGAATAACTGCTGCAGGTTGAGGGGTGTCATTGAAATCATTGTGCGCATCACTAAAAACTGTAAATAAAAAGGGTGGTGATATCATATGAGTGCAGGGAGGGAGGTGTGTGTGTATATATATATATATATATATATATATATATATATATATATATATATATATATATATATATACACATATACAGTGTCCGGCCTTTGATAATCTGACATACATGGGATCCGGCCAGGCTCAGGCTGGGTCATTTCAATACAAATCTATTGAAATATGCTTTGATAATCCGGCAGTTTTGTGGCCGGATTATCAAGGTCTCACTGTATATATATATATATATATATATATATATATATATATATATATATATATATATATAAACCATTAGCAGTTTTCAGATCCGGTCAATATTTGTGGCCGGATTATTAAGGTCTCACTGTATATATATATTTATATATATGTGTATATATATATATATATATATATATATATATATATATATATATATATATATAAATCCAAGCGCTGGGGCGCTTTTACGGGTCACTTCAGGTTAATGGTCATTTTGTCCATGGTGTATTCGCTGACTACCATATACAATGTACCAACCCCAAGCAGTTATCTCTCTTGACACAGTTCACAACTGAAATGTAGTTTTGAATTATGCTAAGCTCCCCACTCTTCACATAATACATGAGAAGATATATAACGGCCAATTGGCCTTCAAATACATGTAAATTCCACCCAGGAAAATCAACAATTGGCCTCTTGTGTGTTCAAGGAATGTTAGAAATGTCAAACTTTGTCAAACTGACACATATCTGTCAGTTATATCTGGTAGAATGGTGCTGACATCCCCACAGGAGGGCTCACCATAGTAACTGGGGCACTACCTCTTCATGGAAACCTGAGACAACATCAGTATGCTACGCACACCTATTGATACATGTTGATAGTTCTTGTCTACTCTTGTCTACTAACTGAGTTATATAATCTATAGATTAGTGTTTTCAACTAAAAATATCAAGAATTAACCCCATAAGAGCTACTTATATAGTAAAACATCATGCTCATTGCTCGTCAGGATGCATGAATGCAGCTCCGGTGAATTAATTTCAAGGGCTCCATTCATGCCTCACTCTGAAACCCCTTACTCTATACTGTCTGGAAGGGTCGGCATGATGCACCAATGAAGTGCTGGTGAGCAGCCTCACCAGCACTTCATTGGTGCACTTCATTGGTGCATCATACCGAGCAATCGGTATGATGCACTTCTGCATCAGCGGTCCATAAAGTGTTTATAAGCTGATCGTTTAAATTGACTTTTGAACCTTATTGAATGCGGTGCCCGTGAGGAGTATATTAGATCGAGTTAAGCCTGAATACTATAGGTCTACAGGTCAATTACTACAAATAAATCTCTAGCTGAAATACGACCTTCTTTCTATTGGAAAAGACTTCCCAACAGGCATGATAAACAGTAATCCTATCCTTGGCCAAATTGCTCCTTCAAATACCTTTGGGTGATTCAAGTATGTGGATGCACTATGGAATTTGAAATCTTAGCTATCGATTAAATCTTAGTCATGTAATATGAAAAGGAGGAACAAGAATGCAATTGGTGAATTTATATACACCTGTCCTTACCCTTAAACCGCCTATCTAGTCTATACAAAACTTCGAATCTAACTAGGTTGGAGGATAGTTTATAGATGTTTTAGCAAAGGAATGAATCTTAGCCCTCTATAAGCCAATAATGCATAAATGCCTAAGGTCCAGTAACCCACAAGGATACATTCATGCACCATGCCGACCTTACAGGTTTGATACACTTCCAGAGGGTAGGCATGATGCAATCCTAGCTGTAAACTATATCAAAAGAAAGAGACATAGCCTGGGGGCATAATATGTTTTACATCTTCATCAGGTCTTACAATTTCTATAGCCCTTTGCCTTGAAGAGGACAGTTGGTTGACTGAGTACGTTATTACCTAGAGAGAGCCTACATCTCTAACATCTCTACCTCCCTCCTATATGTAAAAAATAATGCCCTCAGGGGCTGCATGATATCCTAAACAAACTGTAGCGGTCATTGCCCTCCTTAATAAACAAACTGTAGTAGTCATTGTCCTTGTTATTAAACAAACTGTAGCGGTCGTTGCCCTCATTTTGAAACAAACTGTAGTGGTCATTGCCCTCGTTATTAAACAAACTGTAGTGGTCATTGCCCTCGTTAATAAACAAAAAGTAATGGTCATTGCACCCCTTAATAAACAAACTGTAGCAGTCATTGCTCTCGTTAATAAACAAACTGTAGTGGTCATTGCATCCCTTAATAAACAAACTGTAGCGGTCATTGCCCTCGTTAATAAACAAACTGTAGCAGTCATTGCTCTCATTAATAAACAAACTGTAGCAGTCATTGCACCCCTTAATAAACAATCTGTACCGGTCATTACCCTCGTTAATAAACAAACTGTAGCAGTCATTGCTCTCGTTAATAAACAAACTGTAGCAGTCATTGCACCCCTTAATAAACAAACTGTAGCTGTCATTGCTCTTGTTAATAAACAAACTGTAGCAGTCATTGCTCTCCTTAATAAACAAACTGTAGCGGTCATTGCTCTCATTAATAAACAAACTGTAGCAGCCATTGCTCTCATTAATAAACAAACTGTAGCAGTCATTGCTCTCGTCAATAAACAAACTGTAGCGGTCATTGCTCTCATTAATAAACAAACTGTAGTGGTCATTACACCCCTTAATAAACAAACTGTAGCAGTCATTGCTCTCATTAATAAACAAACTGTAGCAGTCATTGCTCTCATTAATAAACAAACTGTAGTGGTCATTACACCCCTTAATAAACAAACTGTAGCAGTCATTGCTCTCATTAATAAACAAACTGTAGTGGTCATTGCACCCCTTAATAAACAAACTGTAGCAGTCATTGCTCTTGTTAATAAACAAACTGTAGCAGTCATTGCACCCCTTAATAAACAAACTGTAGCAGTCATTGCTCTCCTTAATAAACAAGCTGTAGCGGTCATTGCTCTCGTTAATAAACAAACTGTAGCAGTCATTGCTCTTGTTAATTAACAAACTGTAGCGGTCATTGCCCTCATTATTAAACAAACTGTAGCGGTCATTGCCATCGTAAATAAACAAACTGTAGCGGTCATTGCCATCGTAAATAAACAAACTGTAGTGGTCATTGCCCTCGTTAATAAACAAACTGTAGCAGTCATTGCTCTCATTAATAAACAAACTGTAGTGGTCATTGCCCTTGTTAATAAACAAACTGTAGCGGTCATTGCCCTCATTAATACACAAACTGTAGCGGTCATTGCCCTTGTTAATAAACAAAATGTAGTGGTCATTGCACCCCTTAATAAACAAACTGTAGCGGTCATTGCCCTCCTTAATAAACAAACTGTAGCAGTCATTGCTCTTGTTAATAAACAAACTGTAGTAGTCATTGCCCTCCTTAATAAACAAACCGTAGCGGTCATTGCCCTCGTTAATAAACAAACTGTAGCAGTCATTGCTCTTGTTAATAAACAAACTGTAGCGGTCATTGCCCTCGTTAATAAACAAACTGTAGCAGTCATTGCTCTCGTTAATAAACAAACTGTACCAGTCATTGCCATCGCTAATAAACAAACTCTACCGGTCATTGCTTTTTCATCTAAACTACCTCACTAGACCCTCTAGGCCTAACTCAGCAAGGCGACATTCATGCTCCATGACGACACTTCACTCTGAGGGGCCAGCACGCTGCACCAATGAAGTGCTAGTGAGTAGACCCATCAACATCAAACTGTTAAAAGGCACTGATACATAATGCACCATTGATGCATCATGCCCACTGGTAGGCATGATGCCCAGGACGAGTAACCTGCCAAAACTGCATTCATGCATCATGCCAAACGTACTGAGGTGATACACTTGATAGGTGCATCAACACTACCAATGGGCATGATGCACTCCTGCATCAGCGGCCCTTAAAGGGTTAAAGCGCTGGGTAACATGGTGTTGAGCCCGGGGAGCCGGGGGGGGGGGGGCACTGACTCTTTGATGGTCCCCCTCAACTGCCGCCCTACCACCCTATCTATCAGTTATCTTAAAATCTGACCGCCCTAGGTGAATGGATAAGCTGGACATTGACCGCTTCCCTTTTTTCCACAACCCCAAATAGTGCCTAAACCGATTCGACCGCCCCCTCCCTCCCAGCCTCCGCCTTCCTGCAAGCTGTCTACTGTCCTTATGCATTTGTATAAATCAGAATTTTTCATTGACCAGCACTGTTTTTTTATCACATTTTATGCCCTTATGTATGGTGTATGAGTAATACACTATTTTTGGGATCTGATTAATCCACCACTCTGCTACATAGGGGTCAGATAGAAATCCACCTTCCCCCTATTTGGGATCGAGTTGGAATTATCTGCCACCGCTCTCAAGAGTCGGGCTGCAGTCGGTATCCAACTCATGGGCAAGTGCCCCCCCCCCCTGGAGTGCTGAGGCTCCAGTCTCTCTTTTCTCCCCCCTGTGTGAAAAAAATGATGATGCCTGGGGGCACAATAAAGTGTACAATTTGTATATGCAGCATCCAGGGACGGACACCTGAATCCCTCAGTCTCAGACATTTTACACTGTAAGGGCCAAAAGTGCATTAGTGCATCATGCCCATTGGTCATCATGATGCATGAATGCAGTTCTGCATCGATGCATCATGACCAATGCGCACTTTGTAATGTATCAGAGTCCATGCAATCCTTCAAAAGACACTAATGCATTCCTACATCATGCCCATTGACTGGCATGATGCATTAATGCAGGAGGCCTCAGCCCTCACTATATACAGGGCTACTTCATTGGTGCATCATGCCAACCAATGGGTATGATGCACTGCTGTGTCAGCATCCCTTAAAGGGTTAAATGTGAAAGTCAGTAGTTGTAGTAGTAAGTACACAGTAGGATCTTACCTGGTGCAGCTTGTACGGACAGCTGTAAAGAAACCAAAACACTGCATTAGTATGCATGTATACACCGCCAGTATTAACCATTCCCCAGGTAACATGCCCAACCGGGCCCCTATTTCTCAGGTAAATAACACTGAAAACAACAAAACTGGTGCTTAACATTTGCTGTGAACATGAATTAGGATCTAAGAAACACTTTTTAAATACTTTGTTAAAAACAATTTCAGCTCATCACAAGCCCATCAAGAGCCCAGTTATGTTTTTTCAACATAATAGATATTATCTCAAACAAAAGTTTTTGAAATCTATTTATTTTGAAAGGAGAGTTTGATTCACACTATCAGGGATATTTCCAAGATGTGTAGTAATTGACAATCAGCCCAGCTGGGGCCCCACTGGAGCCCATAGCTTTGCCCAGCTCAAAACTAAGCCCAGTTCAGCCCAGAATTTTCCAGGGTAAACCCAATTGGGGCCCAGTTGGGCATGTTACTTGGGTGATCATAGACATGTCATTGTTTATGTTCTCCATGATGCACCGGTCCCTCTACCAGCGATGCATTCCTGTATCATGCCGCACGTCTCTGAGTGAATCAACCCCGGGGAATCAACCCCCATAGGGTCGGCATGATGCATGGATGTAGCCCTGGCGAGTTACTCGCCTATTCCACATTCGTGCATCATGCTCATGGGATTGATCCTGTGGGGCCAAAATGATACATCAATGAAATACTGGCAAGCAGAGTCCCTATACTTACAGTAGGGTCGCAATGATGCTTGAATGCAGCCCTGGCGAGTTACTCGCCAGGGCTGCATTCATGCATCACGACGACCAATGAGCATGATGCATTAATGCACTATGTCCGACATAAAGAGTTACCCAGGGTGCAGTGGGTATAGAGCTATAGAACAACAGGAAGAACTGGAGGTAGGAAAGTAATATAGAACCATAACTCTACAGCCCCAGATGCAGCCCACCTGGCCAGGGTAGTAGACACTATACCTGACTCAGGTTCTACCTACATGTATCATACCACCTATAGCATTTGGCTGCTTTATGTAATACATTGTACAACATAGAAATCCACTGCTGTCTTAGCCCATGTGTGGGCGGTGGTGGGCAATACCGTTATCTTTTTGCCACTCCCTCCCCTATAGGGGCTGATTTTTAGGTGTGAGCGCGCCATTTGAGCCAATAGTCAACACATGGGCATTTTTACTGAAAACAGCTAATTTTACATCCCCACCCCACCTGGTGATGGGTTGAAAAAGATTTTGCCCCCTCAAGCTCACACCCCCGCCCTACGTCATTATGGTGAGGGCTAGTAAGGCTACTGCTTCAGTCCTTTGCACTTGTAGGGGACCAGAAATCCCTGTGCCCGGTAGATTGACCCTCAGGGGCCAGTTACCTGGTAATCACTGCTCCCCTAGTGTGTATCATACTGATCCAGGTGTAGTTGGAAGGTGGATATATCAGGCAGGGGATCGTGGTGTAATGGTTAGCATGCTGGAATGTCATGCCACAGATCCCGGTTCGAGTCCCGGTGATCCTAGATACTTTCACCATCCTCTACACACTTTTAACCATTGAAAGACTGTTACATGAAGTGCATTAATGCATCATGTACCGTGCTGACGTATACCGGTATATGAAATTGATACACTCTTCCTGAGTTGGCATGATGCACCAATGAAGTGCTGTAAGCTCTGTCTGCCTACCTGCACTCCATGGTTCATTCGCGTATCATGATGACAGATGGATACATGGATTCATTAGTGCATCATCAGTGGCGGATTTAGAGGGGGGATGCGGGGGCGCCCCCCCCCTTTTGCCAGTACTTAAGAGTTTAACTACATATTTTGGACCCCAAAATTTGCCCAAAAATAGGGGATGCCGATAGATGGATAGCATTTATTCGTATTCATGTCAATTCTAAGAAATGTCGATTCTATGAATATGCTCACTGTTGCGAGAGCCTGCACCCATATCAACAATGTGAAGAACCATGACTGTGGAATTTAAACCATATTAAAGGTACCTATTATCGCAACTGTAGAGGGGTGCTTTATGACAAGTGAATCAGCAGAGAACCAAACCTTGGCACGGTGCCAATGTTATGGTGGCCTTTACCAGCTTATAAACAACTGGGACTATCAAATATCAAAATACACAATATCTTCAGGACCATGGTGGAATGGATGTTCTGTGTTTTGCTTTACTTGTGTTATTAAAGGATTTTACTTCAAATTAGCCCCTTAAGGGCCGCTGATGCAGGAGTGCATCATGCACATTGGTCGTCATGATGCACCAATGAAGTGCTGGCGAGAGTGCTGGCGAGACTGCTCGCCAGCACTTCATTGGAGCATCATGCCGACCCTCCAGGAGTGTATCAACTCTGGAGGGTCGCCATGAATCCCAGGTCTAGGCTTGAAGAACCCCTTCTGCTTGGCTGGTCTAAGATTGGTGTGTCATTTTACGGAGCTTCCTCTGCCGTGAGGCGCTGCCCGTATCAAAATTGATACGGACCTGTGTACAATGTATAAGTTCTGAAAGTTGGGCTTTTTGACAGCCATATTGAATTGTCATTTTAGATTAATAAACTTTCAACATTCCCCGCATCATTACACACGGCCCATCTCTATGGAATTCTACAAAACAAAAGTCTTTTGATGGCCAAATTGATGTGTATTTTCAGATGAATGCATCTCTACCGCCACAGAAATCATCATTCTCTTTGCGAATATTTCATAATGGAATTCTAACTTTAAAAAGAAAAAAGGAGAAAAGGAATAGCAACAACAAAAAAGATCACATTTCGGAACGCCCCATTGACACAGCACCACTCCGTAGGGGCTAACCCATCCGCCAGGTGGTAGCACTGACATGTTTACATCCCGCGTCTGTTACTGTAGCAGGCGACATTTATAGACGCTGGATCGGGATTTGGCGGCAATATCAGATTCACTGCTTACCCAAGCAGACGACATTCAGACTATCACGTGTCAAACTGGATACTTACTGTGAGTCCGGCTAGTACCAAACCGGCCACCAGGGGGAGTATCGTGTACGGTCGCTGCATCGTTGGGGGTTGGCCACAGGTGGATCAGAATAACTTGGATCCCTAACCGGATACGTTATGATGTAGGCCTATAGTTTGTAGTATCAAGCCTTAGATTCTCCTTGGTAAAGGCTAGGTCCTTTTAGGATAAAAATCCTTTTGATATCTGTAAATCCCTCTGATTGTAAATGATTTCTTTCTTATAACGTTAAAGTTGGATTGTTGAATTTAAATTCAACATGTAATAATAAATAATGCTATATTCTCCAACAATAATTATTTTCTCACTCTTCACCAATTGAAGTGGGCGATTGAAAAATCTCACTTAGTTTGATCCAACCAATAATGATAAGATCCAAAGTGGATATCTCAATCTCAAATAAAGTGCACAGTATGAGTATCTCTCCTACTCCAGTAGCACTTATGGTAGGTGTCGTGTGAAGGGTCTCTTGGGGAGTTCTGAAGACCACACGGCCATCTCAGGCCTTTATGTTGCGTATAAGGGCGGGGGTGTGGTGTGGTGTGGGAGGGCCCCCACGTGGAGGTGGGGGGGGGGGGTAATAAAGAACCATGGGAGGAGAGGGTTGGGGTAGGGGTGGGAGATGCCGACGTCGTGAGGCAACGCTACTCTCACTCGGTACGCGGCGTTCCACGCTGGGATCCACAACGTCATGACGTCAGTTCCGGGGCGGGATCTGCAGCAACCAATGAGGACACAGATACTATGAGTGTTCTGGGAGGAGGGGGTAGAGGAGGGGATGGAGTAGCTGGAAAACGGTAGCTCGGTATGTTTAATGAGGTATGGGTTAAACGTGCCTTTTGCCTGAAACTGGATAAAAGGAAAAAGTGCGTCCTTTCTTCACAAGCTTGTCTAATAAATTATTGTGTGTACAAAACTCTGTGTTGTTGGCCACGACTCTGTGCGGATAACCCTTTGAGGTCCACAATATACATGTTTATCTGTAAGACCTAGTCAATACAGGGCGGACACGGGGCTAATTATGATGCACCAACGGCTACAGGGAGTAAGATATGGGAGTGTATTAACATAGGAGGGGCTGTCTTTGCACCTTTTCTTAAATTAACCAAGAGCTTGAAATGCGTTTAGGGCTTATTGATTATGTTATGCACATTTCTGGGCTCTAAAGGTATGCATAGGGAATAGTGCAGCCAAGTCAATGATTCAAAAGGGTTATTCACCCCTGACTCTGTCTGTCTGTGCCCTCTCTCTCTCTCTCTCTCTCTCTCTCTCTCTCTCTCTCTCGATCTCCGTCTCTGTCTGCCCTATCCCTAATCTCTCTCTCTCTCTCATTCTCTCTCTCTTTTCTGCCGTATCCCTTCTCCCTCTGTCTCTCTCTAGTTAACTCTCTCTGTTTTCACTTTCTATCTATCCTTCTATCTATCTATCTATCTATCTAACTGGGTGTCCTTCTTTCTCTCTGTCTCTCTGTCTGTCTGTCTCTCTCTCTCTCTCTCTCTCTCTCTCTCTCTTATCCCTTCTCTGTCTCTCTACCTCTCTCTGTGTTCACTCTCTATCTATCTATCTGTCTGTCTGTGTCTGTCTCTCTCTCTCTTTCTTTCTTTCTTTCTTTCTCTTTCTCTCTCTCTCTCTCTCTCTCTCTCTCTCTCTCTCTCTCTCTCTCTCTCTCTCTTAAAGGGTTAATATGTGGAAGGGAGCTAGAAAAGAATTTACGTCACGAGGAGGAGGGGAAGCTGGCTGCTGGGAAAAGTGTACGTCTGTCATATAAAATACTGCATAAACTAGTCTCGTCTATAATATAATTTCTACTTTTTGTTTGTGAAATCAATATTTTATCTATACTGGGCGTCTATTGTATTATCTTTGGACCCCCTCACGTGTAAGGTGTCTTAATATTTATGTGTTTAAATGTGCCCTACTATAAAGCCAACTATAGTAAACTATCTTACAAGAAATAGCTGCATTACAAGGAATATATGAGTAGTTTAATTATTCACTGGTGGATTCAACCTTTATGTGGAAGTTATGGGATTGTTGTGTTTACTATCACGAGGTTTGGTAGTTTATAGAAGTAGATCAGTAAGAATGGATATATACACAATTTATAATTTATATGTTTGTTATATACCTTGGTATGTGCTTATCCCGGTGTAATGTCCCAATACCTCGTGTATAAGGCGCGACTTGTACACGAGGATGCCCTCCTGGTGCTCCTTATGATAAGTTACAGAAACAGCCAAAGTTAAGGATGTAGCTTAGAGACCTTACAGGTGTTGATATCATTAAAGTATACTGGTCCTAATCTAATTCCAGGGTGTGCGCCCTATTCTGGGCCCATACCCAATGGGTCCACCGTTTTGAATTTTCCAAAAGGGGCAAAACACACTGATAAGAATTGTGGACATGTAATGATGGGTACGTCGTCGCTGGATAACACCCACTTCCAGTGACAAGCTGGTTCCATCTTATCAGCTCTTATCACTGCATGTTGCCAGAACCAGCTCCAATCCTCCTTAGAGTCCATAGGGTTTCCTCATGTTAGGAGTTGCATCTTATGTGGGTGGCGTCTCATATCCAGGTTATTACGATATGTATCTTTGTCAGTTTTATGAGGGTAAATTGGAACGGTTTGTTTATAATAATGTCCTGTTTATGATACTATATCTATAGGAGGATATAGCCATGTGGATATTATCACATTTGGCTGGTTCAGGAATCGATTTAGGAAGGGGCGAGTGTTCTTTTGTTTGTTTTTTGGGGATTTTCTTTCAGATGGTAGATGTTTATAAATTCTTGACCAGATATCTCAGCCACGACACTTATCATACCAGGTTAATGTTCATGTCACAAGGTCTCCCTGCTTGTAACATCACAACACCAATACGGTATGGACCAACGATGTGATGGGGAGCTCTCGGAGACACCCTCCTGCAACGATGCATTCCCAAATGCAACTCTGGTGAGTCAGACTCTGCCCTCATATGCACCATGACGACCAATCGGCATAATGAATTAACGACTAAGCCGACCTACAAAGGATCAAAAACAAATTCGTGAACAAGTTGACATGACACAATGCCTTCTTTTACTACATTGTACTTTTACTTGATTGATTCTGCCAATAATTGTGTTTTCTAAGAACATTTTGTTATATATACATTCACATATCCCCTATGCACCAGAGGCATAGAATGTGGGTGGGAATTGGGGAAAATTCCCCGAGAATTCCCACTACACATTTAAAGACAAAAACATACCTTTATATGTACATGGTATGCTATGCTTGTCATTCTCCCCGAATCCATTTTCCTAGTGTAAACATGTTAAAAGTTAGGAATTAAAGGGATTACTGGTATTACCCCAGCTATTTGTGCATTATGACGATTCCAACACTCACTCTAGCCCTTTGAGGGCTCCTGATGCAGGAGTGCATCATGCCTATTGGTCATCATGACGCACCAACAAAATACTGCCTTGACTACTCGCCAGGCTTTCACTGGAGCATCATGCCAACCTTCCTGTATATAACCCATAGGGTCGGCGTGATGCATGAATGCAGCCCTGGCGAGTTACTCACCCTTGCTGCATTCATGCATCATGCTTTTTGGGCTGCATTCATGCATCATGATGACCAATGGGCATGATGCATTAATGCATCAGTAACCCTTAAAGGGTAAACAATTGGCGATAATAGCAGAAATATCTGACAACATACAGAGTAAATGGGGGATGATAACAGAAATATCTGATATAACACACAGAGTAATGGAGACTACTACCATGTATGATTTGTTGAAAATGTCCTTTATATAATAGGGTACGTACAGAATACCTAGTACATGTATGGGGCCCTTGATGGAGGGTCCCAATTGTCCCATGTCGATTTTAAGAAATGATCATGTCGCTGTGTCGATTTTAAGAAATGTCCATGTCACTGTGTCGATTTTAAGAAAAGCTCATGTCCCCATGTCGATTTTAAGAGAGTGTCAATAACCCATGTCACTAAACTCAAAACTGTCCATGTCGCCATGTTGATTTTAGGGGTCTAAGGCCCTATGTATAGCTCCACCCTGGGTACACATGACCTCTGTCTGCCCGTAGAACCCTTCAACCCATTATGGGCCGCTGATACATTATTGCATCATGTCCATTGGTCATCATGATTCATGTTACAGCCCTGGTGAGTAACCCATCAGGGCTACATTGCCATTCATGCTAACCCTATAGGGTTTGATACATTCCCAGGAGGTCAGCATGATAATCTAATAGCTATATAGGGGAGTGCATCAACCCCATAAAGGGTTAACATGATGCACCAATGAAGTGCTGGTGAACCAGCACCTCTTTGTTGCATCATGCTGCATTATTGACTAGCAAGTGGCATGATGTACCCGTGCTTGAGTGGCCCTCAAAGGGTTAGAATGAGCATGATGCCTCAAGGCTTTATCATATTGGTACTGAATGCTGGTGAGTCTGCTTGCCAGCACTTCATTTAAGCATCATGCCGACCCTCCAGGACTGTATCAATCCTAGTAGAGTCGTCATGATGCATGAATGTAGACGTGGTGAGTGAGTCCCTGGGGTTGCATTCATATATCACAGCGACCAATGGGCATGATGCATTAATGCATTAGCGGCCCTTAAAGAATTAAAGTTCCACTGGGTTCCTAACTGGTTGACCCTGTACAATGCCATCATGTCCTTTGTCTGTTAGCACTACAACATGTACATAACATTATTTATTATATAGCACCCTGTCTACAATCACGCCCACACATGTATAGGTCCTACCCCACCCCACCAGCACTCAATATATTAAACACACCCCAAGCACACCACCCATCCGGAGCCTGTCACCACATTGGGTATATAGGAGCATGGAATGGTCGCAGTCAGTCCAAATCTTTAACCCTTTAAAGGTTGGCGCTCGTAATACAATTACCCATTTCTAGCTATAATGCATAAATGAATGCGTAAGCCTACTACAGCGTTTAACCATTCAAGGGCTGCTGATGCAGGAGTGCATCATGCCTATTGGTTGTCATGATGCAGGAATGCAGCCTTGGTGAGTAATGCGAATGGTCCCGGAGGGTCGGCATGATGCTCCAATGAAGTGCTGGCGATCAGTCTCGCCATTGGTGCATCATGACGACCAATGTATCAGCGGCTCTTAAACGGTTAATCGGTTGGGCATCCATTGATTTCAATACTTCTTTGACCCTGACCCTTATTTAAGACAGCGTTTAATTGAACACTGTTTCAGTGCGTAAGATGAATATTTTTCAGCCTTTAGAGGAGTAAGGAATTATCTTGAAACTATATATAGACGTCTATTGAGAATGGTGTTGAGTATGGTTCGTCGGTAACAGGAGATATGTGTAGAACAATACGTAGAAATCTGAGAAGAAACTTTAATGTATAATGTATGTCATGGGGTCGTCATGACAACAACTACGTCCTCACTCACCCCTAAAGCCTTGTGTCCACACGACGACAAAACCACTTTTGTCGGCCAACATTTGAAAAGTCGGCCAACAAAATGACCTTTGTCGGCCGACTTTTCAATTGTAGGCCGACAAAAGTGGTTTAGCCACCCTCTTGTAGTGATAATATCTAACATGTTTGATTTTTATCATCGGAAATGGACGAGTGGTTATATCGCATAGAATTTTGTCGGCACCAAATTTTATCGCCATGTGGACACACGGCTTCATATAGTAAGGATGGAGGAACAACTACCAGGTGCTTGCCAGCGAAGACAATAAAGTGGCATAGTTCGATTTTTCCACTATTCAAATACTAGGCAAATATGTTCCATTATAATACAATATTACTTGTTAGAGCTTAGTAAGGGGTATCACGGTCCAAGCCCCCAGCCAGGCCATGTGAAGTGTGTATGTCCAATGCTTGCACTCCAAAAGTAGGAACCCTTTGGCTGGCAACCTGCCTCTATGTTGGGGACATCATAGAGGCAGGCCATGTCTAAGAAGTTACCAGTCAATCATCCCCTGTTTTAACCCTTACCCACAAGAGGGCACCATAACACCCCAATAGTCAACCTGTCTCTCCTATACAGATGTTTGGATATAGTATGTGATTGGAGAATAGAAATACTCCCATCTAGTGGAGACCAAGAGTACCTCTCCCCATGATCTGGCGAGAATGCCATCAGACATGGCCAGCGGGTATCTAGCCCTCAAATACCTGCGGGGACCAGCGTAAGGAACCCTTAACTTCAAATATGACCTGGGACTAAATTTGCAGGCCTCACCTCGGTGAATACGATGCAAATTTATTCCCTGGAATGGACATTTGCATTTATGTCATGGCCTACAGGGTTAAATTGCTTTTAAATAAAGAAAAACGGCTCAGCTTTGTTCAAAATCCAAGATGGCGGATACCCATTGAATACGGCCACATTGTATTCCATGCCCCCCATGTCCAGTACTGTTCTATAGTAACGGTCGTATCTGCCATGACATAAAACCCAAAGTATGGAGTAAATAGTGTATATAGATAGCAAGGGAAGTATGCTCTGTCAGACTATGTGAACATCTTGGGTCATATTTTGAAAAGATTCTTTTATTTTTAGCCCCAACCATCAGATTTTTCCACTGTAAGATGTTAATTAACGGAACTGTAGATAGCTGTAAAATCCATCAATGATTTAGCCTTTTGGGGGCTGACAAATCTAAAAAGGAAAATAAGAAGGGAGTGAGAAGTCGCCTCCTACCCCTCCTCTGCATGGCAGCAAGCGGACCCTCAACAAAATCCGACCTTCAGAGAATCATTTTCTAGTAAATATTTTGAGGCCATATGACCATGAGGTCACATCACCGTATAGATAGCCATAAACTTTGTAGCACCATCCTGGGCCATTTCTCACAGATCTGCACTATACACCTTTAAAGATTTCACTATCTTCCATCTCTCCACTCCCTCCTGGGCCATTAGAGGGCGGGGAGAAAGTTGTAACATTAAGGACGTGAGGTTAGAAGTGCACTTACTAACATTTAACTAGTAGACGTGATTCTATGACTGATTTATGACGTTTATCAAATTGTATTGGTTCTGTGGCCTCATGGTTTAAATGCGTGAGAATCAGAGTTGGGTCCTTGTTTGGCAAGATATGTGGGAAGCTATTAGTCAGGGTTAACAAGTGCTCAGTTTAACATTTAAGAGCCGGATACTCATTATGCATTGTGTAAATAGGTCGTCATGATGCAAGTATCAATGAATGAAACTCCTGTGAGTTACTCACCAGGTTCCTGTGAGTTACTCACCAGGTAGTCCAGTAAAATTAGGCAAGATACGGACCGAACGTTGAATCAAATAGAAGAAATAGGGCTTCCTTCATACATCATCCTGACCGTGTAATATATTTGACCCATAAGGGAGTGATCATTTTTTAATAATGGGGGGAGGGGGGCTTGTGGGTTTGAGGGGGGGTCAGAATTTTTTTCACCCCTTGACTAGGGGGGTCAAAATAATTTCACCTGTATTCAGCGAAAAAGCCTACGCGTTACTATAGGGTAAAAGGGCACATTTGCACATGATTTTCGGACCTTTGGGGGGTCAAACATTTTTTGACCCATTGAGAGGGGGTTAGAATTTTTTTAGCACATCCATGCGCAAACCCACCAGCCCCCCCCCCCCCTGTTGTTAAAAAATTCCTGCATCATGCCCATTGATAGACATGATGCATGAATGCAGCTCTCTCCAGGCTTCCATTCATGCACCATTCCTACCAAACCTGGGGTTAATGCATTCCTGGAGAACCGCCAAGGCCAAGAAAAAAAATTGTGTGTTTCCAGTAGCATGATCCAAATGTCCAGGGTCGGTAGGTCGGATTTTTTTCTTTTACATTTATATAGGAAATGTTAGGGCACATATCAATGGATGTATCAAATTCTTTGATCTCATTATAAAATAATGATGGGAACATGAAAACTGTGAGAGAGAGGAAGAACATAAAAGGGATACAGGAAAAATCCTCAAAAAGTAATGAAAAATTTCTTTAATATATGAAAATATGAGACAGAATTCTTCAAAATCAAAAAGAAAAGTTTTTTTTGCCCCTGTTTTGCTAGGGTCGGTCGGGTTACTGGAAACAAACCTTTTTTTTATTTGGCTCAATGAAGTGCTGACAAGTAGACTTGTCAACCCTTCAGCAGTGCTGAACAAGAGAGAGAGACAGACAGAGACAGAGACAGACAGAGACAGACAGAGACAGACAGAGACAGACAGAGACAGACAGAGACAGACAGAGACAGACAGAGACAGACAAAGAGACAGACAGAGAGACAGACAGAGACAGACAGACAGACAGAGACAGACAGACAGACAGACAGACAGACAGACAGACAGAGTGTGGGGGAATGAGAGAGGTGACAGATTAAAGCAGAAAAAAAAACAAAAAAAAAACAGGCATGATGCACTAATGTAGCAGCAGCTTCTGAAAAACAGCTCCTAATGGGTTAAAGGATGTCCTAAGTGGATCAGATAAGGCCACGTCCAAAGTGTTAAGGATTTAATGCTGATTTGTGAGTGGCATTATTTGTATAATGTGTTGTTTGGTACGTATGGTGTATAGGTGGGTAGAGGGTAGGTGAGGCAGTGGCTTGTGTGGGAGGGTACAAGGTGAGGGGTCAGCTGGTACATTGTCATCAGTATCTATAACTACAACATATATAAAATCTACACCTGTTAGGACTATCAAACCTTTAACCCTTTAACGACCGCTACTGGAGGAGTGCATCAGGTCAGCATGATGCACCTGGGGGGGGGGGCACTTCATATATCTTGCTGACACATATGTGCCGCTGGCAAGGGCACTTTTTCATCAAAATCCCCCTATCAAGGGTCCTATTTCCAGCAAAAATTCCCATAGCAAGGGTACACTTTTCATGAAATCGCCCTAACAAGGGTCCACTTTTCATGAAAATGACAATATTTTGGCCACAATTTCGTTAGTTATGGGGAAGTTATATATATATATATATATATATATATATATATATATATATATATATATATATATATATATTCATGTTTAAAGATCAATTTCTTTTCCTAAAAACATTGAGTTTTTGTCAAAAGTGCCCTAAGAAGGATACATTTTTCGAGGTGAAATCCAACTAAGAAGGATAAGGGTTGTCAAAGGTCCAGCCGCAACCTGTGTCAGAAAAAAAGGTAAGTGTCCCCCCCCTGGGATGATGCACCAATGAAGTGCTGGTGAGTCTGCTCACCATGTACAGGCACTTCATTGGCGCATTTTGCCAAAGCTGGATATGATGCATGAATATAGCCATAGCAAGTTACTTAACAGGGCTGCCTTAGGGAGTGGTCATTATTTATCAACAGGGAGGGTTGGTGGGTTTGAGGGGGGCATAAAATATTCAAGCCCCTCCCAAGGGGGGCCTAAAAAAATTTGGACCCCTCTTGAGGGGGGGCTAAAAAAAATTTACTCTCTTTTTAGCAAAAAAAGCCCGCGTGTTACTATAGAACAAAGAGGGGCGCGAAAATTCTCCACGCCTGTGGCGTGGGGGGCGCAAAAATATTTGACTGTCGCCGAGGGGGTGTAAAAAATTTTGCGCGTCAGCGCGTAAACCCACCACCCACCCCCTGTTGATAAATAATGATCACTCCCTTACTGCATAATGATGACCAATGACCAATGGCCATCATGAATTAATGCGCTCCCTGCAAACACAATCCTCAGACATACTCGAGACATTCTGATGTCATGACTTGTGATTTCTCTGAGAATTGTACATGTTCACTTCACAAGATTTTGACTTGTGATTTCCATGAGAAAAAAATCATGTTCATAACTCTCAAAAATCTTCTGTGTCTTTCCCATGTCATGGCACACAACGCAGATTTGCCCCAGTTAAACATGTTCTTTTCTTGGGGAAAAACACAATATCTAGACACATGTTTTGACTGGTGATTCTTACAAGAACACACTGATTCTTAAGAATGTTCAATTCCTGAGGGTAACTGGAGATACAAACTTATGTAATTCACAGGAATAACTCAAGTTGTCAACTTGTGTCATGACTTGTGAGGGACCAGATCAGATCAAGGGGCGGGTGGTAGCCTGTCTCGCTCCCCAGTCAGGGGTGCATCTGGAGGTTCTGACGAGCCGGTCCTTGACCAGACAAGCCGTTTGGAAGGAGTCATTTCAGCCGTAGCAGATGAGAATTATCAAGATGTGTAAAGATGATCTCAATGACATTTATGAAGAGCGTGAATACCTAATGCATACAGAATCACCTAAAATTAGAACCAATATTGCTAAACTCCGGAATGACAATAACTGTACACTTGACAGCCTGTCAAGAAGATATAGAGGAAAGAAACCTGTCAATTCTAAGTGCACATTCTGTAATGCTGTGCAAGATGTCAATCATGTCTTCTTACATTGTAACATGCCCGAGATGAGAAATGCACGGTCAGTGTTTGAAACAAAATACCTCAAGTTCGTTGATTACTATAAAAGACACGATGACACTAGGAAACTTTCTCAAATACTAGCAGTGGCCTCATATTGTAAATCATCTAAAAGGCCAGGAGCTGTGAACTGTATATACTCGTATATAAAATCTGTCTACAACATTGTAAATGAAAACCTGGTGCTGACATAAGTGTACCTGTACATTAGTCAATAAAGCCATCTTGAATCTTGAATCTTGTGGAGAGTAAGATATCAAGACTATAGAGTCAGGCATGTACGGCCTCACCACTTCTATGGAGTCGATTCAGGCATCTCTGAGCAAGCTGTCATCGTCCGAACAGTCAAGCAGATCAAAGCGTCGTCAGGCTTCCCCTATGTGGCTCCGTGGTGTACAAAAGCGCCCCTCCAGCTCCTCATCCTCTACCAGTAGCTCCTCTTCCTCCCCATCTCAAAGCAGGGATCACAAATGAAGTAAAAAGCCTTTTGACCAGAAAAAACTTTTAGAGAAGGATCAAAAATGTGAGTGTCTCGAAGCGCTACTCTTGGTAAATGTTCGCACTGTAAAAGCATTATCTGATCAGAATCAGGACCTTACCAGTATTATAAGTCACCTCGAGCTTCTTTGTCAAAAGGCCCTCACCAAAGTGTACAGAAATGGTGCCTTCATTTCCTATGACCGCTCAGTCAGGGACAGAGCTAATGTAAAGGGTACCAGTGTGGGTTTTTTTCAGACATAGAGAACGCAGATGTTTTACGTTTCTTTTCTTATGATTCCACAATCATCGCTTCCTCAAAAAACCAGAAAGCAGTAAAACTACTAAATAGGTTGCTGTAGAGGTCATGGCAGATACGACCGTTTCTATAGAACACTACTGGACATGCCGTATTCAATGGGGGGATGGAATACAATGAGGGGTATTCAATGGGTGTCCGCCATCTTGGATTCTGAACAGATCTGAGCTGTGTTTCTCTATTTTAAAGCAAACTAACCCCGTAGGGCCATGACATAAATGCAAATGCCTATAAGGCCTCGTTGAATACGGCAGACTCACTTTGGGGATACGATGCAAAAATATTCCATAGTCGTTGACATTTGCTTATGTCTCGAACCGGTTTGTAACCATTCTAACCATCGTTTATATAATGTACAACTGTGGGGATAAGCCACACCTTGAGTTTCAGTGGCGCATTTAGACGGAGGCGCAGGGGCGAGTGCCCCCTCCTTTTTCCATGTACATGTAGTTAAGTGTCTCATTTCTCATTTAAGTCTGAAATTGAGCTAAAAATAAGGGTTAAACAAGAGGTGCGCTCCCTCCTTTTCAATATCCTGGATCCGCCACTGAGTTTAAATCTTTAAGGGCTGCTGATGCATTAACGCATCATGCCCTTTGGTCTTCATGATGCACCAATGAAGTACTGGTGAGACTGCTCGCCAGCACTTCATTAGAGCATCATGCCGACCCTCCGGGACTATATGTATCAATCCTGTAGGGTCCGCATGATGCTCCAATGAAGTGCTGGCAAGCAGTCTCGCCAGCACGTCATTGTTGCATCATGATGACCAATCGGCATGATGCACTCCTGCATTAGCGGTCTTTAAAGGGTTAAGCTAGTTCCCTTGTGGCTTATACGAGTTACACCTGTCTGCAGGTAATTGGTCATCCAGCTACACCTGGTGTGTAGATAGCATGTTCTATAAATAGCACCAGGTCATGACCTGGTGCTATTTATAGAACATGCTGTCTGAGCAGTTCATGACCTGCTCAGACCCGGGCTCAGACACAAACGTGGAGAAGCTCATGGTATTTTCCAGCCGTCTTGTTTTTCTCACCATGTTGTAAAATCTAAAAGCAAATCTTATCTTATACCCCCACGGCCACGCATATTGAAGCCAAACCTTACACGTGAGGAGTCTGTCCAACTCATGGCAGGTGTATCCTATAGCTCACATAGCCATTATCAGCTGGGGGCCGCCATTAGACCCCGACGGCACTATGACTAACACCTTCAGCCCCCGACTCCGCAGTATATGCCAGGGATGCCTCCCATTGGTCAATAATACAATAGCCATGTGCCGTATACACGAGGATTTACGGTACCAAAACAATTGGCTCAATATACGACCGATGCACCGTTTGATGACAATATTTTTATATATCTATTTTTTTCTCTCTCCTACACACACACACTCCCTCCCTCTCTCTCTCTCTCTCTCTCTCTTTCTCTCTGCCTGTCTCTCTCTCTCTCCCTCTCCCTCTCTCCATTAGGTCTCTCCAACTGATCACTCCGTCATCCTGTTCAGTTCACGTAGTAGACTTCTCACCCCCTCCTCCCCCTCCACCTCCTCCCACCCCCAGGAATGTGACTAGTACACTATAACATTGCCTTTCCTACATATACATTGTATATGAAACCCCTCTCTCAGCATGTTTCTCACTTCCCCCGGGGTGGGGGCGGCACCGTCGACCTTCCACCCATCACTCCCATAGAACACTCAGTGGTGAACTTCCCCACGCCTCCATATGAGTACTGACACACAGAAAAGACCATCCAATCACCCTATGATGCCTGTCCCTTTTCATGGATCCCCACATACAGTGAGCCATAGAGCTCCGGGGGCATACTACTCACGATGCTATACATGCATCAAGAATGGGTCACTTTACAAAAGAAGATAAGGTTGTGTTGCATAACTTGCAATGCCTATAGATATATTTGTAAGATACCACTATGCAAGATATTCTATACAAGAATATTCAAGACAACTAGATTTTCAAGTAAACAGACTGTAAGATTTGTCGCATACTGTTATTTTCATCTACGAGAAAATGCAAAACCTTAAATTTATCAATAACCTCTTTGGAAAGTGGCCTTTATTTGCTGTATTGATCTAAAGTAGGAGTTGTGGATATAAACCCCTGGGGCATGAGCTGCTCCCACGTCTTACTATGACAAACTCAGCACGGGTTCAAGGGCCCATAGTGCATGAATGCATCATACCCATTGGTCGTCATGATGCATGAATGCATCATACCCATTGGTCGTCATGATGCATGAATGCATCATACCCATTGGTCGTCATGATGCATAGTTGCAGCACTGGTGAGTCTTCTTATGAGAGCTACACTGATGCATAATTTCTTGGATAATTAATTTAGGAACTCCTATCGATGCATGAATAATACATTGTAATGGTTTCATTTCAGAGCAAGCATATATGTTTGGGACATCATACAGGCAGGCCATGTCTAAGAAGTTACATGTCAATCATCCCCTGTTTTTACCCTTACTCACAAGGGGCACCCTACCATCCCAATGCTCTACCTGTCTCTCCTATACATATGGGTCATATGGATCACTCTACATCCTTACCGACAGAAGACCTCCACACTGAATATACTACATGAGTTCTGCAGGGTCGGGACCACAGTTGGTACCCAAACCGAGGCACAGTGCCCCCCCCCCGGGCCTGGTGCCTTAATGCATCGATCGTGTCAATTGGTAATCATGACGCATAAGCAGAATGATGCACCAATGAGGTGCTGGTGCAGTCTCACCAGCACTTCATAATTCATTGCTGCATCATGACGACCAATGGGCATGATGCATTAATGCATCAGCGACCCTTGAAGGGTTGATGCATATGGCGACCATAAAGTGGATAGTTTGTTCTTCTTCTAGAGGAAGTGCAGGTTGAGGACAGTTTCTGTAAATTCCATTAATTCTTGGTAAGTCAACACTAGTCAGACAGATAGATCTAACACGACATGTGCTGATAGTGGTGCCTTTTTCACTTTCATTCACAGAACCTACATCCTGGATCCTACAGTAGCCGATGGCTACTGTAATACCCCCCGTATAGGACTCAGTATGGAGGCCTAGTGGAGCCACCAACTTGAAATTCGCTGGTTGTGCTAAAACTCACTGATAAGGCATACCATGATGGGTACCTTGTCCCTGGTTAACACCCACTTCCAAGGACATGCTGTTCCGACCTTATCAGTTGTTACCAGTGTGTGCCGCCGGAACCAGCTCCAGACCAGCTAGTGGCCAATAAGCCACACCTGATTATATAAGCCCCCATCTGTGGAATGAGCAATAATCAGCCTGAAAAAACTGTGGATAGGTAAGCCTAGACTTGCTCAAGTCCATAAATCTTGCTGTGAGAGATTTGAAATAAGGTGGGAAAATGAAAATGAAAAACATTTCTAGTGAATCAATTTCTAGTGAATCTGAGCACAGCAGAGAGAGGAGAAGGATGTGGGGTATAGTGGCATTGGGAGGATAGCTCAGGGACTACCGCCAGTCTAGTATAAGGTGCGCCCTGAGTTTTTGGACATCCTATAAGCCGAAGTAAACATCTGAAATGGTCTATATGCACCAAGACTTATGATGCATGAATGTAGCCCTGATGAGTTATACACCAATTTGCGCATCATGCCGACGCTATGGGATTGATGAACACAATCCTGAAGGGTCGGCATGATGCGCCAATGATGTGCTGGAGAGCAGTCTTGCTAGCACTTCATCGATGCATCATGACGACCAATGGGCATCATGCACGCTTCAGCAGCCCTTAAGGGGATCCCACTGAACAGGTCTCGCGTTCACACCTTGGGCAAGGAGAACATAATTTTCCCTGGAAATTTTAACACACCAGAAGATCTTATACTCGAGGAAAAAAAACATGTCCACTTCCTGGGAATATCCCGAGTCTCCCCTGGAAATACCCCGAGTCTTTCCCAAGAAATTCCCGAGCATTCTCGAGATCTAGACTAGAGAACGTTCTTGAGTATAAGAAATTATGGCGTGTCCAAATTTTCAGGGAAAATCACGTTCTCTATTCTTGTTGTATTCAGAATTCGGGACTCGAGAAATTCCTGAGTAATTCTCGAGATCTTGTTCAGTGGGATATATGCAGGGATTTACAGTAGAGGTGACAGTAAGGTTGACAAGTGCTGTCAGCTACCACTCATACATACATATGTACACCAGTCACAGACATCACTCATCCTCCCAGTCCTACATCAGGGTGGGGGGGCACTTTGTTTATATTTGGATCTCTTCTGTGATGCCAGCACCCTTGAAGCAATTGCATGTGAATTTACCGTTACAAATCAATACTTGTTAAACTGCCCAATCTAGTGAATTCATACATGTGCATATGCATCCATTGTATTTTGTGAGAACAATTCATTGGATCTTTTAAGATATACATAAAGTGGCAGGGTATTTGCTGTATGGGGTAGATATCACTGTAGTGAGCTGGGTACTTGTTAATTTCAGAACACCTGGCCCTTATTTGAGAGAGGCGCTTATTAAGATTGTTTTCAATGCCCCTGTGCCACACACTCATTCAAGACCAGTGCATAATAATACGCTTGATGTGTTTATTCAAATCTCCCTAGTCTTAACTCTTTAAGGGTCGCTGATGCATTAATGCATCATGGCCATTGGTCGTCATGATGCACCAATGAAGTGCTGGTGAGACGACTGCTCACCAGCACTTCATTGCATCATGCCGACCCTCTGGGAGTATATGTATTAACCCTGTAGGGTCGACATGATGCACCAATGAAATGCTGGCAATTGTAAGTAGTCCCGCCAGCACTTCATTGGTGCATCATGACGACCAAAGGGCATAATGCACTCCTGCATCAGCCGCTATTAAGTCTAAAGGGCTGTATGTCCCGGGAGCACTTAATTTTCTACTGACATGGGTGTGCGGCTGGACCTGTGACTACCCTTACCCTTGGTGAGAGGGATTTTCACCAAAAAAATGACCCTTGCTGAGAGGGATTTTTGCCAAAAGTACCTTTTGGTGAAATTTCCGAAAATCGACACAAATTTTGTCGCGTGAGATTCTTTGACCCTTGGTGAGAGGGATTTTGACAAAAGGTGACCCTTGGTGAGAGGGATTTCGGCAAAAATCAGACCCTTGGTGAGAGGGATTTCGGCCGAAAAGTGGCCTTGCCAGCCACACACCATGTCCCCGACACATAGTGAGTGCCCCCCCCCCGGCTGTATGTGTCACCAATACCCCGATATAAAGTCTCCCCCCTCTCTGTCTCCACCATACTCATTTCTAGTCCTGTCAGTCCTCATGCGGAATCTGGCCTCCGAAACCTGCAGTACTTGAGTTGTGGTTCCCAGAATGCTTCACTTCACACATGTCTGCACTCAGAGCAGCGTCTGTGACATTCACTCATAGACAAAGTTCTCAAGAATTCAGGAAATGTTTCCCCCCACCACAAATAGCTGCATATAATTTTAGTAAGTGTTGTCACGTGCAGATACACTTTGAAAAAATCTCGTATAAATAATGGCGCAATCCTCGTCCCAAAGTTGCCAGAGATATACATCGTTATGTCAAAGTGAATATCGATGCCTCATTGACAATGCACTAGCCACCCGTATTGAACCCCTGTTTTAAATAACCAGCGCCAAATCCGCATGATGATGTCATAGGTCCATTGCGCATGCGCAGCCCTTTTGAAACGGAAACATCCAAGATGGCGGCGGACAGGATTCCGTGTTGGTGGTAGGTGAAGATTAGCTAATTATGGATGATATTGATCAAATATTGATTGATTTTCCATTCAAACACCTTGACATAAATGTAAAGTTGAACTCTCAGCCTAACAGCCTTGTGCAGAACGGGCAGGAAGCACTCGTGAAGAAGCGGTCGGCTCAAATTAATCATCATTCACCTTTACCATTTTATTTTCACAGAGATTTCTTGTATATCACCGTACTGCAACCTGGTGTTTCTTTTAAAAACTAGACTGGTTCAATGCAATACAAGGAGGTTTCATGGGGAGATTCAAGTAGATTCAACGGGTTTTTTTACAGTGTAGTTACGGTAGGGGGTGAATAGAGTGCTATTACGTGGCTATATGAGCGATAAGCCTAATAGGATAAATGATACATTTGGACCCGGGGGAATAGTTCTTAGAATGATTGGAATGTGGATGTCGTGCACGGAAAGGGTGTGTCCACTTTATATTATTTGTGTCTGTATGTGCATTGTGACTTGTTGGCCTTCCCGGAAATATCGAATTTATACTGTTATAAGTGGTTGTCTGCGTGTTTTCCTGGTTCAGTTAGATCCCTTTCTCCTTTGTGTAAGAAGTCAAGAATACTTAGCTATACTTGGGGGTTTTCAGTGACAAATGAATGGTATAATAGTGTCCGGGTACATGTTCAGTACTGTTTGTTTAATTGGTAACAAACATTAGCAGTCAATGAATATAGATCTATGCTACTGTCACACCAAATAGTAAGGTATGCTCCCCGGGGGTGCACTGTAGGGGGCTGGTGCAGTAGGGGGTAAAACCACAGAGCTCTATGGAGGGCCTCTATGGAGGGCCTACCATCCTATACGACTTGAAACTTTAGTGCTATTCGGTATGACTTGCAGACATCAAAGAAGGTTCATGCCATGATGATGATAAATATGACAGTTATAGGTGACAGTGACAGGAGATGGGGGAGTCTGTGAGTAGTGTGGTGAGTGCTAAGGACATAACTTTTGTCATTTATGACATATGTAAGAGCTAATAGTGGTGGCGGTGGTTTCCTTAGAAGTGACTTCTTAAAGCCTTAACCCTGTAAGGTTAGTATTATACAACATTGATATTCATCTGTATGGCTGTAGCCCTATACTATGTGTATGACTGTAAGCAGATTATGCACCATGCAGGTCCTAATGGGTTGATACACTCGCTAATGCACCTGTCATTTACAGAGGGTGATATATTCATTAGAATGTATGGGAAAACAAAGCTTCCTGCCATCCTTCAAGGGTTGAGGGAGCTTTAATCTGTCAAGGGCCGCTGATGCATTAATGCATCATGTCTATTGAATACATGAATGCCTCATGCCGACCCAGGGGGCACCAATGGAGTGCTGGCAAGCCGACTCCCCAGCACTTCAGTGGTGCATCATGATGACCTATGGGCATGATGCACTCCTGTATCAGCAACCCTTAGAGGGTTATCACCTGGTGGTGCTGACGGTAGGGTTTGGTATGCCTCAGGTTGTGTTTGATGTGGACAGGGATGACATAGCTCTAATACCAGCATGTAGGGCATTCACAGAACAGACTACTATATTCAGCATAATGGGAGGGGTAGATCCTTAATCCTTAAAACCTTTAAAGGCTGCTGATGCAGGAGTGCATCATGCCCATTGGTCGTCATGATGTACCAATGAAGACTGCTGGAGAGACTGCTCGCCAGCACTTCATTAGAGCATCATCCTCCGGGGTTGATGCATACACTTCCAGAGGGTTGTCATGATGCTCCAATGGAGTGCTGGTGATATAGGTTGTCATGATCTTCCCAATTCATTGGTGCATCATGCTGGCCCTTGGACCCTGTAAGGTTGGCGTGATGCATGAGAGAATTTAGCCCTGGTGAGAAGACATGCCTGGGCTATCCCCTCGGCAGTGTATCGACTCTGTAGAAGTCATCTTGATGCACGAGTGTAGCCCTGGGGAGTTATCTGTTAGGGTCTGTAGAGTCATCTTGATGCATGAGTGTAGCCCTGGGGAGGTTTCCACTAGTGTCTATAGAGTCATCTCGATGCATGAGTGTAGCCCTGGGGAGTTATCCGTTAGGGTCTGTAGAGTCATCTCGATGCATGAGTGTAGCCCTGGGGAGTTATCCGTTAGGGTCTGTAGAGTCATCTCGATGCATGAGTGTAGCCCTGGGGAGTTATCCGTTAGGGTCTGTAGAGTCATCTCGATGCATGAGTGTAGCCCTGGGGAGTTATCCGTTAGGGTCTGTAGAGTCATCTTGATGCATGAGTGTAGCCCTGGGGAGTTATCCGTTAGGGTCTGTAGAGTCATCTCGATGCATGAGTGTAGCCCTGGGGAGTTATCCGTTAGGGTCTGTAGAGTCATCTCGATGCATGAGTGTAGCCCTGGGGAGTTATCCGTTAGGGTCTGTAGAGTCATCTTGATGCATGAGTGTAGCCCTGGGGAGTTATCCGTTAGGGTCTATAGAGTCATCTCGATGCATGAGTGTAGCCCTGGGGAGTTATCCGTTAGGGTCTGTAGAGTCATCTCGATGCATGAGTGTTGCCCTGGGGAGTTATCCACTAGGGTCTGTAGAGTCATCTCGATGCATGAGTGTAGCCCTGGGGAGTTATCCGTTAGGGTCTGTAGAAGTCATCTTGATGCACGAGTGTAGCCCTGGGGAGTTATCCGTTAGGGTCTGTAGAGTCATCTCGATGCATGAGTGTAACCCTGGGGAGTTATCCGCTAGGGTCTATAGAGTCATCTCGATGCATGAGTGTAGCCCTGGGGAGTTATCCACTAGTGTCTGTAGAGTCATCTCGATGCATGAGTGTAGCACTGGGGAGTTATCCGTTAGGGTCTGTAGAGTCATCTTGATGCATGAGTATAGCCCTGGGGAGTTATCCGTTAGGGTCTGTAGAGTCATCTCGATGCATGAGTGTAGCCCTGGGGAGTTATCCACTAGGGTCTATAGAGTCATCTCGATGCATGAGTGTAGCCCTGGGGAGTTATCCGTTAGGGTCTGTAGAGTCATCTCGATGCATGAGTGTAGCCCTGGGGAGTTATCCGTTAGGGTCTGTAGAGTCATCTCGATGCATGAGTGTAACCCTGGGGAGTTATCCACTAGGGTCTATAGAGTCATCTCGATGCATGAGTGTAGCCCTGGGGAGTTATCCGCTAGGGTCTATAGAGTCATCTCGATGCATGAGTGTAGCCCTGGGGAGTTATCCGTTAGGGTCTGTAGAGTCATCTCGATGCATGAGTGTAGCCCTGGGGAGTTATCCGTTAGGGTCTGTAGAGTCATCTCGATGCATGAGTGTAGCCCTGGGGAGTTATCCACTAGGGTCTGTAGAGTTATCTCGATGCATGAGTGTAGCCCTGGGGAGTTATCCACTAGTGTCTGTAGAGTCATCTTGATGCATGAGTGTAGCCCTGGGGAGTTATCCACTAGTGTCTGTAGAGTCATCTCGATGCATGAGTGTAGCCCTGGGGAGTTATCCGTTAGGGTCTGTAGAGTCATCTCGATGCATGAGTGTAGCCCTGGGGAGTTATCCGTTAGGGTCTGTAGAGTCATCTTGATGAATGAGTGTAGCCCTGGGGAGTTATCCGTTAGGGTCTGTAGAGTCATCTCGATGCATGAGTGTAGCCCTGGGGAGTTATCCGTTAGGGTCTGTAGAGTCATCTTGATGCATGAGTGTAGCCCTGGGGAGTTATCCACTAGTGTCTGTAGAGTCATCTTGATGCATGAGTGTAGCCCTGGGGAGTTATCCACTAGTGTCTGTAGAGTCATCTTGATGCATGAGTGTAGCCCTGAGGAGTTATCCACTAGGGCCTCATTCATGCATCATGAAGACCAATTGGCATGATGCATTGATGCACTGTTGTCCTCAGAGTCTTTGATTTATCATCGCCATGATGCACAAATGCATCCTTGTCAAATAAACTATTGCTCGGTCGACATGATTACAGCCCTGCTTTGTGTACCATGAAAACAAATCGACATGATACATAATGCCTATGAAGGGTTAATACAAAGATATTTATAAAGCAGAAAAAAAAAGGATTTGGAGTCAACATGGGTATAGAAATACATGTTTATCAAAGGGATCAGAGACATGTATAAGTCAGATAGATAACATCTTACACTGAATATGTCTATAGAATCCAAGGATGTTATCCAGTAATATGATACTATAAGTATGTACTTTTTAAGGTAGATGTGTTCATAGAAGCTAGATAAAGGTTTGGCCCAATATAACCATAGATAAACTCCAAATCTTGTGAACTTGTAATAATAAAAAAGAATTACTATTAAAACATGTATCACCACTTCATTTCCTACTGTGTATTTGGCGATTTGTATTCAGAAAAAGGACCTTACATTCTATTTTGATGTACTGCAGGTGATAACCGTGTAACCCTGCGTGAAAGCCACATATTACAGACTAAAACTCGATGTTAATTCAAAACTTTCTACCATCAGTCCCCCAGCTATGGTAGTTTTGTAAAATCTTGTTGAATTTATAAGACCTAGTCATTCTATCCTATCTATTTTACTCGTGGTAGCCCAGTCACGGATCTTTGTATGTGTGCCAAGTTTTATTTTCGAAATTATGCGCCTCCCCCCTTTATTCCAAAGAAACACAAGGTTTTTTTTTTATAAAAAGGTACACATCTTTTTATACCCCTTCACATGTCTAAAATTTCTATACTCCCCAAAAAACCAGCAACCAATCATGTTTTGCCACTCCCTAAAGATAGCATTTTTGATGGCCAGGTACAGCTTATATCTACACCAAGTAGGTGAAATTATGATGATACACATATATATGTAATGTAGTTATTGTAATATTTATGGATGAAGAGGTGATATTAAAACTGGATCCTTGTAATGGATGATTTATAGACATGTGAACAGGATTTATTTCATGAATGGCTGACTTATAGGCTAAATGAAGTTTTAAATTGTTCCAAAAAAATGTATATGTACCCAAACAAGAAGTACCTTACTCACAATTCACATATCCCTTGTTTACAACTCGTGTACATGAAGCTATACATATTTACATAAAGTCACCTTCCGGTGGCCCACGGTCAGGTTGCAGTGTAAGGTAACCCCTTAAACCTTTATCCAATGAATCTTGTCCATTTGGTCTTCCTGACGCATCAATGTAGCCCCCCAGGACGGGGAGGGGGTACTTCTTTCATTTTGCTGACACGTGTGTGGCTGGCCACCTTTTCAACGGAATCCCCCTGACAAGGGTCCTATTTTCAGCCCTAAATGCCCCTAACATGGGTCCATTTTGACCAAGATCCCCCTAACAAGGGTCCACGTTGGACGAAGATTCAGAGGTCTTATGAAAGTGGCTGTACTAGTATTCTAGCCACGATTGCCTGAGTTTTCAGGAAATATCTTGAATCTAAGGGAATAATTATGGTTTATTATCAAGAACTACCCAGTAAATTGTTGTCATCTGTCACCATGATTGGTCATCAATGGTGACTCCATTTTGAGTGATAACTTGTTCCGTCATCTTACGCCACTGTGTTTTAGACTCACATGGCATAGCAATTGCTATTCCTGGTGATCTTGTGCTATAACAACATCGTGTTCCATCTAGCGACATGTGTGAGCCACTTCACACAGATTGACGAGGACTCACGACAATTTGCTGGGTAAATTCATCAGTCAGATTTTTCTTTATAAATATGGTTGCTTTTGGTCAAAATTGCCCTAACAAGGGTACAATTTTCTAGATAAAATCCCCTAACAAGGATAAGGTTATCATAGGTGCAGCCACACACCTGTATCAGAAACAAAGTGAGTGTCCCCCGGGATATATGTAGCCCTGATGAGCAACAAAGTGGTACATCATGACGACCAGTGGGCATGAGGCACCAACAAAGTGGTGCATCATGGCGACCAGTGGGCATGATGCACCAATGAAGTGGTGCATCATGACAACCAGTGGGCATGATGCACCAACGAAGTGGTGCATCATGGCGACCAGTGGGCATGAGGCACCAACGAAGTGGTGCATCATGGCGACCAGTGGGCATGAGGCACCAACGAAGTGGTGCATCATGGCGACCAGTGGGCATGAGGCACCAACGAAGTGGTGCATCATGGCGACCAGTGGGCATGATGCACCAACGAAGTGGTGCATCATGGCGACCAGTGGGCATGATGCACCAACGAAGTGGTGCATCATGGCGACCAGTGGGCATGAGGCACCAACGAAGTGGTGCATCATGGCGACCAGTGGGCATGAGGCACCAACGAAGTGGTGCATTATGGCGACCAGTGGGTATGAGGCACCAATTAAGTGGTGCATTATGGCGACCAGTGGGCATGAGGCACCAACGAAGTGGTGCATTATGACGACCAGTGGGCATGATGCACCAACGAAGTGGTGCATTATGGCGACCAGTGGGCATGAGGCACCAACGAAGTGGTGCATCATGACGACCAGTGGGCATGATGCACCAACGAAGTGGTGCATCCTGACGACCAGTGGGCATGATGCACCAACAAAGTCATTACCTGCCTTTAAATGGTTAGCACACAGTGGTCATACTCAGCTACCCCCTGCCACTGTGTGGAAGTGACTCACATTATACATTATACATGTAACGACACCAAACACGGTGTCATCCGCACTCCCTGTCTCTATATTTAGAGTCTGCATTCCTCAGAACGTCAAAAACAAGATATGTAAAATGTGTGTATTTGGGGAGTGTGTCAGACAGTACATCTGGACTACTGATATAGGCAAACACTATTGAAGGAGGAGGAAGAAGAGGACAGACCCCCCTCCCCCGCCCCTAATAAATAAACAAATAAATGAAAATTAATTTATCATTTTCAATAACTAAAAAAAAAAGGGAATAGAAATAAACCAAATATTCACACAAAACAAGACACGTTGATATAAAGTTGACTGTTTTTATTGGGGTATATGTTCAGCGAGATAGTGGGCTTTTTTTATGCAAGTTGGCGACGTTTTGAGTGATTTTATTACTCTTATTCAGGCAAGTGACAAAAATGGGATTACATTGAAAGAAGGCTGAAAAGACTTTGGCAACCCCCTCCAGTAACTAGATAGATAAAGAAACATATCAATTCAATATACTCACAAACAATTAGAATACAATTTTCCCAAGATTTATATAAGAAAAAAGAGGCCCTAAGTTATTTGTATGTACGTATATGGTACATTAGTATACCAAACCATCGTCTGGTAGGCTTTTAAAGGCTCTAAACCAATGAGAAGCCATTTTTATAGGTCAGCCATGCCCCTTTTTGTCTTCTGATTGTGTAATAAATATTGCATAAACGCCATATGCCTCTCGAGCCATATGTCAAATACGAGTCATGTGAGTTCAATGCTGGCTATGTATGAAATGGACGATAAATATACATTACATGTGAATAGCGACAAAGCTGACGGACAAGGCATATTCAACATGTTAAAAGTTGAAATTCTTCCAAAATGTAATTTTTTTTTCATCTGTCTAATCATTGTATTTTCCTTTGTACCTAATTAATAAATATGTCCGATGGGGACCTATACATATGAGACTGAAATAGAAGTGGAGTGATTGTGTTATATTAACATCCTGGAATAGTGGAGAAATTAATACCTACTTCTGTGAGGAAAAAAAAGAAAAGAAAGAAATTCACGAGTTAAAGGAATTTCTTTATGCTATCTTTATGCGCAGTTCAACCGGGTAATAATTTGGTGTTAACCACAGAATGTCGCATTTCTATATGTACTGACATAGATTTATATGTACAGCTTGTATCGGAGCGCAGCTCGCGACCCGCCATCCACAGCTGCTGTGAATAATACCGTCAGGGTAAACCACAAGGCTTTCTATCTACACACATTCCTCCATACACACTTTGAGGAATTTTTTTTATTTAAATTAATAAAAAAAAAAGTGGAATTATGTTTAGCCATTGATAGGTACCACCGGTAGGTTTATCACGGTTGGAAGTCACCATAACCTACCCTGACAAAAATAAAAACAAAAACAACCTAGAGGGCTTCTTATGCTTATGGGTTCGCCATAAGTCATAGAGACATTAGAAAAAGGGAGGGGATTGCTACATGTAGGAGATGTCACCACCAGTCACTTAATTCTTAACCCTTTATGGGCCACTGATGTAGGAGTGCATCATGCCCATTGGTCGACATGATGCACCAATGAAGTGCTGGTGAGACTGCTTGCCAGCACTTCATTGGAACATCATGCCGACCCTATGCCTACCCTGCATAAACTCCCGGAGGGCCGGCATGATGCTCCAATGAAGTGCTGGTGAACAGTCTCGCCAGCACTTCATTGGTGCATCATGTCGACCAATGGGCATGATGCATTAATGCATCAGTGGCCTTTAATGGGTTAATTACAGTGACCCTTTGTAACCCTTGGTAATAAATATATATGCACATACATCTATAAGGGGTAAGGATACTTATTCCAGGGAGTGGCGGAAAGAGAATTATGCTTTTGTTTTCCCAAGAAGTGGAATAAGAAGTGGATTTACAATCATACTGTAATACCCTGCACCTAGGCCAATCACATAAGGGAGTGGTCATTATTTATCAGCGGGAGGGGGGATGGTGGTGGGTTTGAAGGGTGGGGCACAAAAACCTTTGACCCCTCCTGAGGGGAGGCATAAAAACCTTTGACCCCTCTTGAGGAGTGGCATAAAATATTAACCCTCGTTTTGGAAGGAAAAAAAGCCAGCGTGCTACTATAGATCGAAGAGGGGCATGAAAATTCTCCATGCCTCAAGTATTGAGTATGAGGTAAGATCAAAATTATGAAAGCTACCACAGTATTGATGGTGTTACAAAGAATGACATTTATTCAAAAATGCTCAGTGTTGGAATTGTAATACCAGAGCCATTTTTATCATGATCATCATCTGAAATCATCATCATCTGACACAATCACCAAAAATATCATCATCATCATCAGTAACATGACTAAAATGTCTAGGGTTGGTAGGTCGGATTTTTCTCTTTTTTTCTAAATTTTATATAGAGATGCATGGGCAGATAAGTTGGATTCTATGATTTAACAGTAGAAATATGAAAGACATGAGAAATGTGAAGCACATGTAAAAGATAGGAATGGCTGTTATGAACTGTATAACCAATAGATGAGGACCTAGATAAGCTCCACGAAAAATTTATGAAAAATAATGAAAATTACGATAAAAATGCCAGAAAAATGTCAGAAATTCCCAAAATAAAAGAAATAATTCCAGGGTCAGAAATTCCCAAAATAAAAGAAATAATTCCAGGGTCAGAAATTCCCAAAATAAAGGAAATAATTCCAAGGTCAGCCCTGTTTTGCTAGGGTCAGTCGGGCAACTGGAATCAAACCTTTTTTTAGGACTCATCATGTTCATCATATGATATCATCATTTATATCATTTCTTTTAGAATGTGAACTTGATAACTGGTTGACAATCAATGTACATACCAGTACATAAATAACTAAATTTATGTGAATACATACCCCTAAAGTAATCACATGATACATGGCAGATGAATCTAGATCTCACTGGTTATAATTCTTTATAACCAAAAATGGTCAACAATATCACTTTTACAAGAACAAAGTATTTGGCATAATTCGCTAAAATAAAGCTAAATAAAAGTATAAAGAGATATTTAGAAATTTCTAGTCTAGGGTACATGCGCTTCAGAAACATCCAATGATCATTACCTTATACATGTAATTCAGACCTTATGCTTCAATACATCAATATAGGGATGGGAAGATACTACTAGAGCTGTAGGTTAGTTTCATGCAAAAGCTTGATATATGCAAGTTTATCTCAAGTTGAATATTGAAGTCCCATTGGTTTAACCCCATGTTGCACACCCCCATGCAACAACGCTACACCTTATTTCACGGTCAGCTGTAGCATCTTGAATGGCCAGACAACCATCATTAAATCATTATTTTTCTTGCCAAATAAATGAATTTCGAAAATATCGTACTATAACAACATGTGATAAATGCAAAGGGTTACTCGAATTGTGGTGAGTGAGGGTTATCTCACTCAGAACAATTCGCATGAACCTTTACCCTTATACCAATTTGTCTGACACAAAGTGGGGCTTATGACCTTTCCCCCAAAAAGAATTCTGCAGTAGTAGATCACTTGCAAAAAAAGGAGAATAAAATGTTAGTTGCTTACATTATGGTAGTGAGGTTATGGGTGATAAAGCATGAAAAGGATTAACAATAAGGTTCCCAGCAAATTGTCGTTATCTGTCGCCATGATTGGTCATCAATGGTGACTCCTTTCTGAGTGATAACTCACTGCGTCATCTTTCGCCACTGCGTGTCAGTCTCACATGGCATGGCAATTTATCACAACAGTCGCCAACATGATCTCACTCACTGCGTGAGTATGTGCTACCCCTTGTCATCCCTCACAAAGCATGGTGACTTATCACCACCATCGCCAACATGGATCTCACTCACTCCGTCAATATGTGCCACTGTTTGTCAACTCTCATTCAGAATGGCAACTTTTCACCTGCATTGCCACATGGCTCTCACTCACTGCGTGAGTGTGTATCACTCCTAGTCAATCTTCTCTCAAAATGGCGACTTATCACCACCATTGCCAACATTGGTCTCACTCAATACGTGAATTTGTGTCACTCCAAGTCAATGCTCTCTGAGGATTGCATCATCTGTCACTCACTCTCACTCACAGTGGCAACTTATCACCACCATTGCCAAAGTTGTTGAGACAGCACCACTGTTCAACATGTAGCCTATCTAGGAAGTGTGGGCATGAAGTATAAGTCCCATACGTATCAAATGTGCTTTGTTTCACACTGATTTCCATGTAATACCTCAGAGTTAAATCAAACAAGATTATATAGAGAGAATATCAATTGAATTTAGATAGAGGTATCTCTAAAATGAAAGCAACTATCCATAAACACCTTTTCTCTGGTTACAGGAAAAATACATAGGGAAATATCAACATGAACACCTTGTCTGTGGTTAGAGGGAAGATACATATGGCAATACCTTCTCTGGCAAAACATACTTTGATCTGGCAGATGTGAGGCTGCATGATTACCAATGTCAATGATCATGAGCTTTTCATCTAACAAGGTGAGTGATCACCAGCATCGCCATTACTGGTGAGTCTGAGTGATCACCACTCTCGCCATCCATGGTGAACCTGCGCTATGACGTGGTGCGCGTTTCATCTAGCGAGATGAGTGATCAACTGCCTTGCCATCCCTGGTGAGTGTGAGTCATCACGATCCTCGCCAACCGTGGTGAACCTGTGCTATCACGAGGTACGCATTTTATCTAGCGAGGTGACTGATCACAATCCTTGCCATCCATGGTGAATGTGCATTATGACGTGGTGTGTGTCTCATCTAGCGAAGTGAGTGATCACTCATGTCGCCATCCCTGGTGAGGATGAGTGATCACGATCCTCGCCATCCCTGGTGAACATGTGCTATGACGAGGTGCGTGTTTCATCTAGCAAGGTGAGTGATCACCTGCGTCGCCATCCCTGGTGAGTCTGAGTGATCACCATCCTCGCCATCTGAGGTGAGGCCATGTGATCACCACCATTGCTATTCCTGGTGATCTTGTGCTATAGCGACGTTGTGTTCCATCTAGCAACATGTGTGAGCCACTTCACACAGGTTGACGAGGAGTCACGACAATTTGCTGGGTTAGGTACCAAAATAACCCTGAAGTTGACTTGTGATCAGGAAAAATTGAAAATGAAATCAATTTATGAGACCTGGATGGCGCACTTTAACATGCCCACCCAGACGTTTCCTTGGCAGGGCATTTAATAAGAGCTTCCAGAAATGAGGGCTGTCACGGTCTAAAAATGTGTGTTTCTGGAAGTATTCAACCTCAGCTGTTTCAAGCTTCTTCATATCTAAATTTCTGTCTTTGATTGTAATCAAACGTTTTGTGTTGTTTCTACAATCCATGTCATAAGCAGAATGAAATTCAAACATACTGAAATTACTGTCTTTGAAGCTATTGGAGAAAAACACCAAGGTTCTTTTACTTTTTTCTAAAGCCTCACTCATATTTATATGAATTGGTTTTCCAGGGTGGAAATGTTCTTTGTGATAGAGGATCTTGAAGTCTAGTCTCTCCAGTTTATGAATCAAATAGTTTTCTAAATAGTCTGCATCCTCTTCAGCTGAACAGGCACACATAAAGATGTCAAACTCTTTACCCTCACCATCACATTCGTCCCTGCCTATAAAACGGAAGTGGGCGATCTTTGATGTGTCATTGAAGTACAAAATCAAGAGGCAGATAAAGACAGCACTGCTAATAGCAGCAACGACATACACTGCAGTCCTATTCTTCTGTGGACAAACTGTGGCCTCAGTAATATCTATCACTTTCACTCCTACCATACTCTTTGGTGAACCACATTTGATATCATCCATGTCTTTGATAAATGTCCAGTATTTTGTAAGCCACTTCTTCATGGAAAGGACTTCACAATCACAGATCCATGGGTTACCACCCAGACTGATTTCCCTCTCAGTGTTATTCGTCAGATTAGACACACTGTCAGGCAGTCTTTGTAGACGATTATTATTCAGAAGCAAAGTGTTGACACTTTGGAAGTTTGTGGAAGAATTAATCATTTTGATGGAGTTGTTATTCAACAGGATGTCAGTGGTATTGTGCAAAAATGGCCTCGCCGAAATTTCATGAAGATTTTGATACCGAATGTCAATATGATATTTATAGTTTAGTTTGGGTAGATATGGTACAATTTCTGGAAGGTCTGTCCTATTGTAACTCAGACAAGATATCTCTATATTCTGAGAGTGTGGGACTTTGGCACAAGTACAACCATCTGGACAGTTCATGTCAATAACACACACAAAATTAATGAGATCAATATTGTAAGGGTTCTGACCCCTCAGAGAAAAAGGTTCTTGACACACAAGGTTGTTGTACTGCTCTGGTGGTAATATTTGAATGTTCCTATACACCTCATAATCAACACAGTCACATACTAATGGGTTATGCCCAAGGTCAAAATATGTATTCTTGAGCAATGCATTCAGAGCTTGACTTGTATTGACAATGATATTCCATCCATTAAAAATGTCCATGAAATGTTTGATCTGGTTCCCCTGCATAGAGAAAACACTACCATATTGACTGGGATGGAAGAATCTCCCAGAAGAACTTAAAAAATGTGACAAATAATTGTTGCTAACATTAAGTTTTAAACTTTTGCCCTGAGACAATAGCATGGGCCATGAATCAAGGCTGGATAGCATGTTACCTCCTAGGTCTATAACCGCACCTGTTTTGAAACATTTGTGTAGCGGTGAATCGCGAGTGTCTATAGTGCTGATTCTGTTACTGCCAAAACTAACATAGCTAAGTATTTGAGATGATCCCTCTGCACAGAAACTGTTAAAGTGCAGTACACTTATTTTATTATGGTCAAAGGTTATTGACTCAACTATCATACCAAGAAGTAATTCACACATTTTGGGGAGAATGGAGATGTTGTTAAAGCTAGCATCAAAACCTCGCAAGCTAACAGCAGCGATTTCACATGGTACCTCCTGCAAAGAATTGTGATACATGTTGAGTACTGTTAGATCAACATTGTATACATCTTTACAGTCGACATATCTTATACCATTGTAATCCAAATTTAAATATTGTATATGACCTTCAGTAAACATTGTACAAGGAAGCGTTTGGATTGAGCAGTTGGTACATTCAAACTCTGTTAGACTCAGTGTTGGCAGATTAGGTACCACACCCAGTAGATTGTAACTTAGGTATAATCCTTTAAGATGTCCTAGCATAGCTAAACCATGTGGTGGAGATTGGAGGTCATTGCTACTAATATCTAGCCATGTAAGCTTCACCAATGAACCTATCCTCTGTGGTACAGAGGATAGACTATTGCAACTTAAATCAAGGCCCCAAAGCTTCACCAATAAACCTAAACTCTGTGGTAGAGACGATATGTTATTGTTACTAATATACAGATACTGAAGATGTAGCAATGACCCTATACTCTGTGGTAGAGAGTATAGGTAATTGTTATTCATACTCAAAAACTCAAGCTTCACCAATGCACTTATACTGTTAGGCAATGACTGTATTGCGTTATTAGTCAGGTTAAGAAGCACTAAGTCCCTCATCACTCCAATCTCCTGGGGCAGTTCTACCATCAGATTATTGCTAAGTCTTAATTGTATGAGTGCTGACCAGTTTGTAATATCTGCTGGGAGACTACTCACTTTATTGTCATCCATATACAGGTACAGTAACTGTGGTAGCTCTAGTAGCTCGAGTGGTACCGCAGTGAACTCATTCATCCTCAGATCAACAAAAAGTAATGGGAGTTTCTTAATATCCGGTGGCAGTGTGGTAAGATGGCAATTATTTAATATTAGCACCCTGATGCCATGGTGTGAATTAAACAGTTTGGGGAGAGAGCTTATCGGGTCTGATTGACAGTCCCTAACACGTAAGGCTGGTTCATGATGTATATACTCAAGCTGACAGTTACAGCCTGATGGACAATCTTTTACTTTTAGCATCTTCCCTGTCTCTTCTAGCTGTGTCTTATACCTGTCCAATCCAAGTTGCCCATCATATTTATCTACACTTGAAAACCATGTTTTACTGTGTTTGAGATGTGAGCGCAGTCTGTTCTTAGCTACCACTAGATAAGAAAACTTCTTTTTAGTATTCACCAGTTGATCTGACATTCTCACATGGATATCTACCTCTGTTTTCTCCTCTGTTTTGGTGGCTACATTTGAATTTAAGACAGCTGCTTTGTGTGTATCTCTTGCTAGTTCTCGATGCTTCTTTGGTCCATGTCTCTGTATCTTGGAGTTGGTTATGCTGATTTCAGATGCTAAGACCAGGGTCATGTAGAGGACGATCCTCAATATGGCCATCTGCAATGTAATGATAGATGTAGGTAGGTGTTGGACTACAGGGCACAAGTTTCGGGACTCTGGCCGGATCGCCTTCCGCGAATTAAGCCAGAGTCCCTAGACACTCTATGGGAGCCATGGTTAAATGCGATTTTGAACAATATTGAATGGGGAAAAGTGATATTAGATGGAGAGAATAGCAAAATTTGCACACCAACCACCTCCAATTGGACCACATTGCTGACAATGAAAGTCATGCTGTCATTGGCCTCTCTCTGCGGTACTTAAGAAACGCCTCACAATATCGGTCAATAACTTGGTCAGGGCACCAAGTCACAGCGTTAAGTCCACTACAGCAATGGGAGTGTCACTGCTGTGAGTGTTAAAAAGCAAGATGGGCTGTGCAAGAGGGAGGTGTTCTACCCTTCATCTTCTGTAGGACTAATCAGTCTGAAAAAATGAACTTTGTTTTTGATGGTCGCCTAAAAGTGTTTACTCTTTTTAACGTAAATTTTCCTGAAAATCCTACAAGCTGTACCTGACTTCTGAAATGTTCTAAAGGCTGTGGGATATATATACATGGGGTTTAACAGTACATGTAAAGTCCTCCATCCTCCACAAAAAAAGAAATCCCGCCATGCATGCTCACGGTGTTTGATTCCTGCTTGGAACAGTCCGTTTACCGGGTTACTGTAAGTGTCACCACACCGCGCTCTGGATATGAAAACAGAAAATCAAGATGAGATAAGCCTGGAATAATACCATTCAATTCATATCATTGTAATACCTTGCATATAGGCCTCAGATAATAGACCAATTTATAGCCTTGGAATTTTGGAAGCCCGCTGTCTACTATTTGCTAAAATGCTATGTTTGTGTGTGACATTTAGCCATTCTGAAGGATTGACTCCTTGAGAGGGAAGCAATTTTATTGTTGTGTGTTTGTGCAAAAGATTTACGCCCCATATTGGAAATGATCATCCCCAAGAGTAAACTGTTCCTATATTTAGAGAGGGCATTGTGGGTCATATCCTATCGTGTTATATCTGCTCGCTCATTTTATTTAAAGTAGATTTAGCGGGCATTTTATAATATTGTTCTGGAGTACAAGATTATTCACAGTGATAGGTGATAGAACGAGATACAATCCTATTTGGCAAAAACTTGCACTGAAAACATGGAAGATCTGAAACTAGTCAGCGGTGACCACTTTAGGTCCTCAAGTTGACGATACCTAATACTACAACTTAAGGTAGTCAAAATGACATGATGACAATACTGACAGTACAGAGTCATCATATTGATGACCCAGGTTGTCAGGATGACGACCTAAAGTCATCATTTTGACTACCTAAAGTTGTAGTTTTAGGTATCGTCAACTTGAGGACCTAAAGTGGTCACCGCTGACTAGTTTCGGATCTTCCATGTTTTCAGTGTATCTGAAATTTTTCTTGGAAAGGCTTTTGGGCAAAAAATTGTAAAAATGTTTTTATGTCCCATAAAAGTCTAAAAGAAGACATTACTCCATAGGGTTTTCATGAGTTTTTGGATCATGACAACCAGTTGGCATGTTGCATTAATGAAATGGTCCTGCAGCATTTAATAGGTTAATTCCTGATCCTATTTATTAATGCTGGTTACTCACCTTGTGGGGCCTGAACCTGGTGACCAAAATATGTTCTTCGGTCCCAATGACTCTCTATCCAGCAGCAATTGCATGAGCAGATATAATGACCTGTGAGCTGCTCCTGGGTGTAGCTGGTGACTTGTATGTCACATGTCATCTTTACTGTTATTGGTTGTCCCTAAATTGTTTTGACAAAGTCTGTGTTTAGGAAATTGTCATTTTTAACAATGGCAGGGGGAAGGATTGGTAGTTTGGGAGAGGGTAAACAATTCCCTACTTTGTGGAACAGACAAGATTTCACCCCTTTTCAGGGACAAATTACCACAAAAACAAACCAAAAAATTTACAACCCCCCACAGGGACCAAAATATGTTTGCACAAAAATCTACCATTCCCCCTTCCTTGTTAAAAATGTTACAACTCTGTTATATCCGCATGGATACAAAATACTTATTATAGACTGTAGTTGAGGTCAGGGGTGAACATACTGAGAGTGTGGTGGAGGGGGGAAGGGGATCCTCTACTTCCCTCCAGGATATGACAATTGGTAGAGCTACTATAAAATAGGCCATAGCAAAGGGGGGGGGGAGGTGGTGTGTAGTGGGGATGGGGGGGGGGGTTGATGTATTTAAACTGAAACAACACACTATCAAAAGAAATAATACCATTTCATCCTTTTTTTCTGATTATTGTGTGTTAGCACTTTGGCTGTGGTAGCCATGAGGGTGAGTTTGGCAACAAGGTAAATATGCACATGGGTTTATGACTTAAAATTGTTTAAATCCCCCTTTTTACATGATCCTGAAAATATACTTCTCTATAGAACCAACCTGGTTGATGACTATAGTTGACCTTGGCCAAAGGTTGATGCCCCAAATGATACTGTCCTAAACCTCTAGCTCATGGACTATTGTTTTAAGGTTTTTTTTCAATTGTAAATTGATTTGAATGTCTGTGCTAAAACAAGCAATTGCGATATTACGGTCGGTAACAGATTCAGGATATATTATCAGAGAAAAGGGAGGTGGTCTGTTGCTAAATATGTCACCAACGGTCACCTACATATATATGTATATATATTGCTCCGAGTGATTTCAGAGGTCAGAAGAATATCCGTTTGTAATAGGAATAGGGTAGATTAACCTAAAGACGACCACATACCCAGAGTCGTCCACCTATCAGCTTGTTTTTCTCACTTTTACATGTATTCTTAAACCCTAATATAATTAAAATAATAATTGAAACCCAGCAAATTGTCGTCATCTGTCGCCATGATTGGTCATCAATGGTGACTCCTTTTTGAGTGATAACTCATTCCGTCATCTTTCGCCACTGTGTGTTAGACTCATGTGGCATAGCAATAGCTATTCCTGGTGATCTTGTGCTATAACGACATCGTGTTCCATCTAGCGACATGTGTGAGCCACTTCACACAGGTTGACGAGGACTCATGACAATTTGCTGGGGAGGTGTTATAGTACCCCATATTATGATGTCCTGGAACATATGATGTGATTGTCATTGTATAATACTACACTGAAGTTCCCATGTTTTAATGGTTTTTATCATGTCCAGCTTGTCATTTCATCAGAATTCTCCAACGTTGGTTCCATAATTTGACTATGACAAGTGCTCACATTTTGACTCTAGGCATCGATAGATATCATTGCTAAATGATAGCATAAGGAAAAAAAGAGAAATGTTAAATACTTTCCGTATGGGACTTATTTCCTAGAACATATCAATGTCACCTTGAGACAACCACCATTTCACCTTGAGACAACCATTCCTTATACACATATTTGTGCATTTAATTGAATAAAAAACATTGATTATGTAGGGCTACATCATAAGATTCATGGGCAGAATAGTTTGGGATAGAAATTTTCAATGGATTTTGCTCTGCACTGTTAAAAATCTTCCGTAGAAAAAACGAAGAATCATTGGCAACAACGGGTGCCAATCTTTCATCTCTTTTTAACGGTCATTATTTTCCAAGAGTCACCGTAATTTTGACAGACTTTCACCGTTATTTGTAAACAATGACCAAGGGTAATTTATTACACATTGTTTTGGCTTTAATGCCATCAAAAATTGGCTTTTCATATGAATATTTACCATGTGATACATTATTCTAAGGATTTCACTATAAATCCACAATAGACTATATAATCTTCATATATGTTTTGGCTCCATATACAATTCATCAGGACATCTTATTGCCCGGACAACATAATCATTATGATCATGTATGAGTCTTTGGAAGACCCATCATTCCCATGATAGAGTCATAATCTAAGAACATAGATTATCTCTGAGTTGTGATAGTTTAAGAACTGCAGTGATATACCTATGTATTTTCTCTATTCCCACATAATGATACTCTTCTTTGCACCGTAAAGATAGATTGTAGTTTCACAGATTACTCACAATGAAAATAATGAAATATACTTACATTTTGATAACATGGTGATTAAAACCAATTGAAAGCTCTTTGCATTTTGTGAAATTTTGATCTGTTTAGGGTCTATGAAATTGTAGAAAGTCTCAAAATGAGCCTGAGGCCACCTAGTGGGAAGATTTTAAACTTCCAAAAAGACAAAGATTCATCGGAAAAGATATAATGGTACTTTGCCGTAGTGTTTTACACAGATTCACTGTAAAGGTGTTTCATTGTAATGATAATGGTGAAAAAACTAAATTTAACAAAGTTTCTCTGTAAAAGGTATGGAATTTTTTAACAGTGTGATGCATACATTTCAATCTCTACGAGAATGCTACTGTTAAAACAAAGAATCTATAATGCAGGGTTGGAGGTACCACTTCTATTTTGATGAGATTTATAATACATGTATCCAAGACTATTGATCCTAGCGAGGGAGAAACAGGAACAAGGTAGCCACTTGGGCCTGCGCGAATACGCCAGCCTATTTATTAACAATTTAACAAAGAAGAAAGAAAAAACAAAAAAAAAACAAAACAAAACAGACAGAGCTGAGGTAACTGAATGTCTGTGCCTGCCTGTGCAGGTGAGTGGAGTGACTGTCTGGGCCTGCCTGTGCAGGTGAGTGGAGTGCAGGTGAGAGGTGTGTGACAGGTAGGGCACTGGGTCACACAGGTGGGAGGCCCCCTAGTTACCAATACCCCGAACAGGGTATGACCGCTGTTCGGTACCATTGATCCTAGCGAGGGAGAAACAGGAACAAGGTAGCCACTTGGGCCTGCGCGAATACGCCGGCAACTCCCAAACTAGGAGTAATAGTTCATAATTGTAGATTGGTACTGAGGCACTTAGACACAATCAAGTCCGTGTCCATGCGGAGGTGATAAGGTTTTGTGAGATAGATAAGGGCAGCCATACTGTTCCAGTTCCCCGCTTGGCGGATGTCCTCCAGGGTGAGCCCAAGGCTATACATATAGAGTGCCCCTGCCTGTCTTAGAGAGTGCATGCCCGTCCTCTGTGGGTTCATGCCTGCTGAGATCATAAGTTTTTTGAGGTACCCCAACAGCATAGGGTAGGTTACCGGGATGAGGCGATTCCCTTTGGGTACTACAAAGGCTGGGGACATGGCATCGGAGGAAGGAAATTCCTCAAGGTGATCCCGTACAAGGGAGGCTGTAGAGAGGGGTGAACCTCGACTAAAAGTTATGGGTATTTTGTGGATTGTCTGACCATATTGCACTGTCTTAGATGAGGAGATACTCAGTTCTATGCCCCAAGGTGTGAGACCTATCGCTCCACGTCGAAGATAATGGCCCACTGGGTTTGATGCTGAATCAGGGACAATATTTGATTTCCGTAGAAGGGCCCGAAATGATACCGCTATACAAGTCCATAGGACCCTCTCCTCCACCCGATCCCAGTTAACACAGTTTGATAACAATAATAAGTCCCGAAGAGTGAAAGACGGGCGAGTCGGTTCCGGGTCACCAAGCCTACGGCGTATACCCGCTAGGGTGGCGATCAACTCGAACTCTGATCTATTATTTTTAATGTCGTAACCGGAATAATTAAGATATCACTGCACTGATATAGTTCTGGATTGATCTGTATTTCAGATCTGGAACCAAACTGACTGCGTAGCGACACAAGAGGGTTGTGTCCGTGGGTACTGCCGGGCATCGAATTGATGCACAGAACTTGATATATTTGCGCCACTGAGATGCTTTAGTCTTCCAGGTACACGCCTGACTGCGAAGCTCCGCTGCGAGGTAGTCCAGTTCCCGGATTCGCTGACGGGCCTCTGCAACACAAAAAGACCGGTAACTCATTGATGAGAGTAGCTCTGGAGAGAGTATCCGCTACAAGGTTGTCCTTGCCCGGTAGATACACTCCCACCAGATGGCAGTTGAACATCACTGTCAGCCAAAATATTGAGCGGAGGAGGTGCATTGAGGCTGAATTTCCGCTTTTACCAGTGTTTATGGCCGCCACCACTTGCGTATTGTCCGTGACGCATTCTACCCGGCGGTCCACCCACATGTGGCCCCATCTAGTGAGGGCCTCCAGAATAGGGTACAGTTCTCTAACATTAATATTACATGGTACATCATGGGCCGGTTTGGGGACACAGTGGTTGTGGTGGTCTCCCTTCATCTCGAAGTCCTCCTGCCACCTACCGCACAACCAATCCATGCCAGAGTAAGCACCGAAACCAGTACCAGATGCATCAGTGCACACCATAGAAGTATTAACTGGAGGCTGGATTATTTTCGCTGTGCCGTTGAACCAAGCGGCGAAGTCTCCCCACCAGGCTAGGTCTAGGTGAAAGGACTTGGACAATGTGATGTACATTTTCTTGGGTGTGAAACAACTTAACATTGCAATAACGCGATGAGAGAAAGTGCGACCACCCCGAACCAAAGTCGCGCAATGTGCCAGAACTCCGCACAATTTTTGAAGTTGTTTTTTCGTCGTCCTGCGACGACCACTGAAAAAGTCCAACTCCATCTGAAGTTTGCGCAATTTGTCTGCGGGTAGTCTCAGTTGCATATTTACTGAATCAATTTCCACTCCCAGGTAAGTCTGAATCTGGCTGGGGGAATGCACTTCATTGTAGGAAATATAGAAACCTAAGGAGCGCAGTGTCTTGTGGAGGAAGAGCTGGGCTTCCTGACAGGCTTCAAAGCTGTCCGCCAAAACCAACATGTCGTCTAAGTAATTGACACAGAAAATACCGTGTGCCATGAGGTACCGTGCTACTGAGTCTGTAATACTGTTGAACACGTACGGTGCAACGCGGGTACTGAAAGACAGACCCGGACCATGATCGAGCGGTAAGCTGCTGTAATGTCAGTCACTGCCATGTACGAGCTGGGTTTTAACTGGTCCGATACCGTATCTACAGATTTGTAACTAAATGACTTGAAAGTTTGACTCATATGGCAGTTGATTGAGCACGAGTTGGGACGGCTAGCGTCGGTTATTGGCCTGGTGCCTCCTGATGGTTTTTTAACTGCGCCTAAAGCGTGAATACACTGAGGCTGGACACTCACTTCCGTTAGCTTTCCCGAGGCTAACTCCTTTGAGATGATGTCACTGATGTCCTGGTAGGCTGTAACTGTGGCTGAGTCATAGTTTTTACACCAGTAACCTTCTATATGCACACCTGGGTCCTTTAGTTTAAACCCGTGGCAGATGCCATCTAGGAGGAAGTGGGCATTATGGTCCCATATGCCTTTGCCGTATACCTGACTATGGCCCCCCGACAGCATGTTCCTCCAGCCTGCTAAGTTCATTTGAGATTTGACCCCACATAAAAAGTGAGGTGAATTAATGTCCCATAAAGTAGCATAGTCTGTGTACATCTGAAGAAATTCATTTAAATCACTACAACAACAAATGTCATCAAAGGTTAACGGAAAGAGACCACTAAGTTTCATATCATAAGTGCTATTACAGCTGAACTCCGGGACAGTCTTAATTTGTCATGCCTGACCTTGGTTACCACCCTGACTGGCTGACTGGTAGTTGCGGTCTAGACTACAATTTTTCCCCTTGTGGGAACCCCTGCAGTGTTTGCAAATGTGTTTGCGGGGGCATTCGTCATTAGAAAAGGCAGTGAAATTCCAATTAATACATACATCCGTATATTCCCATTTCTTATCTTTGTACCGGGTCCCCCTACTGCGGTTGCGTCTACAGTTGCCCTGATTTGCTGTAGGAAATGGTTTGGGGTCATGAACACAGGACATATGTTCAGAACTGAGACAGGCTTAAATGGATATTTCGTCCCCTGCGACGAAGAATGGGATTTTTTGTTCGAGGACCCTGGTAACTACCTTATAATCATACCTAGCCAACTGTTTGGCTGAGAACGCACTTCCCCGAGCCTTCAGTTTCACAAATCTCATGTGTCCGAGATAAGCTAATGCTGGAAGTTCAGGCAAATTCTTTTGAATAAGGACTTCGTAGACCCCCTGCATGCCATACAATAATTCCGTAACAGACATCTCTTCATACTTTTTATCTGATTCAATATGAAAATCTGGACGCAGCCAGTTGGTGGAGCATTTACGCTTGCTAGCCTCTGAGAACAAATTCATATTTTTGAGAAATGGGTCATCAATACCTGAAACACCCCCCTGATTTGAGAATAAACTGTTCAGGTTCCCGTCGATAAGACCTAGTGATGACGCTGTCAGGCCTGCTGATGTCAAGCCTGATTGAAGGGTTTGTAGGTATGGAGATTTTACTTCCGCGGAAAACAGGGGGGCCGGATTGCCCCGGTAATGTTGGTTGGTAGCACTGGTATTGCCCACGGGACGGGTCTGATAATGAAGTTGTAATTGTTGCAGCTGTTGCTGCATAGCCTGAAGCTGCTGCTGCTGCACTGAGATGACATCTATATATGATTGTTGTTGCTGCTGTAGACCACCCTGGGTAGTGGTGAAGACTGGAGTATGCTGCTGCTGCTGCTGTTTCCAAGCCAGAAATTGCTGGTACTCATCCAAAGTGGCTTGGGAATAAGTTGAAGATGCCTGTTGTGCCTGAACACCGCTGGGAGGGACTGTCATTGCACTCAAGCTAGACCCAGCACCCGCGGTGGTCGAAAGAGTCGACCGGGAGCTACCGGGTACCGCGTGGGCACCAAAAAGACTATTTGGGTTGGCATTTTGTAAATGAAGATTGTTCAAACCTGTGATAAGTTGATGAGGACCTGTGGGGGCCTGTGGGAGGCCAGTCTGGCCTGTATTCATCGATATAGAAGCCGTAGAGCCGTGAACCGGAAGGCATACGCCCCCATTTTGAATGTTGACATCCTCTGGTGCGTTCGGGCCCCTGCCTGCAACCTCAGTCACTAACTGTTTATTGTCAGGACCCACGGCCTCTTCTGCCCTTCTCTGTAGCATGTAAGCTTGTAAACTGGGCATATTCTGCTCAGATTTGCCCTCCTTCTGTGCCTGTTCCCTCACCCCTGGCAGCAGCTCGCCAGATACCAAAGGAAATTTATGGGGAATGTTACTAGGGTTTGGGTAGTCGAACGCGGCCATCATGCCGCTCCATGCCCGTTCCCCCTGAGCTATGTCTTTCAAAGTGTGAGTATTTTGTGCTCGAATTGATGCTAATTCTAGTTCTAGTTCTTTCTGTCTGCCCAACTGCTGGATTTCCTTCTCTCTTGCCTTTTCTATGGCAATTTGTCGTTCTAAATTATGTATATTTACGTCATCAGTCCCAGGGTATGCTGTAGATTGTTGGCCGAAAGAACCGTCGTCCTGGCCGGGTGCCCTGTCGCTCTCCACGGCCCCTGTGGAGTCATCGTGGTAGTCACGGTCGGTTGACTCAGTGGTAGCCGGTGGTCCTCCCTGGCCTGCTTGTCCTTTCAAAACTCCCAATTGTTGTTGTGGGTCCCATTTAGGGTTAGGGTGCTTGCAGGACGGGCACAACCTGGAGTTCCCTTGATATTGCTCCTCGCAAGAGTCACAAATGACTCCCATAGCGAAAAATAAACAAAACAGACAGAGCTGAGGTAACTGAATGTCTGTGCCTGCCTGTGCAGGTGAGTGGAGTGACTGTCTGGGCCTGCCTGTGCAGGTGAGTGGAGTGCAGGTAAGAGGTGTGTGACAGGTAGGGCACTGGGTCACACAGGTGGGAGGCCCCCTAGTTACCAATACCCCGAACAGGGTATGACCGCTGTTCGGTACCATAAAATTGTCTCCAATTTCCATTCTGATTGAGTCACTATAAAAACATATGTTTTTTTATGATGCAGTAGCTTTAATTAGGCCAGTTTATTGCATATTTATAGAAGACACTTATTCTCTTTTTCAATGATAGTTTAATGAGCATAGCCTCATTAAAAGGGTGGTTATCAAGTGGACAGCTCAAGGTGCAAGGTGGTCGGCTCCAGGTGAAAATGGACTAAATGATATGGTCTTAGAAGTGATGAAAAACGATAGATAAATTTTACACATGGATTTGAGAAATGTAACTGGTCCAAAAGCCCAGATAATTATCTTTCATTTAGTACCTTGGGGATGCCTGAGGAGCTATTAGACTCAGCTATATTAGTTCCCAAATATCCCTTATTGAAAACGTGCACAGGAATATGTATGTATGTATGTATATATATATATATATATATATATATATATATATATATATATATATACATATATATACATATATATATATATATATATATATATATATATATATGTAGTGGTTCGAATTGATGTCTCGACTAGTTTGAAGTGAAAACCAGACAAGGTATCTCGGGTTAGTGCAACCGGCACATATTTATTACGGTATATGTTTTACATCTGCCTCGAAGTATACTGCTTAGCTATAGTGTAAGCTCAGGTAAAAGTGGTCCGACTCCGTTGGCAGCTAGAGCCAGACTCACGCCTTCCCCGGCCCCAGGTAGGAGCTGGGACGAGGCGAACAGTGCTGCCACCACCCCGCAGAGACCAGGGGTCGAGGAGACCTCTAGTGACTACCGGTGATGGGCGCACCGCTCGAAACGCCCTCTCGAGGGAGACGCTCACACTATATCACGATCTACGAGCCCCTACATATATATATATATATATATATATATATATATATATATATATATATATATATATATATTGTGTCTGTGGAGGATCAATTTCAACTCGTTAAAGGCCGCTGATGCAGGAGTGCATCATGCCCATAGGCAGGCATGATGCTCCAATGAAGTGCTGGCAACTTCCATAGGGTCGGCATGATGCATGAATGCAGCCCTGGGGACTTTCTCACCAGGGCTGCATTCATGCATCATGCCGACCGATGGGCATGATGTATTGGCAGCCTTTAAAGGCTTAATACACACGGTGAAATCAAGGTGTTTTTGAACCACAGACGCCATGTTTGACACACACGTGACCCCACCACCCGGAAGTAAGTCTGACACGTGACCTGTGGAAGGCGAGTGGCTCATGATGACACACATACTCAGTGTCTCTATGAGGGCCATGGATGGACGGACATTCATGTCACATTTCGATTTTAAGAAATGTTCATGTCACATGTTACTTAAATCTCTGGTGGGTTTGAGGGGGGGCAGAATTTTCTTCAACCCCTTGACTGGGGAGGGGTCAAAATATTTTCAACCCCTCTGGTGGGGGGGGATCAAGATAATTTCACCTGTTTTCAGAGGAAAACTCCACGCGGTAGGTTCAAAGGGCACGTTCGTGCGCAATTTTTGCCTCCTACGGGGTGGGGGCCAAAAACATTTTTCCCCTGCGAGAGGGATCTCTTTCTCTCTGTCTGTCTCTGTCTCCTCTCTATCACTCTGTGTATATTGTGTGTCTCTCTCTTTATATCTGCCTCTGTCTACATTCGAAAAGGATAATGAAAACTTAGAAAACCGAAGCCAAAATATTGGCATTTTGAAGAGATATCTAATATTTTGGTCAAAGTTGACCCTTGTTTTTTGGTTGAAAATATGACCCCTGTTAGGGAGATTCCGATGGAAAAGTGCCCTTGCCAGCCGCACACATGTGTCAGGAAAATATATGGAGTGTCCAGTGGGGTAACTGTATCTGTCTTTGTCTATGTCTATCTCTGTGTGTCTATCCCGATCTCTATCAACCGTGCTCTATCTGCCTCACTCTGTCTCTGTCTCTCTGTCTGTCTCTCTCTGTATGTCTGTCTGTCTGTCTCTCTCTCTCTCTCTCTCTCTCTCTCTCTCTCTCTCTCTCTCTCTGACTCTCTCTCCCCACCTGACCTCAAAGCCAAGTTGGCTCGCGGCCGACCATGGAGTGTTTCCGGTCCCCTTTCCTGTCAGTGCTTGTGGTGGAACCTACAGTTTCTCATCTCCTTGTGATGCAAGGTCATGGCTCTTTGAGGCATTAAAAATATGGTGCGTGAAGGCATTAAGCACCATTATCTTTCTTGGCCTGTTCCAAATTCTTTTATCTACATTTTTTTCTTTCTTTCTTTTTTAAAATCAAAAAGAAAGAGTCACTGGGGGCTTTTGGAGAAAACAGAAAAAATATTTCGGGGAAACCCATAGAAGAAGAGATATCCATTTCTCAAAATTTCGATGGCATTGCAAAGGGTATAACTCATGAATAATTCAAAAGAGCCGCCATGATAGGGGGTGTAGATGGGAGGGGTCCCCCATGTTACATGTCGATTTTAAGAAATGGTCATGTCACATGTCACTTGAATCCCCATGTTCCATGTCACCTCTAAGAACCTGTCATATCCCATGTCAATTTTAAGAAAGCACCTATGTCTTGTCACTAATTTTTTGCCTCATGTCACTAAGGCCCATGTCACATGTCGATTTTAAGAAACGGCCATGTCACCATGTCGAATTTAATGGTCCACACCCATATGATTATGCATGTTTCTAAATGTTATAAATTAATTCCTCAGAAATATACTTTTGGTATTTTGTTTGTGTCTCTAGGTTGATTAGATTATGTTTGAGACTATGATATTGAAATCTTTAACATCTCAATTTCCCCCAACCCCACTATGAATGCATCATAGTGGATGGTCTCACAGAGACCACACAGATGAATAATAAACATACTATCAAGGTGGAATTCACACAAAACCAGACACGGTCAAGTATGGTAGATCGTGGCTTTTATTACATTTGGTTAAAGACAGGTACAGAGTTGTGAAGGTTGAATGTTTATATGAAAAGCTTGTGACCTACGTTTCGGCTTATTAATGAGCCTTCATCATAAACAGAGAAAAACGGTATAACAGAGAATTTTGAGGTCAGGCTAAAAGTCCAAGTTCCACCACTCAACCGGTGGTGTTATTTGTATTATAGTACAAACTGCTTGAGACACGACTTGGTAGAGAGTGTTTAAATAAGTAAGCTGTAATATCAGAGTCTGAGAGATGTGATGACAATCTTAATTGTTTGTCTACTTAACCTATTATATCACATTTATCTCCACTGGTAGAGCCAGGAGGGTCCAAAAGGCCGACTACTACGGAGCCCCTAAGAGGACATGCCAAAAATAATTTTTTCACCAGAAAAAAATATTCTTGTGGGTACTGAACAATTCTTGCGGGTACAGAAACAATTCTTGCGGGTACTGAACAATTCCTGCGGGTACAGAAATAATTCTTGCGGGTACTGAACAATTCTTGCAGGTACAGAAAGAATTCTTTCCAGTACTGACTAATTCTTGCGGGTACAGAAACAATTCTTGCGGGTACTGAAGAATTCTTGCGGGTACTGAAGAATTCTTGCGGTTCTTGCGGATTGTTCCTGTTTCCGCAAGAATGTTCCTGTTTCTGCAGGAATGTCCCTGTTTCCGCAGGAATGTTCCTGTACCCGCAGGAATATATTTTGCATGAAAAAATATTTTTATTAGGTTCCTGTTTCCTCAGGAATGTTCCTGTTTCTGCAAGAATGTTCCTGTACCCGCAGGAATATATTTTGCATGGAAAAAATCTTTTTATTATGTTCCTGTTTCCGCAGGAATGTTCCTGTTTCCGCAAGAATGTTCCTGTTTCCGCAAGAATGTCCCTGTTTCCGCAGGAATGTTCCTGTACCCGCAGGAATATATTTTGCATGAAAAAAAATCTTTTAAGTATGTCCTATTAGGGGCTCCGTAGACAACCCCCCCCCAAAAAAAAATAAAATTAGAAGGGGAGAGAGGGGAGGAAGACACGGGAAAGGGGGGTGCAGACATTAAGATATGGTGTACTAGAGGGAGGCAGCATTAAGATATGATGTACTAGAGAGATGTAGCATTAAGATATGGTGTACTAGAGAGATGTAGCATTAAGATACAGTGTCTTAGAGGGAGGCAGCATTAAGATATGGTGTACTAGAGAGATGCAGCATTAAGATACGGTGTACTAGAGAGATGTAGCATTAAGATACAGTGTCTTAGAGGGAGGCAGCATTAAGATATGGTGTACTAGAAAGATGTAGCATTAAGATATGGTGTACTAGAGAGATGTAGCATTAAAATATGGTGTACTAGAGAGACGTAGCATTAAGATACGATGTACTAGAGAGATGTAGCATTAAGATACGGTTTACTAGAGAGAGGCAGCATTAAGATATGGTGTACTAGAGAGATGTAGCATTAAGATATGGTGTACTAGAGAGATGTAGCATTAAGATATGGTGTACTAGAGAGATGTAGCATTAAGGTATGGTGTACTAGAGAGATTTAGCATAAAGATATGGTGTACTAGAGAGATGCAGCATTAAGATATGGTGTACTAGAGAGATGCTGCATTAAGATATGGTGTACTAGAGAGATGTAGCATTAAGATATGGTGTACTAGAGAGATGTAGCATTAAGATATGGTGTACTAGAGAGATGTAGCATTAAGATATGGTATACTAGAGAGATGTAACATTAAGATATGGTGTACTAGAGAGATGTAGACATTAAGATACGGTGTACTAGAGAGATGTAGCATTAAGATATGGTGTACTAGAGGGAGGCAGCATTAAGATATGGTGTACTAGAGAGATGCTGCATTAAGATATGGTGTACTAGAGATATGTAGACATTAAGATATGGTGTACTAGAGAGATGCAGCATTAAGATATGGTGTACTAGAGGGAGGCAGCATTAAGATATGGTGTACTAGAGAGATGCTGCATTAAGATATGGTGTACTAGAGGGAGGCAGCATTAAGATATGGTGTACTAGAGAGATGTAGCATTAAGATATGGTGTACTAGAGAGGTGTAGCATTAAGATATGGTGTACTAGAGAGATGTAACATTAAGATATTGTGTACAAGAGGGATGTAGCATTAAGATACGGTGTACTAGAGAGATGTAGCATTAAGATATGGTGTACTAGAGATATGCAGCATTAAGATATGGTGTACTAGAGAGATGTAGCATTAAGATATGGTGTACTAGAGAGATGTAGACATTAAGATATGGTGTACTAGAGAGATGCAGCATTAAGATATGGTGTACTAGAGGGAGGCAGCATTAAGATATGGTGTACTAGAGGGAGGCAGCATTAAGATATGGTGTACTAGAGAGGTGTAGCATTAAGATATGGTGTACTAGAGAGATGTAGCATCAAGATATTGTGTACTAGAGAGATGTAGCATTAAGATATGGTGTACTAGAGAGATGTAATATTAAGATATGGTGTACTAGAGAGATGCTGCATTAAGATATGGTGTACTAGAGAGATGCAGCATTAAGATAAGGTGTACTAGAGATATGTAGCATTAAGATATGGTGTATAGAGAGATGTAGCATTAAGATATGGTGTACTAGAGAGATGTAGCATTAAGATAAGGTGTACTAGAGAGATGTAGCATTAAAATATGGTGTACTAGAGAGACGTAGCATTAAGATACGGTGTACTAGAGAGATGTAGCATTAAGATACGGTGTACTAGAGAGATATAGCCTTAAGATATGATGTACTAGAGAGATGTAACATTAAGATATGGTGTACTAGAGAGATGTAGCATTAGGATATGGTGTACTAGAGAGATGTAGCATTAAGATATGGTGTACTAGAGATATGTAGCATTAAGATATTGTGTACTAGAGATATGCAGCATTAAGATATTGTGTACTAGAGAGATGTAGCATTAAGATATGGTGTACTAGAGGGAGGCAGCATTAAGATATGGTGTACTAGAGAGGTGTAGCATTAAGATAAGGTGTACTAGAGAGATGTAGCATCAAGATATTGTGTACTAGAGAGATGTAGCATTAAGATATGGTGTGCTAGAGAGATGTAATATTAAGATACGGTGTACTAGAGAGAGATGTAGCATTAAGATATGGTGTACTAGAGAGATGCTGCATTAAGATATGGTGTACTAGAGAGATACAGCATTAAGATAAGGTGTACTAGAGATATGTAGCATTAAGATATGGTGTATAGAGAGATGTAGCATTAAGATATGGTGTACTAGAGAGATGTAGCATTAAGATAAGGTGTACTAGAGAGATGTAACATTAAGATATGGTGTACTAGAGGGAGGCAGCATTAAGATATGGTGTACTAGAGGGAGGCAGCATTAAGATATGGTGTACTAGAGAGGTGTAGCATTAAGATATGGTGTACTAGAGAGATGTAGCATCAAGATATTGTGTACTAGAGAGATGTAGCATTAAGATATGGTGTATAGAGAGATGTAGCATTAAGATATGGTGTACTAGAGAGATGTAGCATTAAGATAAGGTGTACTAGAGAGATGTTACATTAAGATATGGTGTACTAGAGGGAGGCAGCATTAAGATATGGTGTACTAGAGGGAGGCAGCATTAAGATATGGTGTACTAGAGAGGTGTAGCATTAAGATATGGTGTACTAGAGAGATGTAGCATCAAGATATTGTGTACTAGAGAGATGTAGCATTAAGATATGGTGTACTAGAGAGATGTAATATTAAGATATGGTGTACTAGAGAGATGCTGCATTAAGATATGGTGTACTAGAGAGATGCAGCATTAAGATAAGGTGTACTAGAGATATGTAGCATTAAGATATGGTGTATAGAGAGATGTAGCATTAAGATATGGTGTACTAGAGAGATGTAGCATTAAGATAAGGTGTACTAGAGAGATGTAGCATTAAAATATGGTGTACTAGAGAGACGTAGCATTAAGATACGATGTACTAGAGAGATGTAGCATTAAGATACGGTTTACTAGAGAGAGGCAGCATTAAGATATGGTGTACTAGAGAGATGTAGCATTAAGATATGGTGTACTAGAGAGATGTAGCATTAAGATATGGTGTACTAGAGAAATGTAGCATTAAGGTATGGTGTACTAGAGAGATTTAGCATTAAGATATGGTGTACTAGAGAGATGCAGCATTAAGATATGGTGTACTAGAGAGATGTAGCATTAAGATAAGGTGTACTAGAGAGATGTAGCATTAAAATATGGTACTAGAGAGATGTAGCCTTAAGATATGATGTACTAGAGAGATGTAACATTAAGATATGGTGTACTAGAGAGATGTAGCATTAGGATATGGTGTACTAGAGAGATGTAGCATTAAGATATGGTGTACTAGAGATATGTAGCATTAAGATATTGTGTACTAGAGATATGCAGCATTAAGATATTGTGTACTAGAGAGATGTAGCATTAAGATATGGTGTACTAGAGGGAGGCAGCATTAAGATATGGTGTACTAGAGAGGTGTAGCATTAAGATAAGGTGTACTAGAGAGATGTAGCATCAAGATATTGTGTACTAGAGAGATGTAGCATTAAGATATGGTGTGCTAGAGAGATGTAATATTAAGATACGGTGTACTAGAGAGAGATGTAGCATTAAGATATGGTGTACTAGAGAGATGCTGCATTAAGATATGGTGTACTAGAGAGATACAGCATTAAGATAAGGTGTACTAGAGATATGTAGCATTAAGATATGGTGTATAGAGAGATGTAGCATTAAGATATGGTGTACTAGAGAGATGTAGCATTAAGATAAGGTGTACTAGAGAGATGTAACATTAAGATAAAAATATTGAGGGTGCATCCACCACATCCCCCATGGCTCACCCGCCACGACTGGCATGTGGCCATCCTGAATAAGCAGCCCTGGAAGCGATATGAGCCTACAATTATTCTTCTAGATCTGCTTAAGTGTCTGAGCATGGTATAATACAAGTGGATGAGTGAATGCGAGTTGTACTCTACCCCATAACCCATACATAGATCTACCCTGCATTGTGATCGTGAGGCAAAATAGAGGGAACTATAGTCAGTCTCCTGTTCCACAATTTCTACATACCCCCCCCCCCTCCATTTTGGCTGTCGGGCTACCCGTGAGTAAACATGTCAAAGATTGAAGTACATTTTGGAAGTCTGTTAAGAAGAGTGTTTATGTTGTTGTAGCCTACATTCACAACGTATATAAAACACCATATACTACTCACACTCACCAGAAACAAAACACTTTCTTTTTACTCGTTATCCCTTTAAAGGCCACTACCCATTAATGCAGCATGCCCATTGGTCGTCATGATGCATTGATGCAGCCCTGGCGAGTAACTCGCCAGGGCTGTATCAATGCATCATGCCGACCCTACGGGTAGATACACAAACTCCTGGAGGGTCAGCATGATGCACCAATGAAGTGCTGGTCAGCAGTCTCGCTAGCACTTCACTGGTGCATCATGACTACCAATGGGCATAATGCACTCCTGCATCAGCGGCCTTTAGAGGATTAAGAAGAGTGTTTATGTTGTTGTAGCCAGCATTCATCTCATGTATAAAACACCATATACTACTCACACTCACCAGAAACAAAACACTTTTTTTTTACTCTTTTAGGGATGAGTCATTTATTGCCAGGTAGGGGGGGGTGTTAGATATAGGGGGGGGGGCATTTTGAAAAAGAGCCCCTTGGTGGGAGGGGGGGTTGGAGAAAACTCAATAAACCTTCATACTGGGGGGTCAAAACTAAATATGGGTGATTCAAATGCCCATCATAACGCATCATTCCACGCGTGTAACCGATTTTTGGAGGGTCATTTTGCAAAATCAGTTCTTAGTGGGGGGTCACGATAATTTTTGTCAATGTGGTTGGGGGGGTCGGAAAAAATCTGCCAAACTGCCAAAATCCAACAAGCCACCCCCCCCCCCCCCCCCAGGAAGCAAAAAAAAATGACTCGTCCCTTAGGGCAGCATGGGGCCTGCAGATAGATCCATGTTCCTTGGTCGTAGACTCTCCAGCACTGCTCAATTGCGGATCCAAGATTTTAAACACGATGGATTTGCACCCCTGTATTGGTTAACAGGTGGGGGGCGCCCCCTCCCCCTATTTGTGGATAAATTTTGGGGCTAACAGAGGCCTTTAAGCTCTTAACAACAGTCAAAAAGGAAGGGCCACTGCAAAACTGCACTGATGCATTGCTGTAATGGTTTTAACCATAATGGCGAAACTGCTCACCAGCACTTCATTGGAGCATCATGCCGACCCTCTGGGAGCTACATTCATGCATAAAAAGGGGTTAAATATAAAGGATCCTTTTGCCATGAAAGGGTTAACAATGCTACATACACCACAATGATTTAGAGGAGCGTGCTTTGGGCTGTCAAAGGTTAATGAAAACATATATCTGTAAAACAGGGAGTGTTGAAAACATTGAGTTTCAAAACACACATCCTACACTCAACTTTCTCTGTTTGTACAAAGTGTTTACACATTGTTTGAGCCTTTGAGAATTCCACATATATTCCGACATAACAGAGGCAGGCGTTTATTTAAACACTGTTTTCTAGTGCTTAAGGTTGCTATCAATACCCCCTACACCCGGCGCCTATTCAAGACCAGCGGATATTTGGGAGCCAATACTGTATTTGGGTGCTACTATGATCTAGTTGACCATTGAAGTTACCGAGTTACCTACCGTAGGAATGGCATAGAATATATTTGTTTGTCCACAAAAGGCAGTGGCAGATCCAGGATTTGGAAAAGGAGGGGGCGCGGCCGAAAAGGAGGGGACGCATTCCCTGATTTTGAGCAATTTTTTGCGCTGAAAAACCACTGAAAAAGGTCAAGCATTGGGTGACACTGTTCGCAGGTATAATCTAAATATGGATTAGTATCTCTTATACAAACCGAGGAGAGATGAACATTAGGTGATGTTGCAATATAGACCTTTAAAAGAAATGGAATTGAAATGAATAGTATATATATATATATATATATATATATATATATATATATATATATATATATATATATATATATATATATATATAATATTTATATCTTAAAGATTGGATATGATAGTTATCATAATAGCATTTAAACAACCTGTGCCCTTCACACTAAGAAAAAAAAGAAAAGATAAGAAACCCGTGTTAAAAGGTGAAACCTTTATATTATACCCAATGTTACACTTACAAAATGTCGGTCAAAATGGTTAATGCCGTAAATATACAGAAGTCACGTGATAGGTCAAAGACCAGCCTCAATTGACTTCATCAGTATCAGGGGTCATGACCTCTGACCCCGACCCTAAAGAGGACATGGTTAAATCAGGTTTACCTGGAGGCCCTCCAGGTGACCTCAGGTGCAGGTGGGTACAGGTAGGGTGTACTTACTTTAAACTGAGACTCACACTGAAAACCCTGCAGATCTTTAAACTCGTCAGATTGAGGACCTAGAGTCGTCGGAAGAGGTACAGACAGGGGGCAGCACCTTACATGGAGTGAAATCCCTTAGTCTACCTCTCCCCAGTATGAGTCTATGGCATTCTGTTGACAATATGTAACATACTCACAAGGTGGCAGGTATGTGCCACTCATGTTTGATGATCAGGCCTTCAGTCTTCAACTGAAAGTCTTCACCGCTGAGGACTTTAGGTGCTCAAGTTGATGATACCCAAATCTACAGCTTTTGGTAGTCAGATTGAGGACCCAAGGTAGTCAGCACCAAGGTTGTCACTCTAACAACATTATGTAATCAGTTTGACTACCTTGGGTGAGTGTGCTGACCTAAACCCATTAGGTTGACTACCCTTGGTGCTCAATCTGAGTACCTAAGGTTGTAGTTTTGGGTATCGTCAGTCTGACGACCTTGGTGCTTTCAGTGCAATTAAAACCGTGGAGAGTTGGTCAGTGCTTGTTATGATGAGGTCACCACCCACTTTTCAAAATAAAAAATAATAGATAAATAGAATGTTATAACAATTTTATTTCTGCAAGTGGGCAAGATTCGATGATGGTGTCGGATCTAAAACTTCAACATATTATCATTACGCCGCACTTTTTGTTGTTGTTTGGGTTACGGGCCTGCCCGCACTGCAAAAGTCAGAAATAAAAATAAAAGTTGAAAAATCAAATTCTTTTTATTTCCCCAGATATCCCCTAGCAAATCTAATGCACTTTTTACAGAAAAGGTATGGGTATTTGGTATCAAAATGAGGCTAATCAAGTCGGGAATGCATTCAGGCTGGTGTCATATGCATTAAATGCTTAGTTAAATCATAGGCATTTAGATCCCCTACATCTAAAGGTATACCAAATATCAACCCATGTAATGGTCATATATAAGCTACACCCAAAATCATAGACCATCTCATAGGCTACAAGAGGGACCAGTTGAAATGCTGCAATTGAAGGTTTTATTTTATTTTTTATTTCTTTTATTTCGTCCTCCGTCCTGGAGTTTTCATATTGGGTGCCTGTAACCCAAACAATAAAAAAAATGTGGCCTTACTTGAGACAACATATGTCAGTGCATATGGTAAGAATGGAGAACAAGATTACAGAAGTAGGGTGTATGTACGTGTATGTTTAACTGAATGCATGATAGCAAAGGGCCAACCTGTTACAAGATAGCAAAGGGCTAACCTGTTACAAGATAGCAAAGGGGCAAAGGGTTACAAGATAGCAAAGGGGCAAAGTGATACAAGATAGCAAAGGGGCAACCTGTTGCAAGATAGCAAAGGGGCAAAGTGTTACAAAATAGCAAAGGGGCAACCTGTTGCAAGATAGCAAAGGGGCAAAGGGTTACAAGATAGCAAAGGGGCAACCTGTTACTAGATAGCAAAGGGGCAACCTGTTACAATATAGCAAAGGGGCAAAGGGTTAGAAGATAGCAAAGGGGCAAAGTGTTACAAGATAGCAAAGAGGCAACCTCTTACAAGATAGCAAAGGGGCAAAATGTTAAAAGATAGCAAAGGGGCAAAGTGTTACAAGATAGCAAAGGGGCAAAGTGTTACAAGATAGCAAGGGGCAAAGTGTTACAAGATAGCAAAGGGGCAACCTGTTACAAGATAGCAAAGGGGCAACCTGTTACAAGATAGCAAAGGGGCAACCTGTTACAAGATAGCAAAGGGGCAAAGGGTTACAAGATAGCAAAGGGGCAACCTGTTACAAGATAGCAAAGGGGCAAATTGTTACAAGATAGCAAAGGGACAAACTGTTGCAAGATAGCAAAGGACAAACTGTTACAAGATAGCAAAGGGCCAAACTGTTACAAGATAGCAAAGGGGCAAAGTGTTACAAGATAGCAAAGGGCCAACCTGTTACAAGCAAGCAAAGGGGCAAAGTGTTACAAGATAGCAAAGGGGCAAAGTGTTACAAGATAGCAAAGGGCCATCCTGTTACAAGGTAGCAAAGGGGCAACCTGTTACAAGATAGCAAAGGGGCAAAGTGTTACAAGATAGCAAAGGGGCAAAGTGTTACAAGATAGCAAAGGGGCAAAGTGTTACAAGATAGCAAGGGGCAAAGTGTTACAAGATAGCAAAGGGGCAAACTGTTACAAGATAGCAAAGGGGTAACCTGTTACAAGATAGCAAAGGGGCAACCTGTTACAAGATAGCAAAGGGCCAACCTGTTACAAGATAGCAAAGGGACAAAGTGTTACAAGATAGCAAAGGGCCAAACTGTTACAAGATAGCAAAGGGGCAAAGTGTTACAAGATAGCAAAGGGACAAACTGTTGCAAGATAGCAAAGGACAAACTGTTGCAAGATAGCAAAGGGGCAAAGTGTTACAAGATAGCAAAGGGACAAACTGTTACAAGATAGCAAAGGGACAAACTGTTACATGATAGCAAAGGGCCAACCTGTTACAAGATAGCAAAGGGACAAACTGTTACAAGATAGCAAAGGGCTAACCTTTTACAAGATAGCAAAGGGGCAAATTGTTACAAGATAGCAAAGGGACAAACTGTTGCAAGATAGCAAAGGACAAACTCTTTCATGATAAGGAAGGAACAAACTAGCCACTTCATTTATATGTTAAGATTGTCCTCGAAAGCACATGTTAGAGAGCCAAAAGTATATTATGGAAAAAGGGTTCTGGACGACACTGGCCTGTGGGGGTGTTGGATGACAGTCAAGGTGAAGTAAGGTGATCCAGCATCTATCCAGACTGTTCTACCTCCTTGTGTGTATCCTGTACGCAGTTTCTGCCGTAAAACCCCACGTATAGGCCGCCCCAGATAAAAAAAAAAAAAAAAAGCTGCACCCTGACTTGCTGGCTTTACTATTAGCCAAATTTCTGATCTGAAAATGTTACCATTTCTCATTATGGTTGATGTGATGATCAATGCAAGTAAGGGAGTCACAAATAGCCGTCTATATATCTTAGAATAACACTGTGAACTATATAAGAGAATACACATTTATTACTAATATAATAATAATTACTTTAAATTATGTAGATGTTGCAATTAAGATAACTGTTATAATTATTAGTATACTACATCTTACAGTTGCCATATATGGTAAGGTTGCTAACTTAAACTGATTAGATATTAAGCATATTAATTCATATCATGATGGATTATAGGGCCTATACTTTACGAAAGGTGAAAATCTACTGAACAACTGAACTAGAAATAGACATTACACGTACTGTCATATTTTACCGTTGATGTGAATATGAAAAAAGAATATCTTTAAACTCAAACTCAAGAGGGTAGAGGCTACCGTCCCTCCAATCACGTGGTTCTAGTTGACCCCTCAAGGACCGCTAAGGGAGTGATCATTTTTTAACAACAGGGGGGGCTGTTGGGTTTGCGCGTGGACGCGCGAAAAAAATTTCGACCCCCCCCTCTTGAGGGGGTAAAATTTTGTCGACCCCCCCATAAGGGACAAAAATCGCACGCGAACGTCCCCTTTTAGCCTATAGTAACATACGGGGATTTCCACTGAAAACAGGTGAAATTATTTTGATCCCCCCATCAGAGGTATTGAAAAGATTCTGACCCCCCCCTGGTCAAGGGGTTGAAAAAATTCTGACCCCCCCTCAAACTCACCAGCCCTCCCCCCCCCCTGTTGTTAAAAAATGATCACTCCCTAATGCAGCAATGCATCATGCCCATTGGTTCTCATAATACATGTCCATGAAAGCAGCCTTGGTGAGGTACTTAACACAGCTACCTTGATGCATCATGCCGACCCTACAGGGTTGATACACTGCCGTAGGATCAGTATGATGCTTCAATGAAGTGCTGGCAAGCAGACTCTCCAGCACTTCATTGGTGCATCATGACAACCAGTAGGCATGATGCACTCCTGCATCAGCGGCCCTTCAAAGGGTTACAGGCAGAGAGACACACATAGGCTATCTATGTGACATATTAAGGTATAGACAAGGTGGGGTGCTGTTTACATAAGGGGAACGCCGGTAAAACGCTGGCAGAACGCTGATCCTGCCACACTGCACTCTCCATACAGGAGAGTGTTGCTCCTATAGTATAGCTGGCTAAAAATGCCCTCATTTCCAGTCCTTTCTTTTCATGTAGCTATAACTTGTCCCTTTTGTTGCTCACAAGTGGTCATTCAAGTACTGTGCTAAAGCGGTGCATCCACTGCTACAGATGACGGATTTCATCCGTCAAAAGTTTGAAGATGGGTACTTTTCTACCCACGGATGGCCTGTGGATGCAGCCTCAGCTGTTGACATACGGCCGAAAATAGTAGTCAGCTGCTGACGTGCGGCCAGAAAGGACCAAAAGGGCATCCATCAATTATAATTTTAGCCGTAAGTTCACTTACGAATTTTCTCAGACGTGAAAATTAGGCAGTGGATGCGGCTCATAAAAAAGCCGCCTTTGAGTAGGTACCTAGTTGGGAGAAGTCAGTCAGTATAATATACCATAGAGTGTGTAACATGAGTAGGTACCTGATAGTGCAGCTCTCTCTGTTTTAAACAAGGCAGGCGACTTCTGAGACTGATGTGGTGAGTGCAAGTACTTTGGTGAAGCAGTGCATGACTTGTTCATAAAAGAGGGCACATACTCACAGCTCTTTTTACAATGGGAGCAACACCCTCCAGAGGTCTTGTTGTTGTTTTGTTACTTCCCTCCTATCTATCCCAATCAGCAATGGAGCATTGGGCCATGCTTGTCCATGCTTGGCCCAATTTAAGCCGACATTGGCCCAATATAAGCCGATATTGGCCCATGTATCCTTGCTACCTGGGATATTTCTGTCCCATTTTGTTTGACTCTGTGTGTAAAGGGTTGGATTCAACACAAATCTAAGTATTTTGTCCTTTTTAGTATGGTCCCCAAAGCCTATGCAAATATAATAATTTCCCGTTATGGCATTTCAGAGACCCAAAAGTCTTTGTTTTCCATGAAAAGGGAGTACATGACCCCAAATCTCTGTGGACGTTAGGTGTTTTTGAAAAAACCGTTGCTGAGGAAGGGATAACAAATGGTGTCCTTCCCTGCTTAACGTATGGTAAAAATGGAATTTCTCATTTCTAAACCTTTTCTTAACAGTGTGGTGAAATGGAAGCTGGAGTTATTAGAGAGAGTGTGTGCTACAGCAGAAAACTACAGAAGTATCAAATTACTGAATAACAAACATAATGTGCGCCTTAGCTATCTCTTAAAGTTAGGATTAACCGTGCAGTGGCGGATCCAGGATTTAGAAATAGAGGGGGAGCAGCCCAAAAGGAGAGGGCGCACCCCCCCTATTTTCTAGGTCCAAAATAATGAAATAAACTCTTACTATAGATAAAAAAGGAGGGTCCACGCCCCCGTCTAAATCTGCCACTGACCTTATAAACATGTTTGCTATAATAAATTGTACATTATGTAATTGTAATCAAGACCGAAGAATTTGGCAAGCCCTCCAACCTGGTGGTTGTAATCTCCCAATTATGGAGGTATCTTGTAAACATAAGATATCATCGCACCATTCAGATATCTCATTGAAATTGTCATTTAGGAGCAACTCACACTCATCTTAAATTAACACAAATTAAGATCACAGGTTTGCAGACCTCATCAATTTTATGGTGGTAAGGGGACCCTGGAGGTGATATAATTGACCACAGGGCGTTTGTGGATTCAGCCCTCTGTGTGAATTACTTATCATTTATAAACCCCTGGAGTTTTACCTCCAGGGGGGGTCCCCTTTGTCAGCCTTGCTAAAATTCTCCGGTCAGGACTTAAGCAACTGCGGTGATTTCTGAATTGAATAATTAATAGTAGCTTGGTTCAGTGATAAATGACATCAACCAAAACCAAATGTCACCATTATTGTGTGCCCTTTGCTATGTAAGCGGATCTACCATCTTTCTACTTCTGGTCTGTCACTGGTTCCTGCCCCCGCCACCAGGTGTTGACGTAGGAGACAGCGCCACCAGGTGGGCTACCTGCGTACTAATGAGCAGTTCTGTGATGGAATGTCAGCTATGCGTGGTATGTGGTCCTGAGGTCCTATTGACTGTGTCAGGACCATGCCATGGTAGTGTTGTATGGTAGTGCTGTACAAGGGGTTGTATAAGGGGTCTAGACCACTAAATTTGACATGGTGACATGGATATTTCTTAAAATCGACATGTGACATGGGCCTTAATGACATGAGGCACAATATATATGTAGGGGCCAGCTCTGGCTGTGAGTCCATGGCGGTATGCTATCTGTCCCCGTTCCCCGGTTGCACCAGCCCCCAGGGGCTGGTCAGCCAGTGAACACTGCCCCCTTGTGTCATACCGATCCAGATGTAGGTGGAAGGTAGAGAACGTCAGGTCTGGGGAAGTAGCTCAGAGGAAGAGCTTCCGCTTCGAAGTTGGAGGGTCCCGGGTTCGAGTCCCGGTTTCTCCAAAGACGTTTTCCGCCGACCTCTACACTGGTGGAGAAACCGAGTTGGTCCTGACCCGTGTGAGGGGGGACTAGAGAACTCGGTACCTGGACTGGTATGACACAGTTAACGCTTCAACCTGCTAGGGGTAAACTAGTCACCTGCTGGAGGTTGGGTTGGAGGAGTAGGGTTGGCTGAAGCTGGTGGGGAGGAGTGTAGGGGCCAGCTCTGGCTGTGAGTCCATGGCGGTATGCTATCTGTCCCCGTTCCCCGGTTGCACCAGCCCCCAGGGGCTGGTCAGCCAGTGAACACTGCCCCCTTGTGTCATACCGATCCAGATGTAGGTGGAAGGTAGAGAACGTCAGGTCTGGGGAAGTAGCTCAGAGGAAGAGCTTCCGCTTCGAAGTTGGAGGGTCCCGGGTTCGAGTCCCGGTTTCTCCAAAGACGTTTTCCGCCGACCTCTACATATAGATAGAACTAAATGACCGTGGTGTACGAGGTGGCCGTTCCACCACGAGGGGGAGACCCCCCCCCCCGAGGGGTGGATAGGCCACCGAGAACACCAGGGGAGTTTAGTTCTACATTTATTTTATGTTTTTAGAGGGTTTAAATAAGGAAAAAGTATCAAAATCTGTTACCGTAGTTCCCCGTACGAGCGGCGCCCCGCCATTTTGAATGTGTACATGCGCCCAGAATGAGGTTGCAGTGGTGGATCGGCCGCTGTGGTGGATCGGCACACGTTACGCCACTGTGGGTGTGCGGATCGGCCCTCCAATGCTATCTCTATGGGAAGAAGTTATTCACATAAAATAAATCCCCCTGCCCCCAGTCCACCTTTTGAGTTCCTTATTCATCTCTTATTGTACCATCTTAGTAGAGCTAACAAAGGTCGATATTAACAAAGCCCATTGTATAGAGGCAAGTGTAGATTTATAGCTAGCCTCTTCTGCTACATGTAATACTAAATTGACACTGTGTATACCCTACTGACTACTATTTGCTTTATTCTCTTTATTTCTCTGTTTGGCTCCAATGAACATCGAATTGTACCTATTTGATTTGAAGCCAATAAAAATTTTCAAACTCAACTCATCTATTACTGTTGACAGTCTGCACTTGCAGCTAAAAATTGGCCGCATTTGACACATTATTGTACCTCCAATCAAAAGTTGTATTTCAAGAATTGTTATCCATCTAACTGTTTTCTGTAATATCCAAACCAATGTAATAATACTCACCTCATGAGTTATAAATGTCATAAAGATTTCCCCCCTATGCGCAGGTCGGTCACGACAAATGTAAACGGAAAATCGTGAAAATAAACGTGGTTATGAGTTTCATACTAAAAAAAAAGAAGAAAAATATGGGCCTTAGGGAGGCAAGTCATAATATTATTGACATAACAAAGTTGACATTGGAGATGAGTTGACAAGAGAGGTTCTTAGAGGTGACAGGGGACATGGGGATCTAAGTGACATAAGACATGAACATTTCCTTCAAATTGACACATGCATGACATGGGGACCTCCCCATCCAGAGCCCCAATATGCCTATACATTGAAGGACCAAGTGGGAGGGCAAAAAACATGATTCTAGTCAATGTTTATCTATAGTGATCCAGGTGTTTTCAGAGAAAGGATGAAATACCTACAATAAAAGGTGCGTGGTAGGTATCTGATCCACATATCTTGCTATGGCGGACAAAGGGTGCTAGGTAATGAGTTTTATTGTGAGAGTCACATAACTGTGGTCAGTGGATACAATTGAATGGCATTTAAGTCACACTTCTCACAATTTGAGACCACGTCCTTCTTATTCAAGTAAAGTGTTGGTCAAATAAATGAAGTAAACAGTCCAAAATGACACCTGAAAACATAATAGGGAGGTTTAGCAAACACTACGTACGTCACCCGTAGCTCATTTAACGCAGATGTACCATTCAAAAACAGGAACCTACTGTTATATGGTGCATGGCAAGGAGAGAAAGCTGTGTTGGCAATTGGCCCTTCATCAATTTCGATTTTGCCAAGACACAGGTCATCTCGATTTCGCTAGCCTGCAACATGATTTTCTCTGGAACTTTCAAAGATGTCTTCACTATGACCAAAGGAAGTATTATTTCTGCTATCAGGTTTGCACACATGAAGTACCAGAAACATACTTTATCATATTCCCAGCCTGGGGGATTCCCAGCTCGTCAGGGAACCACCCATAGGTTAAATACCTTCAGGTCACCCAGGGACTTTTTATTTCATGAAATCCTAGACATATAAGACCCTAGATACGAGAGAAAATCAACAAAATTTGCTTTTGTACATACCAATTGAGGTGGGGTGAATATAGCACTAGTGTTTAAGCCTTTAAGGGCTGCTGATGTAGGAGTGCATCATGCCGAATGAAGTGCTGGTAAGCAGATTCATTGGTGCATCATTCTGACCCTCCAGGAGTGTATCAACTTTATAGGGTTAGCATGATGCATGAGTGGACCAGAGTGCGTTACTCATCAGGACTGCATTCATGCATCATACCGACTAACCAGGGGCATAGGAAGCAAATTTTTATTGGGGGGGCCCAGGGGTCTCGGTTGGGGGGCCCGCTATATTTTTATATATGCTTATATAGGGAACCTCTTCATTATTGGGGGGCCCAGACCCCCTGCCCCCCCCCTTTCCTACGCCCCTGCTAATATGCATGGTGCATTAATGCATTCTCAGCTTTATAAATCTATTAAGACCCTGAATGCAGCCATGCAGATTAAAAGCCATGGTTATGCCACTAACAAAAGGCTACTGCAAGATTAGTTGAACATTATGAAGGATATACATTTCACCTTTTTCAGTATCAACTAGGCTCTATGAAAAACACATGGATGTAAACCGTACAAGAAGTTACGAAACATATCAGTTTCAAATTACTTCAGTCTTTTTCCAAAAATAAAATAGATAAAAATGTTGTTTTTTTTTGTTCATGTTTATTACACCAGACTGTAAAAGTACCAGACACATTTCGATCTGTCTGACTTTGTGCTCTTGTATAGACTACTAGAAAGTGAAATACTGGATATAAACCATGTGTGCTGGAGGGTCTTGCCAAAAAAAAGAAAAGAGAAGTGAAATCCCAAATGTGCACGTTTTGGTATTGCCAAAAGAATTCTCGTCAGATTGCAAAGGTAAAACGTGCACATGTATTACTCTATTCAGAAAGTGTTTCCTATACATTTCACTGTAAAACTATTTGTCAACAATGTAACAACGATTTAGGCCAAGTGCGTTTTGCTCAGTACTCTCTGAAAACATTTAAGAGGTTCTTCCTTGTTATGTTTTGGCAAGACCCTTCAGGAGTGCATCATTCCCATTGTTCGGCATGATGCAACAATGAAGTGCTGGCGAGACTGCTCACCAGCACTTCATTTGTGCATCATAACGACCCTCTGGGAGTGTATCAATTATGTTGGGTCGACATGATGCATTTATGTAACCATGGAGATACATTCATGTATCATGCTGACTATACTAGTTTGATACATAAACTCCTCGAGTGTCGGCATGATGCTCCAAATGAAATGCTGGTGAGCAGTCTTGCCATCACTTCATTAGTGCATCATGACGACCAATGGGCATGATGCATTAATGCATCAGCGGCCCCCTGAGGGGCTGAAGGCCTCTTATGCAGGAGTGCATGGATGCCCATTGATTGGCATGAGGCGCCAATAGGGAGGGGAAGTCACGTCACGTGCTGGCGGATTCTGAGCTCAGCATATTATCGCTCTCAGGCTTGAAGGATAGGTGAATATTTTAGGCCTAGCATAACTTTTTTAAGAACAAGAGTTGAGCCTTAAAATTTTATATATGGTGGGCCTCCAGGTCAATTCAAATATTGGTCATTTTAGTTCCAAATCAGAATTTTTTTACGACATAGTTTATCGCGAGACTATGAAGTAGACTCAATGGTTCAGAGCCCAAAATGCCTCAAAATTCATGTTTATTGACAGTCCTTGGGGTTCTACTAAAAAATGCCTGGCCAGTTTCTTGCTTTAACTTGAGCTAACTTGGGCTAGACGGATCGTGGTGGGTCATCCATTCTGCTTGACCCAATTGGTATGACCTAAAGTCATGAGCACATGATGTAGCCATATCACCCCCCCCCCACATGTTAAGACTTAAAAGTTGCCAGAGCCCCCAACTGTAAAAAGAAAAATATCCATCAAAATAACGGCGAAATTCTTGTCCCAAAGTTCCCAGAGATCCTTTGCTATTTTCACAGAGATCCTTGCCACCTGGGGCTCCTTGTAAAAACTACACTGGTTCACTGCAATACAATTATGGTTGATTCCTATTCAGTTTTATGAGAACTCTGGTAGATTCAACAGTTATTTCTTACAGTGCAGGTGGCAGCATCAAGTAGAATAATGTCCTGCGGCTGCACTATCCCCACACATTGTTGGTGTAATCTAAATGTTAACTCATCTGGACATCCTACAATGTTAAACATGCACTCCAGTCATCTTCATCCAAGGGGGTGAGGGCAGCAACAAGCTCTCCTCGCCCCTCCCCACCCCCAAATGCCCTAAAAATTATAGATGGCAGGATCTAGCCCAAGCCTTTAAAAGGCCAATATGGGGGGGGGGGGGGTTATATCTTCTATGATGACCACTCAGGGGCGGATCCAGAAGGGGTGGTCCAGGGGGAGGGGCACAACCCAGGAAAATTGGGTCTAGGGGAGGGGGGCACAGCTGGGGTCCTGGTCGTTGCTTAGCCCATTTTCAGGGGGTCTAGGGGGGACGTGTGCCGGCCTAGCCCCCCCCCCCCCGCCCACTTTGGATGTGTCCCTGGCTTCAGTAGAAATGTATCAATGTATATTTCATTTATATGTATAATATATTTCAAATGACAAATGAGATATCCGCTGATATATACCCTATATATGTATGTTATTCAAATATATCGAATGAAATTTTTGTTGCCACTGAAAGAGTAATTCCCTTCCCGGTGACAGATGTTTTGCCAGATGCTACTACCCTAATGCTTGTATATAAGGCATGGCTTATATCCAAGGATGGATCCTTAGGGTGCCTATATATAGGACAGGCAGAAGTTACCCTAATGCTTGTATATAAGGCATGGCTTATATCCAAGGATGGATCCTTAGGGTGCCTATATAGGACAGGCAGAAGTTACCCTAATGTCCCGTATATAAGGCATGGCTTATATCCAAGGATGGATCCTTAGGGTGCCTATATAGGACAGGCAGAAGTTACCCTAATGTCCCATATATAAGGCATGGCTTATATCCAAGGATGGATCCTTACGGTGCCTATAAATAGGACAGGCAGAGGTTACCCTAATGCCGTGTATATAAGGCATGGCTTATATCCAAGAATGGATCCTTAGGGTGCCTATATATAGGACAGGCAGAAGTTACCCTAATGTCCCGTATATAAGGCATGGCTTATATCCAAGGATGGATCCTTAGGGTGCCTATATAGGACAGGCAGAGGTTACCCTAATGTCCCATATATAAGGCATGGCTTATATCCAAGGATGGATCCTTAGGGTGCCTATATATAGGACAGGCAGAATTTACCCTAATGTCCCGTATATAAGGCATGGCTTATATCCAAGGATGGATCCTTAGGGTGCCTATATAGGACAGGCAGAGGTTACCCTAATGTCCCATATATAAGGCATGGCTTATATCCAAGGATGGATCCTTAGGGTGCCTATATAGGACAGGCAGAGGTTACCCTAATGTCCCATATATAAGGCATGGCTTATATCCAAGGATGGATCCTTAGGGTGCCTATATAGGACAGGCAGAGGTTACCCTAATGTCCCATATATAAGGCATGGCTTATATCCAAGGATGGATCCTTAGGTTGCCTATATAGGACAGGCAGAAGTTACCCTAATGTCCCGTATATAAGGCATGGCTTATATCCAAGGATGTATCCTTAGGGTGCCTATATAGGACAGGCAGAAGTTACCCTAATGTCCCGTATATAAGGCATGGCTTATATCCAAGGATGGATCCTTAGGGTGCCTATATAGGACAGGCAGAAGTTACCGCAATGCCTGTATATAAGGCATGGCTTATATCCAAGGATGGATCCTTAGGGTGCCTATATATAGGACAGGCAGAAGTTACCCTAATGCCGTGTATATAAGGCATGGCTTATATCCAAGGATGGATCCTTAGGGTGCCTATATGTAGGACAGGCAGAAGTTACCCTAATGTCCCATATATAAGGCATGGCTTATATCCAAGGATGGATCCTTAGGGTGCCTATATGTAGGACAGGCAGAAGTTACCCTAATGCCCCGTATATAAGGCATGGCTTATATCCAAGGATGGATCCTTAGGGTGCCTATATATAGGACAGGCAGAAGTTACCCTAATGCCCCGTATATAAGGCATGGCCTTTATCCAAGGATGGATCCTTAGGGTGCCTATATAGGACAGGCAGAAGTTATCGTAATGCCTGTATATAAGGCATGGCTTATATCCAAGGATGGATCCTTAGGGTGCCTATATATAGGACAGGCAGAAGTTACCCTAATGCCCCATATATAAGGCATGGCCTTTATTCAAGGATGGATCCTTAGGTTGCCTAAATAGGACAGGCAGAAGTTACCCTAATGTCCCGTATATAAGGCATGGCTTATATCCAAGGACGGATCCCTAGGGTGCCTATATAGCTCACATAGCCATTATCAGCTGGGGGCCGCCATTAGACCCTACTCCACTATGACTAACACCTTCAGCCCCCGACTCCGCAGTTTATGCCAGGGATGCCTCCCATTGGTCAATAATACAATAGCCATGTGCCGTATAGGACAGGCAGAAGTTAGGATTTGTACGAAAGTCTGGCAAATCAAGTCCCAGGGGCACCCAGAAGGTTGGGTTTTTACCTTATATGCAGTTTTCCTTATATGTAAGGTATACTGTGTCTGAAATGTCCCTTCAGACTCACTGCGCAACATGCAAGATGTTGATGACTACTGTAGTATGCAGTCAGCATGATTCATGGTCTGGGCCAACCACAACTAAAACTACCATAAACAGATGGATCTCAAAAAGCAGAGTGCACCTGTTGTTTTTGATGTACGCTTTTTGTAAACCTGTCATACTCCCTTAGTGACCACATCCGGGCCTTCCCAGGCAGAAAGATGGATGTAACTAAGTGAATTGGGACGTCAGAGACTGTCAATATCACCATGGTTACACCATGGAGACAGGTGTAAACAATGACAGGCTAGACATTGATGTATGTATGTATGTATCACCATGGTGACACCATGGAGACAGGGTGTAAACAAAGAAAGGTTAGACATCAATGTATTTATGTATGTATGTATCACCATGGTGGCACCATGGAGACAGGGTGTAAACGATGAGAGGTTAGACATTAGTGTATGTATGTATCACCATGGTTACACCATGGAGACAGGGTGTAAACAATGAAAGATTAGTTTACATCAATGTATGTATGTATCACCATGGTTTCACCATGGAGACAGGGTGTAAACAATGACAAGTTAGACATTAATCTATGTATGCATTGCCATGGTTACACCATGGAAACAGGGTGTAAACAATGACAGGTTAGACATGTATGTATGTATGTGTGTATCACCATGGTTACACCCGGGAGACAGGGTGTAAATAATGAAAGGTTAGACATCAAAGTATGTATGTATGTATGTATGTATGTATGTATGTATGTATGTATGTATGTATGTATGTATGTATGTATGTATGTATGTATGTTTGTATGTATGTAGGTATCACCATGGTGACACCATGGAGACAGGGTGTAATCAGTGAAAGGTTAGACATCAATGTATGTATGTATCACCATGGTGACACCATGGAGACAGGGTGTAAACAATGAAAGGTTAGACATCAATGTATGTATGTATGTATGTAACACCATGGTGACACCATGGACCCAGTGTGTAAACATGGACAATTTATACATTGATGTATCTAGGTATCGCCATGGTTACACCATGGAGACAGGGTGTAAACAAGGACAGATTAGACATTAATGTATGTATGTATCACCATGGTTACACCAGGGAGACAGGGTCTAAACAATGAAAGGTTAGACATCAATGTATGTATGTATCACCATGGTGACACCATGGTAACAGGGTGTAATCAATGAAAGGTTAGACATCTATGTATGTATGTATCACCATGGTGACACCATGGAGACAGGGTGTAAACAATGAAAGGTTAGACATCAATGTATGTATGTATGTATGTATGTATGTATGTATGTATCACCATGGTGACACCATGGACCCAGTGTGTAAACATGGACAATTTATACATTGATGTATCTAGGTATCGCCATGGTTACACCATGGAGGGTGTAAACAAGGACAGGTTAGACATTAATGTATGTATGTATGTATGTATCACCATGGTTACACCAGGGAGACAGGGTCTAAACAATGAAAGGTTAGACATCAATGTATGTATGCATGGTGACACCATGGAGACAGGGTGTAATCAATGAAAGGTTAGATATCAATGTATGTATGTATCACCATGGTGACACCATGGACACAGGGTGTAAACAAGGACAAGTTATACATCAATGCATGTATGTATCACCATGGTTACACCATGGAAACAGGGTGTAAACAATGACAGGTTACACATCAATGTATGTATGTATCACCATGCTGACACCATGGACACAGGGTGTAAACAAGGACAAGTTATACAGTGATGTATGTATGTATGTATGTATCACCATGGTGACACCAAGGAGACAGGGTGTAAACAATGACAGGCTATACTATACATTAATGTATGTAGGTATTGATATGGTTACACCATGGTGACAGGATGTAAACAAGGACAAGTCAGACATCAATGTATGTATGTATGTATCACCATGTTTACACCATGGAGACAGGGTGTGAACAAGGACAGTCTATACATTAATGTATGTATGTATCACCATGATCACACCAGGGTGCAAACAATGACAGTCAAGACATCATATACTCTAAGGGCTGAGTCATTTATTGCCAGCTGGGGGGCTTAATGGATTTCGACACCTACATTAAGAACTAATTTTCCAAAATAACCCCTCCCCAAAAAAAGGTCAGATACATGTTTGGAATGACACCTTGTGATGACTACATGAATTGCCCATATTTAGACACCCCCCCCCCCATGTGAAGGTCTATTGGGATTTTGCCCCCCCCCCTCCAAGGGGCTCTTTTTCAAAATGACCTCCTCACTGTATTGATGTTATGTCTCGATGTTAGTATGTAACATACACAGAGTGTAAACAATGACAGTAGGTAACTTACACAGAGTTAAACAATGACAGTATGTAACTTACACAGTGTGTAAACAATGACAGTAGGTAACTTACACAGTGTGTAAACAATGACAGTATTAACTTACACAGTGTGTAAACAATGACAGTATGTAACATACACAGTGTGTAAACAATGACAGTAGGTAACTTACACAGAGTGTAAACAATGACAGTATGTAACTTACACAGAGTGTAAACAATGACAGTATGTAACTTACTCAGTGTGTAAACAATGACAGTATGTAACTTACACAGAGTGTAAACAATGACAGTAGGTAACCTACACAGTGTGTAAACAATGACAGTATGTAACTTACTCAGTGTGTAAACAATGACAGTATTAACATACACAGTGTGTAAACAATGACAGTATTAACATACACAGTGTGTAAACAATGACAGTATGTAACATACACAGTGTGTAAACAATGACAGTATGTAACTTACACAGAGTGTAAACAATGACAGTATGTAACTGACACAGAGTGTAAACAATGACAGTATGTAGCATACACAGAGTGTAAACAATGACAGTATGTAACTTACACAGAGTGTAAACAATGACAGTATGTAACTTACACAGTGTGTAAACAATGACAGTATGTAACTTACACAGAGTGTAAACAATGAGAGTATGTAACTTACACAGAGTGTAAACAATGACAGTATGTAACTTACACAGTGTGTAAACAATGACAGTAGGTAACTTACACAGAGTGTAAACAATGACAGTATGTAACTTACACAGAGTGTAAACAATGACAGTATGTAACTTACACAGTGTGTAAACAATGACAGTATGTAACTTACACAGAGTGTAAACAATGAGAGTATGTAACTTACACAGTGTGTAAACAATGACAGTATGTAACTTACAGTGTGTAAACAATGACAGTATGTAACATACACAGTGTGTAAACAATGACAGTATGTAACATACACAGTGTGTGAACAATGACAGTATGTAACTTACTCAGTGTGTAAACAATGACAGCATGTAACATACACAGTGTGTAAACAATGACAGTATGTAACATACACAGTGTGTAAACAATGACAGTATTAACATACACAGTGTGTAAACAATGACAGTATGTAACTTACACAGTGTGTGAACAATGACAGTATTAACATACACAGTGTGTAAACAATGACAGTATTAACTTACACAGAGTGTAAACAATGACAGTATGTAACTTACAAAGTGTGTAAACAATGACAGTATTAACTTACACAGTGTGTAAACAATGACAGTATGTAACTTACACAGAGTGTAAACAATGACAGTAGGAATGACCACAATTACCCCTATGTAAACTTGGTATGGCATTGGTTCGTATTGAGTTTTTTTTTACCTTATTTGTCTGTTCATTAAATAGGGATCTGCAAAGGCAAGCAGATAAAAGTGTGCAGTAAACACATGTGCCTAGTCTAATTCTAAATGGTGTAGCAAAAGTCATTCCTCAAGAAGGTTAGATATTTAAGGATTCTAGCTAACCTCTGACACATTACATCACAGATGTATCAGGTTTAGTACAGGGTGTGAATAGTGTCTGAATTAATGACTCTCCCGGGACAGGTAGCTTGGATTCACCACCATTTGCTGTACATATTGAACACTTTTCATGCCACGTAGTGCTTTAACCCCGGGGGGCCACTCCCTATATGTTTTATAGTAACCATGTGTGTACAAGGCACCCGACCATATACCCCTTTTGGCGGGGCAAAATTCCACCAAAATGTACCCCTTTTGACAGGAAGTATGTTGAAAAAGTACCCCTTTCCCTGTTCTCAAAATGCAAGGAGGCATACTCTTAATTCTGGCCCCCTTAGGGTGGTATATTTTCATAAAATACACCCCTTTCCAGACCTTATTTAAAGACTTCTTTCTGGCAAATTTTGAAAATAAAATACCTCTTTCCTGGCCAAAATTTTAGAAAGAAAAAAATAATGACATTAAGCACTAACGTTGGTTCTAGTTGGAATATTTTAAAAGTTCTTTCGCCGTTGGAAAGCCCTTTTTTTTAAATTGTACCCCTTTTACATTTAGCCAAAATTGGGCCCAAAAGCACCCCTTTTAATGGATCCGGGCAGGTCCGCTCATGGGGTGCAAAAAGTACCCCCTTTCCCTCTAGTTTTTGTATGCACATGGTTTCCAAATATCCTCAAGTGGCCCCCCCGGGGCTTTAACATGAGACAATATGATGAGATAGATAAGGCATTCCCGGTCTTAATCCAGCTTTTACTCTGTAGAGGGCAGAGAGTGCATGAATGCATCATGCCCTTTGGTTGTCATGATGCATAAATGCAGCCCCGGCAAGTCTAACTTGCGAGGGCTGCATTTATGCATCATGTTGACCATGAACTGCAGCAGTGAGACTCTAAGAGGGTTTGCATGATGCACCTATGAAATATTGGCTAGCAGATTTGCCAGTACCTGATGGGTGCATCATGTTAACCATTGGGCATAAAACACTAATGCAATAACAGTCCTTAAGGCCTATACCCCCCCCCAGGTAGGATAGATCCACCATCATCATGGCCCTTACACCTACCATATGTTACCACTGCCCTGGGTGACTACAGATGTTATAGATGTGAAATGATTTATTTGGCTAAACGCATGAAAACCAACCACATACAGTAGCAAGGTAATTAGGGAGTCACTGACCCCCCCCCCTTCCCAACACACACACCCTGAGACACGTACAGTGCACATACCTCACATACTTTGCATAGTATAGACAGTTGCCCCAGACAGGGTTCTTCCATATAAGGGGCTACAGTTACACCCTACACCCACCTAGCCCCTCCCAGCACACATTATAAGGTCACAGTCACACCTTGTCTATCTTTTTCATTCTTTGATGACTTGATAGATTTAGGAGAGGAGCCCAGAAGAGGAAAACACAATAACACCTCATATGGAAGGATTACCCTAGACTGGTGCCCGTCGGTTCTCGCTGGGTGTCTTAACCTCGTAATCTAGGAGAACACGTCAGCGGAGCGAAGCACAGCAGTGTCTTCCGATGAACACAAGGGGCCCAGTGTAGGATTACCCTACCTGAGCCTCATAATATTGTCACGAAGTCCTGGGATTATGCATAAGCCGCTGGGATTTTTTACATTTTCAAAAAAGATTCACCATCGATTGATTTACCAAGAATGCACTCAACAAAATTCGCCTATCGATTGGTAAAAATAGCCTTTTAATGTGACCTTTCGGAGAAATTTTGGCTTTTTCTTTGCTTATGGCCACTGGGCAAATCTGTTTTCTAAATCCTGAGTTATTAGAATATCCTTAAAGGATTATCCTATAATTGGTTATGAAACTGCTTTTTACTTTCATTAGAGTGATACTAAAATGGTCTTAATCAAGACACAATAAATTTCATTCACTATATAAAATCATATGTTGTTGCTTTTTGTTTTGTTATTTTGTTTACTTTTGAATTTTTTTACTTTCATCTTTTTATCATTTATGCTTAATTTGAGATAAAAATTTTGGCAAGCCTAGAAGCTGCCATTACCTTCTTGTGATCAAAGAATATCCCAATTGATATACCTACCACATTATCTAGAATAACAACAGATGAAAACCGTGTTTATCATTGTCAGCCCTACACTATTTAAATCTGTTATCTGGATATGCAGATTCCGGTTTAAGGACAAGTCCCCTGCTAGGTGTAGGGTATGGCAGGCCAATCTGCAGGAGACATATTTGAGATGTTGGTTTTATCACTAACATATACCCCCTGGACTTGTCACATCCTTATTGGGTGCACATGACTCTAGGAGTGGACCTAAACACCTGATTTACTTCTACCATAAAAGCCCCTCTAAGCACCGCGGTCTCAAATATGCACCACTTTTGAATGACTGCTGGGGTTCAGGGGTATTGCAAACAATGTGCAGCACTAAAACCTTATTCAAATAAGCACCTGTCTCGAAAAAAGGGGTACAGAGTTACTAAAATAAGCGCCTGTCTCGAAAAAGGGGTACAGAGGTACTAAAATAAGCGCCTGTCTCGAAAAAGGGGTACAGAGGTACTAAAATAAGCACCTGTCTCGAAAAATGGGGGTACAGAGGTACTAAAATAAGCGCCTGTCTCGAAAAAGGGGGTACATAGGTATTAACATAAGCACCTGTCTCGAAAAAGGGGGTACAGAGGTACTAAAATAAGCACCTGTCTCGAAAAAGGGGGTACAGAGGTACTAAAATAGGGACCTGTCTTGAAAAAGGGGGTACAGAGGTACTAAGATAAGCGCCTGTCTCAAAAAAGGGGGTACAGAGGTACTAAAATAAGCGCCTGTCTCGAAAAAAGGGGGTACAGAGGTACTAAAATAAACACCTGTCTCGAAAAAGGGGGTACAGAGGTACTAAAATAAGCACCTGTCTCGAAAAAGGGGGTACAGAGGTACTAAAATAAGCACCTGTCTCGAAAAAGGGGGTACAGAGGTACTAAAATGAGCGCCTCGAAAAAGGGGGTACAGAGGTACTAAAATAAGCGCCTGAGTGCTTTGGTTGGGCCAATAAAAAAAAGTTGTGTTTCCAGTTACATGCCTCAAATATCTAGGGTCGGTAGGTCGGATTTTATTTTTTTTTTTTTTTTTTTGATTTTGTATAGAAAAGTATGGGCAGACATGTTGGATTCTATGATTTTACAGTAGAATTATGAAAAACACAAGAAATGTGAAGCCCATGTAAAAGATATGAATGACTATTATGAACTGTATACCAATAGATGAGGACCTAGATAAGCTCCACAGAAAATTGATGAAAAAAATACGGAAATTATGGGGAAAATGCCTAAATATTGCCCAAAAGTGTCAAAAATTCACAAAAAAAAAAATCCAGGATCAGCCCTGATTTGCTAGGGACGGTCGGGTAACTGGAAACAAACCCTCTTTTTTTTAGGCCTTGTAGTGTCAGCATGATGTACCAATGAAGTCATGGTGTAGACCCGTCAGCACTTCATTGGTGCATCATCCCAGCAAATTGTCGTCATCTGTCGCCATGATTGGTCATCAATGGTGACTCATTCCGTCATCTTTCGCCACTGTGTGTTAGACTCACGTTGCATAGAAATTGCTATTCCTGGTGATCTTGTGCTTTAACAACGTCGTTTTCCATCTAGCGACATGTGTGAGCCACTTCACACAGGTTGACGAGGACTCACGACAATTTGCTGGGATGCTGACCAATGGACACGATGCACTCCTGCATTGGTCATCAGCCCCTTAGATATGGTTAAAATTAAGAGGCTCAAACAAGTTGGTTTCTGAGGATATAGCGCAGGAGATATCGAAATAGGTTTCAATTTAAAATTGCATCATAAATCAACACTAGTCTGGAGGATTTACCTGACAGGTTGGTAACAGAATGTATGATAGAAATAACATTGCACACTTATATCTGACATAAATAACATTGTTTGCTCTTACCTGATAGAAATAGTATAACTAGTGTACGCTCGTACCTATCAGAAATAACGCTGTTGACTCCTACCAGCAGAGTGCTCTGCACCCCAGAGTCATGCTGAGGGAGGGCAATAAGTGACAAGCCGAGGAAGTGATAAAAAATAAACATAACACACTGCTGTAGCAGAGGTCAAAGGGACAACTGTGTGTACACATGGTACAAGGCCATGTACAAACTCTCAGCCTTTCATATCCCACCCAGTCCCCCGATGATGTTTCTGAAAATAAGCTATGTATCATGAATCGAATTTAAATTTTGCACTCCTGAATCAGTGGCCCTCAAAGGTTTAGGAGATATCCCAGTTCTTACCTCGTGACCACCTAAGGCCATGTAATTCATGACAATTACAGTCAGGACTGATTTAAAGCCTTTGCAATTTTGCCTGTACAAAATTGCCTGTACAAACACCTGAGGCTATTACAACCGATTATAAATTTTTGGAGGGCGATGGTTGTGACACCAGTTCTTAGTTGCCTTTTCGTTTCACTTTGTTTTTGAATTAAAAAATAATAAATAACTAAAAAAAAAAAAAAGAGATGCTGGTTGGAAAAGAAGCCATTGGTGAACACATGTCATATAGAAGACTATCAAAGTCAGCGTTATGTTATAGTTTTGCCATATACATGAAAAACTGCCTACCCTATGTAATTGTGATTATCTATGTCAATAAAGAATTGTCAACATTTTGCCATTTTGGTCAGCATTATGTATATATACATCAAATAGGAGATGGCGAGTGCTCTGGTGGCTGTTGCTAAACCCTTTGAAGTCACTTCTGTCGGAGATATACTTCCAAAAATGGAAGGCACTCATCTCTTCTCTATTGCATTGCCAAATGGCACTTCCCAACAGAAGTGGTCCAGAAGTGGTTACTAACAACCCCTCAACTGGAAGTTGCTTCCTACACTCTGTCGCATAAGTATGTAGGTGTGGGCAGTCTGGGAAGCACTCAGGTGTGACCACTTTTCGCAACACAATTTGAGGCGTGAGTGAATTTGGTGTGCATTGAAAATCACTATTATCTACCTGGCTTGGGTAATTCTCGAAGTACATCAAAAAAAATTCTATGGAGGTTACCCCCCCTTGGGTACCTCTTGATTGTATATAATAAGAAAAATTGTGCTCTTTTGTGAGGGTCTGGATGGTCACTTTGAAAAAAATTCACTCACGCCTTATCGTGTAAAATTCATGTTTGAATGCACATAGAAGATAAATTATGCCCCAGGACCCACCCAAACCATATGGAAATCTTAGCTATGACCCCCCACTAAGGAATAAAAATATTATTGGTGGTGTAGAGGTATTCCCCTTGCTATTATATGCCCAAGGAACCACATGTCCAGTAAATCTTGGAATGACCCATATATATATATATATATATATATATATATATATATATATATATATATAGAGAGAGAGAGAGAGAGAGAGAGAGAGAGAGAGAGAGAGAGAGAGAGAGAGAGAGAGAGAGAGAGAGAGATTATATCTATCAGATATAGTCAGAACCATATTTGTAGGGTAACCTACCCTTTAGCTGTGGCCCTGTCCGACATATCTAACTTCATAACCTCATAAAAAGACACAACAAATCTGTAACACATTCAGGATTTATACTCCCAAGACATCGTGAGGAACTACATGACTTTAACCCTTGGGGGCTGTTTACGATTAATATGGTACATTTGCTATTTTTCATGGTTTTTGAGCTTTACCCAGCAATGAAATAAGGACTTATGCATCAACCTTTATTTCCTTTTTGTTGTTTCTGTTTTGCATATCGCATGGTAATTTTTGTGATTAAAATATAGAACTGCATCATGCCCATAGGTAGTCATGATATGCCAATAAAGTGACGGCAAGTCTGCTCGCCAGCACTTCATTGATGTATCATGCAAACCATCCGGTAGTGTATCGACCTCGAAGGTTCAGCATGATGCATGAATGAAGGTTTGGCTCACTAGGTTTTCACACATGCGTTGTGACGAACAATGGGTACCATGTCCTTAACCCTTTAAGGGCCGCTGTTGCATTAATACTTCATACCCATTGGTCATCATGATGCACCAATGAAGTGCTGGTGAGACTACTCACCAGCACTTCATTGGAGCATCATGCCGACCCTCCGGGATTATATGTATCAAGCCCGTAGGGTCGTCATGATGCACCAATGAAGTGCTGGTGAGCAGTCTCGCCAGCACTTCATTGGTGCATCATGATGACCAATGGGCATGATGCACTCCTGCATCAGCGGCCTTTAAAGCGTTAAAGGGATAACCTTCTGCAGCAGCTTAGTAAAAACTGTATACATGAACCTATGACCGCCTTCATATTTAGGATTAGACGAGTTTTCTTTTAGAGGCATCTTCTCATGACTCTTCAATCATAGATTTATCACTTGTTTATTTTCACTCACCAAGCTGAGTCTCAGTGATTGTTTGTTTTGTTTAGATTTGATTTTTTTGGTGCTTTAGAAAAATGATTCCGATTATCAGTGCTTACGCCCGTAGGGGCCACTGATGCATTAGAGTATCATGCCAATTGGTCAGCATGATGCACAATTGAAGTGCTGACAAGCCTCATTGATGCATCATGCCCGTTTGTGCATCATGCTGACCCTCCGGGAGTGCATCAGCCCTGGAGGGTCGACATGATGTGTCAATGCATTAATGCATTAGTGGCCCTTAAAGGGTTGGGCTATTCAATCAACAAAATATATTTTCACATTTCTGATTTTTTTTTTTTTTTTCATTTTGTTCTGACCCCTTTCTCATAGGTAGACGCCAATCGTTCACTCTCCATCTCAGTCTAGGTCAGTCTACAATAGACATTTAAGACATGGTTTAGAGTGTTTAGGCTAAGTGGAACCATACTTCCCAGCAAATTGTTGTGAGTCCTCGTCAACCTGTGTGAAGTGGCTCACACATGTCGCTAGATGGAACACGACGTCGTCATAGCACAAGATCACCAGGAATAGCAATTGCTATGCCACGTGAGTCTAACACACAGTGGCGAAAGATGACAGAATGAGTTATCACTCAAAAAGGAGTCACCATTGATGACCAACCATCGCGACAGATGATGACAATTTGCTGGGTTGTATCTGGCAGACATGGTCTAAGTATGTGCTGATGTACCGTCCTTATGATGGTATACAGCTCCCTATCAACAGTGGCCTTAGGGAACGTTCAACAATTACGTCACTGCTTAGAGGGTGGGGGGGGGTGTCTTTGGATTCCTCTATATGTTCCATACAAAAACAGTGACAAGGGGGTGGGTGGGTCCTGAAAAATGCCTAAATACCGGTGACATAAATGTTGAACGTCCCCTTAGTGGACGTGGCTAAATTTATATTTACAATTAATCCAGAACAGGGCATTAGGAATTGCCTACAAGGTAAGGTTAGAAAAGAACCCCTTGCACACTACTAATGAGTTTCGTGATATGAGTAAATGTAAGAAATTGGAAGATAGATGTGACACACATCTTTTAATTTATGCATATAGTATTTAAAATCAACCAAATGTTATTGATGTTAGACCCAGGAATACTAGACAGCAATTAGGCCTGAGATACATTCAAAGGATATCCAGGAAACCAGTTGTATATAAGAGTTTCCATCAGGAGGCCATTAGAAGATGGAATAAGCTAAAGATAAAGTATACACTGATTAAGGAAAAAGAGGTCTTTAAAGAAGAAATTAAAAGAGATTGTCCTAAATGTTACATCAATGATAAATATACCATACTTGTCTAGTATACTATGATTTCGTGCTGGGTCCTCTTATGTATGAATCTTCCATGTATACCTGGTTAATGACAGATATGTGTGTGGTGCATTATAATGAAACAGACTGTTTGTTTTATACATTGCTACCATGTAATCTACACCATTACATGAAATCATCATTCATCCCCATCTCATTATGTGTTATATTACATTGTGCAGATATAACTATGAGTGGTCTCTATGTGACATTAACATTGTGTGCCATTACACTGATTATTAAATAGATTGAATAAGTCACCTATAAAGAAGGCCCGAGCATCAAAACAGCTTTGCCGAGCTCGGAGACTGGTTATGTTTTTGCATAATTTCTGTGAACCTTAATAAAACACTTTAAAAATATCCTAGATTCCTACAGCCCCTATTCCACAACAGCAGTATTCAAATACAGGAGGATGCTGGCTAGAATTGTGGCATAGCCCACGTAATGTGCTAAATATTCGGTCTATAGAAGCCTTATTAATCTAGTGACAGGGCTAGTGATGCAGGAGTGCATCATGACCATTGGTCAGCATGATGCATCAGTGTTGGGACTGCATGCCAGCACTTCATATGAGTATCATGACGACCTTCCGGGAGTGTATCAAGCTCATAGCGACCCTTGAGGGGTTAAAGACTGAACATCACCTCGTTTAGGGCACGCCCAACTGATGGGTGCATCCCTGGAGGGTGTTGCTCCTATAGTAAAAGGAAGAGCTGGCTAAAAATGCCCTCATTTCCAGTCCTTTCTTTTCATGTAGCTATAACTTGTCCCTTTTGTTGCTCACAAGTGGTCATTAAAGTGTGGTGCTAGAAAAGGGGGATTGGACTAGGTACCTAGTTGGGAGAAGTCAGTCAATATGATATACTAAAGAGTGTGTGACATGAGTAGGTATACTGATAGTGCAGCTCTCTCTGTTTTAAACAAGGTACCTAGTTGGGAGAAGTCAGTCAGTATAATATACTATAGAGTGTGTGACATGAGTAGGTACCTGATAGTGCAGCTCTCTCTCTCTGTTTTAAACAAGGCAGGAGGGTGGTGCTCCTATTGTAAAAAGAGCTGTGAGTATGTGCCGTCTTTTCTAAACAAGTTGTGCACTGCTTCACCTAAGTACTTGCACTCGCCACATTAGTCTGAAAAGTCACCTGCCTTGTTTAAAATAGAGAGAACTGCACTACTAGGTACCTACTCATGTCACACGCACTATAGTTTATTATACTGACTGACTTCTCCCAACTAGGTACCTACTCAAACCCCCCTTTTTTAGCACCGTACTTGAATGACTACTTGTGAGCAACAAAAGGGACAAGTTATAGCTACATGAAAAGAAAGGACTGGAAATGAGGGCATTTTTAGCCAGCTCTTCCTTTTACTATAGGAGCAACACCCTCCAGGTGACTTTTCAGACTAATGCAGTGAGCGCAAGTTGAATGCAACACACTCCTGGACGTCTGCTTACCAGGGCTGGAGCGTGTTGCTCCTATGGTAAAAAGAGCTGTCTGTAGGTACTCTTTTCAAAAAAAGTCACGCTCTGTTTCAGCATTCAACTTGCACTCACCGCATTAGTCTGAAAAGTCACCTGCCTTGTTTAAAACAGAGAGACCTGCACTATCAGGTACCTAGTCATGTCACACACTGTATAGTATATTATACTGACTGACTTCTCCCAACTAGGTACCTACTCAAATCCCCTTTTTGAGCACCATACTTTAATGTCCACTTGTGAGCAATAAAAGGGACAAGTCATAGCTACATGAAAAGAAAAGACTGGAAACAAGGGCACTTTTAGCCAGCTCTTCCTTTTACTATAGGAGCAACACCCTCCTGTATTCGTGCACCTCTCCAACTTTTAGATTAACCTAAAGAATGCCACATACCTCATGTCCATCCCCCATGGATTGCCACAACATTAGGTCTACTATTGAATCAAGCTTACTAACTCGTAGATTCGATGCTCATCAACAATTTCACAATGTTCACGAAGGGCTAAATCTATTTCTCATGGCAAATTTGTGGGGTGGCTGTCTCAAGGTATGTGGCCAACGTTAGGTTAATCTACCCTATATCATATCTACATCCGAGGTGAAGTAAGCTATTGGGGGTGGCCCGGAGGTGGGGTGTGGCCATGTATTTTAGTTTTGTAAATGCTGTTATATACGGCACATGGCTATTGTATTATTGACCAATGGGAGGCATCCCTGGCATAAACTGCGGAGTCGGGGGCTGAAGGTGTTAGTCATAGTGGAGTTGGGGTCTAATGGCGGCCCCCAGCTGATAATGGCTATGTGAGCTATAGGGCCCTTCCACCTATTTGGGCGGGGTGCTAAATTTGCACAACACTCCCATGCGGTAATGAGCTGTGTATATTTAGAATTAAAGTTGGCATATCCGCTAAAATGACAATTTTGAAAATTTGTGTAGTTTGTAAATGTTCATCTCTTGTGCTATGCTTATATTGTTCCAATCACTGCTTGCCCAAAGTGCCTCAAAATGATGTGTCTAATCACAACACAATACATTTCATTGAAATGGCCCTTGACATTCCTGCTTACCACAGTACCACCTGTATGACAGGCTTTTAGTAGTGTTTAGTACTTTGAAAATTAGGACTGGCTATTCATCCACAGCATCAAGGCTTCCTCTATTGGAAATCTGATTCACCATTTTTATTAGGGATAGTTCAACATTTACGTCACTGCTGAGGGGCTGGGACGGGGGGTCTTCGGGTTCCTCTATATGTTCCATACAAAAACAGTGACAAGGGGGTGGGTGGGTCCTGAAAAATGCCTAAATACCAATGACATAATTGTTGAACATTCCCTTACTAGAACAGGAATTAATATAGGACATGTGTTTTCTTTGTTTTTGAGCAGAAATATTTCATATAATCATTAGATATTTAGCACATGGTTTAGAATAGTGTTTAGATGGGGATTGAAGAGAAACCCCAGATTTCATACTGTGATAGCAGACTTTAATACATAAGTGGCCCACAAAGAGTAAATGCACTGAAAACTTGGTCAAATCATCAATAAGTGTTTTCTTTTAGACTCAGTGAGTGGAAGGTGGATTTTGGCCAGTGGTGACAGTTGGAGGTTCCCTCACGCACACTGAGCAGTTTTATGTTACAAAATAGATTCAGTCCCCACACCTGGAACTTGTTAAGCCTTAAAGGGCCGCAGATGTAGGAGTGCATCATGATGCAGATGTAGGAGTGCATCATGACGCTGATGTAGGAGTGCATCATGACGCAGATGTAGGAGTGCATCATGACACAGATGTAGGAGTGCATCATGATGCTGATGTAGGAGTGCATCATGACGCTGATGTAGGAGTGCATCATGACGCTGATGTAGGAGTGCATCATGACGCTGATGTAGGAGTGGAACATGACGCTGATGTAGGAGTGCATCATGACGCTGATGTAGGAGTGCATCATGACGCTGATGTAGGAGTGCATCATGACGCTGATGTAGGAGTGCATCATGACGCTGATGCAGGAGTGTATCATGACGCTGATGCAGGAGTGACACATGACGCTGATGTAGGAGTGGAACATGACGCTGATGTAGGAGTGCATCATGACGCTGATGTAGGAGTGCATCATGACGCTGATGCAGGAGTGCATCATGACGCAGATGTAGGAGTGCATCATGACGCTGATGTAGGAGTGCATCATGACGCTGATGTAGGAGTGCATCATGACGCTGATGTAGGAGTGCATCATGACGCTGATGCAGGAGTGCATCATGATGCTGATGTAGGAGTGCATCATGACGCTGATGTAAGTGCATCATGATGCAGATGTAGGAGTGCATCATGATGCTGATGCAGGAGTGCATCATGATGCTGATGTAGGAGTGCATCATGACGCTGATGCAGGAGTGGAACATGACGCTGATGCAGGAGTGGAACATGACGCTGATGTAGGAGTGCATCATGATGCTGATGTAGGAGTGCATCATGATGCTGATGTAGGAGTGCATCATGACGCTGATGCAGGAGTGCATCATGACGCTGATGCAGGAGTGCATCATGACGCTGATGTAGGAGTGGAACATGACGCTGATGTAGGAGTGCATCATGACGCTGATGCAGGAGTGCATCATGCCCAATGGTCGGCATGATGCACCAATATCAATTCATTAGGGCAGGATTAAAACCAATAATAGGCTTTATGTATCATCAGTAGGCATTAAAAACATTTAAGGGTTAAGAGACCCCCCCCCCCGGTAAGAGACCCATTCTTGGTTAGGCCAAATAACAGAAAAGGTTTGTGTCCAGTGACCTGACCGACCCTAGCAAAACAGGGGCAAAAACACCTTTTTTGTGACTTTGAAGGTTTTTTTTTCATATTTTAGAGAAATTTTTCATTACTTTTTGAAGATTTTTCAAGTATCCTTTTCATGTTCTTCACCTCTCTCCCAGTTGTCATTTTCCCATCATTATTTTACAATGAAATCAAAGAATTTGATACATACATTAATATTTCCGATATAATTTTTTTTTTTTTTTAAAAAAACAACAAAAAAACCTTAGGTCTCTGAGTTATGTTACTGGAAACACACCTTTTTTGGGGGCCTTAATGACTTCCTATGAATGCATTAACGTGCTATCGGCCTGTAAGGGCTGCCGATGCACCAATGAAGTGCTGGCAATACTGCTCACCAGCACTTCATTGGTGCATCATGCCAACCCTCCCCATGGGCATCAAGCCTGTAAGGTCCACGCGATGAATGATGCATTAATGCATTAGAGACCATTAAACCCTTTTATCATCATGATGCATGAATGCAGCCCCGGTAAGTAACTCGCCAGGCTTACATTCATGTATCACCGGTTGATATGCATCACCGGTTGATACACTCTTATCAGTATGGCCACCAGGGGCTGTATTTGTCCTTTAGCTTTTGGGAAAATAAAGTGAAAATGCTCTACCACCACGTCCTACCACATATGTGATTATCGAGGTGAAAGAGTATTTATATAAGGAATACAGTAATTGAAATGTAAAAAATCCTTTTGAAAAAACGTGAGACATACGAAACTAGGCTCTGTTTTTGTTGTTGTTGCTTTTTCTTTTTTTTTCTGTGTGTTTTCTTTTGAATAATAACATGTCCCGCCACCCCTGATCATAGGCCATAGAAGAACACCATAGTCACCGTGAACACCTGTCGTCACGGATGACGTCACAATACCAAGAACCCCTTGACCTCTGTGACCTCCGTCATCTGTAGTCATTCATACATGATCTTACCCTATTCTTAAACATTTACAATTGAGGACGTCGTCTGAGCAGGCTACTTTAACCTAAATGATTTAAGACAACCATTCGCAGCTAATGATTATCATAATGTCAATATAAGAGGCTGTAAAATGTAACAGGCATCTTAAAAGTACTTGGTATTTTGAACAGGTGCAATATGCGCCTTAGGAGTGTGCCACTGGAGGGTGTTGCTCCTATAGTAAAAGGAAGAGCTGGCTAAAAATGCCCTTGTTTCCAGTTCTTTCTTTTCATGTAGCTATAACTTGTCCCTTTTGTTTCTCACAAGTGGTCATTCAAGTACGGTGCTAAAAAAAGGGGATTTGAGTAGGTACCTAGTTGGGAGAAGTCGGTCAGTATGATAAACTAAAGAGTGTGTGACATGAGTAGGTACCTGGTAGTGCAGCTCTCTCTATTTTAAACAAGGCAGGTGACTTTTCAGACTAATGTGGTGAGTGCAAGTACTTAGGTGAAGCAGTGCACGACTTGTTTAGAAAAGAGGGCACATACTCACAGCTCTTTTTACAATAGGAGCAACACCCTCCAGGTGTGGTGCACTTGTCAGGCCATTAACCCTTTAAGGACCACTGATGCATTCATGCATCATGCCAATTGGTCGTCAGGATGCATGGATGCAGCCCTGGTGAGCTACTCACCAGGGCTGCATTCAGAGGCATAGAAAGCAAATCTTCATTAGGGGGGGCCCAGTGATGGCCCCATCACGACCACCTTGAATTATCGGCTCAAGCGCGATAACACCTATAATATGTATATAGAATTTGTATTAAAAAGAAATTAATTTTTGGTCAATGTTGGATCTGACTTTAGGCTCAGGCTCAATTTTCCCTATCCCATTGCCATATTGATCTAATTTTGAGATGCAAATTGTTAGCTTGTTTCCATTTTGTTATGAGTTCTTGGCAAATTTTTTTTTGGGGGGGAGCAGACATACTCAGGCCCCACCTTCTCTATGATTGGGGCCCCCTGCCCCCCCCCCTTTTCCTACGCCCCTGCTGCATTCATGCATCATGGCGACCCTATAGGGTTATTACACTCCCGGTATGATGCACCAATGAAGTACTGGTAAGCAGACTCACGAGCACTTCATTGGTGCATCATGTCGATCAATGGGCGTGATACATTATTAGACTCGCTGTCCTTGAAGGGTTAATTCTCAAACTATGTTACAAAACATGATAATCAATCCATAGTGATGGATGAAACTTCATGAAGTGTACCAGTAAATGTTGGGGTCTATAATTATAGCAATTTGTAAACAGGATTTCTGGGTGATCAGTCAAAGATGGTGGTGGGGATGTACCGTACATCCCTGCAGCTCATAGCCGATGGCTCACCATGGACCCCTACGAACTCAAATCATGTGCCTCTGGCCCGGGGGGGCCACTCCATATATATTCTATAGTAACCATGTGTGTACATCACTGTTGACTTGGTACCCCTTATAGCGGGGCAATTTTCGAGAAATATATACCCCTTTTGGCGGGATACACCAGTGAAATCTCCCTTATTTTCTCTAGTTTTTAAAATTGCACCCCTTTGATGGGAAACCCTTTAAAAAAAATGGCAAAAAAGTAACTTACACCTCACTCTAAAATTGTGAAAAATTGGGACCCTTTCGAAGGGAAAATTTTCCACAAAACCAACCCCTTTTACTGCAACTTTTAAGAATCTTCCAAGAGAATTCCTCCTTGAAATTGATACCCCTTTTAGCCCAAAATGTCCAAAAATATGCCCCTTATAGAGGATCCTGCAGGATCCGTTCATAGTGCAAAAAAGCACCCCCTTTCCCTCTAGTTTTTGTACGCACATGGTTGCCATAATTCCAGGAGTGGCCCCCCCCCGGGGCCTCTGGCTGGCACCACTGATCAGATTTGGACCTTAAGGCTGTGGGACTTTTGATCACTGTGCAGGCCAGAGGCAGGTGATTTCATCTTTGTATACACAACAAAACTGCCAACTGATGGCTGTAAGTCACTGACGGACAGCCTAGGGACAGTATCCTTGGAGCTTGGAGCATGATTATTTGCAATCGGTTCACTATTAATTCCAAATCTTTTTAATTCCACTATCACTGCCGATGCGTGTGACATCATGACCTCATGAACTAGTTGGACCTAAAAACGAGGCTCGTGGAAATCACGATTTTAATATAGCTGCAGCCTGATTACAATCACCTGCCTCTAGTCTGGTGGCCATTTCTTAACAGGCTACGACTGCACCCTCCGAGTCATACCAACATTCTCATAGGAATAGCATTGGCATTTTGCAGTCGTAGTGTTGTTAGTAGTCATAGTGCCTTAAGGTGGGTCGCTACTATTGGATTTGAGCCTACTGCGCATGTCCCTGCGCATATAGGTTAACTTTATTAGAATGAGATCATATTTGGTAGGCACATACCTACATATACCCTTAATGTCTACAAAGAGTTTTGGGGGATTCCAATTAAAATTGTCTATTTTATGACCATTTTAAATCTTGGCATATTAACATCCAGATTTTTTCATCATTCTCTCGAATTCTTTCGCACCTTAGAATTATAGCACATACAATACCAATACAATGCTAGAGAAGTGGTAGGCTATTCACAGTGACCGAGGGCATACAATGGAGCAATTTTATGCCAAGTATGTGTACATTTTACCCGTCATGCAGTGCTTTGAATATGGATTTTTGTCAGTTTTTCCAATACATTTTTAATTTAAATGACCAAAACTCCAAAATTATGCACGGGACCCCATATCAAAAGTAGGCAAATTATCTAAACAATATTTTAAAAAAGTTTAAGAAAAATCTAGTGGTTGAAAATATGAATTTTATTTGTTTTTGTTATGAAAATGAGAACTTTACCCAGAATGCCATGTTATGGAGTTAAAATCAAAACTTCTTGGTAAATAATGATATCAGACCGTTCACCATGTGAGGTTTCATATCTCTGTATTAAACAGTTATGGCGGGAAAAGATTCTCAAATCTGATACACATTTTCTCTCATTTCTAGGTGAAGTTTGAAATACTTTTCTTTTCAAAAATCTGTAGAAAATGTTTTAGGATGGGACCCCCTACTTTTCTTTTTATATTCTTATTCTAGATTTTTTTGTACCTCAGGGAGAAAAATGGAGAAAATCTAGCATCTTTGATTTAAGAAATGGCCCCCAGCACAGTGATCAAACCCATAGTGTTTAAGTCCAAATGTGATCAGAGGTGCAAGCCAGAGGCACATCATTTCTGATCTTGGAGCTTCACGCGTTATTCTCATGGATAAAATACATCCACACTGTATGACATGCCAGGAACAATTCTGGAGGGTGTTGCTCCTATAGTAAAAAGAGCTGTGAGTATGTGCCCTCTTTTCTAAACAAGTTACGCACTGCTTCACCTAAGTACTTGCACTCACCACATTAGTCTGAAAAGTCACCTGCCTTGTTTGAAACAGAAAGAGCTGCACTATCAGGTACCTTATCATGTCATTCACTCTATAGTATATTATACTGACTGACTTCTCCCAACTAGGTACCTACTCAAATCCCCCTTTTCTAGCACCGTACTTGAATGACCACTTGTGAGCAACAAAAGAGACAAGTCATAGCTACATGAAAAGAAATGACTGGAAACAAGGGCATTTTTAGCCAGCTCTTCCTTTTACTATAGGAGCAACACCCTCCTGATGCGAAACCAGAGCCGGAAGTCACTGGTATCAGCATGGACATGTTGTTCCCAGGAACGGGTCCGATTCTGATTGAGTGCCATAATCTTAATGAACTCTGGGCTCATGTGAAATTGTTTTACAAATACAATTGCATAAAGTAATGATATTTTTTCCAAGCCAAAATTGTGGCTTATAGCAAAGACAGCAAGTCAAGGTGCGGCGTATATACATGCGGGGTTTTACGGTACTGACATTAACAGATGGTGACAGAACTATATTAAGATATCTGCTGGTGTAATCAACATGTCAAGGTAAGTGCGGGGGACAAAGATCTCCAGTGGTGTATCCAGTATACATATAGAAAAACAGGGACACAGCCCCAGAATAAATACACTACCAATACCTCCAATTTCTGAGTGGAACTTTGCTTATTAGAAATTAAATATTTCCTTAGCCCTTCATCTTATAATGCTCAATCTGAACCCTTTTTAAATGTGCTTCTTATGCATTAATGCATCCTGTCAATACTCTATATGGTGTTGATACTGTCCCAGAGGGTCGGCATGATGCTCCAATGAAGTGCTGGTGAGCAGTCTCGTCACCACTTCATTGGTGTATCATGACGACCAGTTGGCATGATGCACTCTTGCATGACCATCGTCGCTAAAGGGTTAATGAATTGTGTCAATATATAGTAGGCCTATCAGTCTGGAAATATGGCACTCATACATATGCCTAGATGGAGGTTGCAGTCCCCTCACCTCCACCCACGTCGGTGCTCACAGAGAAAAGGAAGCTGTTGAGGTTTAGTTCTGGTAACTCAGAAGGGAAATACAAAAAGGAACATACAAACTTTATGACAGAGAAATGAGTGTTTGAATCCTGGTACTGTGTAATCATAGGTGCAATGATGAGTGTGTACATCGTACCTTGTAACTGGAAAACAAACATAGCTCTGGGTACTTCTAGTGCACTCTTCCTACCCCTTTAACGGCTGCTACACTGCAAAAATGGTGTTTAGATTTTAAACATGTTTAGGTCTAAACATGTTTAAAATCTAAACACATAGGTCAGTTAGGTGTCTCATCAATTACACATTTAGGAAATAAACACTTTTATTATAACTACATAAACATTTTTGCTAAACATGTTTAGATGTTTAGATTTTAAACAGCTGGAAAATAGGTGTTTAGATTTAAACATCAATATGTTTAGATGCTTGGATGTCGAATCCACTCCAGGTAGCAGCACTACCTTTGAATGGACTATCTGTACACAATTATAATCAATTGTTGTGACAAATGTCCCCAAATCCCATGTTTATTGTTGTTTCTTTTTATTGAATGTCATGAGAATAGGAACAGCAATAGAAAATTGACTAGATTCTCCTTACACCAGCATCATTGCCATAAAATAGTCAATATGCTCCATGACTTACACCTATTTCATGTTATTTTGGAATGGATAAAGCAATGTCCTTGCTGCCAAGCTGCTGTACTTTCTGAAGTCTCTCATTGTGTGTACATACATGTATATACGTGTAGCTGTGGCTGACATCTTTGGAGACTTTGTCATGTAGATAAATACCTGCTGATGTCCCCCCAGTAAATGAGAAAGCAAACAAAAGATATTCCTTTATTTTTTCAATGCATACATGTCTGCAAATCCTAACCCTAACACATCACATAGACATCTAAATTCAAAAATTCATAAACATCTAAACAAAAAAATTTCATAGGTTGTGTTGACGTGTGAGAATCAGGAATACTCACTCACACACAACTTGGATTGAGCTTATTAAGGTAGAGCAATTCACACTAATGCTTAATTACATACATGTATATAATTGTGTTATATACTAAGAAACACTGATATGGGAATGCACAGAGAGTACACAGTACATGAGAACATAATGTATGCTGATGACAAGTGCACCAACTGCACCCGATGAACTGCTCCCCAGCAGTGGGAGTGAGTGATGAGCAGTGAGATCATACTGATCGTGTATGAACCCTAGATAACCAGGGGATGACACAAGTACGAACTACTAACTTTGACCTATGAGTTCATGAGTGGGAGCTTTGACCTTATGCTCCTGGTGAGCTCATCCTGCTTATGTATGAACCCTGAATGACACAGGTATGACCCAAGTATAAACTACTAACTTTGACCTGTGGGTTCATGACTTGGTGGTTTGACCTTCTGCTTTATAAGCTTAGGGCAGACTGCTGCTCAGAGGAAGGATGTAGTCATTTGCTCTGTGGGACTGGAGGCAGCACTGACACCATGACAGGAGAGGAACTTGGATTATTCTCACATATGCTCACTAGGAACTATATGGAGATAGTGATTGTGAGATTGCCACTCTGTGACTCAACGGCATTGGACACTCTATATGATTATGGAGACTAGTGTGGACTCTGTGTTTGGACTTGGCATGTATTGGGATGAGAGTATAGTAACTGTGCATTCCCCATGGACATTACAGACTATTTGGTAGTCATATTATGTTCAGAATCATCTGGTTGGTATTTGTGGTTATGGTAATAAAGATGTGATTAACACTTAACCTCTCATGAGTGCTCTGTGACTAGTACAGATGAGCGCGTATTGGTCAATTAGCTACAGGCACTAGATTCTGATTCTGGTGATATCACTGCCCACTACATTGGTGGTACTGGAGACAAGGTAATCAGATAACACCCTAGCGTATGTACATTTATCCCCAAAAAAAGACAATGCTCAACAGTATCTTAACACAAATTTTAAACCTAAACACCTACATTTCTAAATACCTGAGCTAACCACATTGTTTGGCTAAACATGTTTAGGAAACTAATGTGATTACAAAAACGTTGCAAGAATATGTTTAGAATTGTGTTTAGGATCTAAACTTTTGCAGTGTAGTGTATAAGAACTGCATCAATGAAGTGCACCGCTGGGGAGTCTGCTCACCAGCACTACATTGGTGCATCATGCTGACCCTGGGGGATTGAGTGTATTAGCCCCGTAGGGTTGGCATGATGCATGAATACAGCCTTGGCGAGTCACTCACCAGGGCTGCATTTATGCAATATAGCGACCAATTGGCAATGTATTCATCCACTATTGACCTTCAAAGGGCTATTGGTTGGTGTGGAGCCTAAATGAATCCCTGACTGTTAACTCCTCCAGGGTGACTACGGCAGTGCTGGCAAGGGACTTGCCAGCACTGCATTGGTGCATCATGCCAACCAAGGGGCATGAACCTGGAGGCATCATGTGGCCCTCAACCCTTTAAGGGCCGCTGATGCAAAAATGCGTTATGCCCTTTGGTCGTCATGATGCACCACTGGCACCAATGAAGTGCTGGCAAGACTGATCACCAGCACTTCATTGGTGCATCATGCCGACCCTCGGAAAGTATATGTATCAACCCCGTAGGGTCAGCATGATGCTCCAATGAAGTGCTGGCAAGCAGTCTCACTAGCACTTCATTAGTGCATCATGAAGACCAATGGGCATGATGCACTCCTGTACCAGCGGCTTTTAAAAGGTTAATACCAAATAAGGCAGTGACTGCTTCTAGGTATCTTCCAGTACCAGCAGCCGCCGACAGGTGGCTCCCATTGAGTACTTAGCTGGTTACCGGTGACAGGAGGTAGTGATAACAAGGGGAGGCGGGATCCAGCGGCCACATTCCTGCAGCCACAGGAGTACTACAAGTGCTACCACATGGGGATACAAGAACCTAAAAGCTATACCGATGTAGCGGAGTGTTCTATGGGCGCCACCATTGCTGCAGCTGATTACCAGCGGTCATCACTGATAACAGCTATCAGATTTGACTGACGAACTGCCTATGTGCCGTACCTACACTACAGACAGATCTCAGCAAACCAGCCTTCCTCCCTAAATGACTGGGCCCTTATTAGGACGGATAGCTACGGATGGGCGAATCCCTTTGGTCACTGAAAGGGGTAGTGTCAGTCAGGAATTGCACGTCTGCGCTATGTGTATTATACTAAAAAGCAGGGGCGTAGGAAAAGGCCTGGGCCCCCCAAATCATGAAGGAGGTGGGGCCTGAGTATGTCTGGGCCCCCCCCCCAATATTTTCCAAGAACTCATAAACACAATGGAAAAGAAGCTAAAACTTTACATCTCTAATTAGATTATTACGGTGATGTCATAGGGAGAATGAGGGTCTGAGCGTAAAGTCAGATCCAAAATTTACCAAAAATCACTTTTCTATATGAATTCTAAATACGCATATATAGACGCCATCACGCATCAGGCGACAATTCGGTCGCAATGGTGCCCTCACCGGGCCCCCCCAATGAAGATTTGCTTCCTACGCCTCTGAAAAGGTTGAGGAGGGTGGGGGAGGGGGTAGACAGGGTAGCCAATACACTATCAACTTCAATGAGATTCATATCTAAATCAAAGGGGCAATAAAACAATTAAATAATTAGCTGGAATACACATCTAGGTGATGTGGTATTAAGGTCATTTCAGCATTGGTTGATACCTCAGAGGCGTAGGAAAAGGGGGGGACAGGGGGGCCTAGGGCCCCCCAATCATCAAGAAGGTGGGGCCTGATTATTTCTGGGCCCCCAAAAAAGAATTTGCCAAGAACTCATAATAACCCAGCAAATTGTCGTCATCTGTCGCCATGATTGGTCATCAATGGTGACTCCTTTTTGAGTGCTAACTCATTCCGTCATCTTTCAACACTGTGTGTTAGACTCATGTGGCATAGCAATTGCTATTCCTGGTGATCTTGTGCTATAACGACGTCATGTTCCATCTAGCGACATGTGTGAGCCACTTCACACAGGTTGACGAGGACTCACAACAATTTGCTGGGAACTGAACAAAGAAGCTAAGCCCATAAACTTTGCATCTCAAATTAGATTAATATAATAATGGGATAGGGGAAATAGGGTCCTGGACCTCAAATCAGATCTAAAATTCATCAAAAATTACATTTCTATACAAGTTTTATATAGGTATGTATAGGGGCTATTGCGCTTTAGCTGACAATTCAAGGTGGTCAAGGTTGGGCCCCCGCTGGGTCCCCCAATTAATATTTGCTTCCTACACCTCTGTATCCAAACTGTATCCAAACTGTGTCAAACTCCGTGCCAGGAACTTGCGCGGCAATGTTAAAAAACAGTTAAAGGTATCCAGATCCAGGCGTTTGACGTATGATAAGTCACCACTGTACAGGGGGTGTGTCCTTTGGGACAAATTGGATGCAAATACTCAGCAGATAGGCAGTAAGAAAGAATTCATGAACAAAATCTGAATGTATTTGGTGTATAACCGTCACTTGATAGACTACGCAATTATTTTTGAAAGATGTAATATACATGCTGCCTGCGGATAATCAACTTGTGCAAATCATGGTGATACATACAGCCCCTAAGAGGCTTTAGTTATGTCTTTAGTAATATTGTAATGATCTACACCCAAAATGATGCCTGCCTGATGTAACTTTGTACAACCTGATTGAGCGCTACACTATTTCTTTCCTGTTGCCGTGTTTTGGCCGATCTGAAAAACGTACATGTATGATTTCTGCCAATAAACTTGTTAAAACTCAAACTCTGTACTTGGGTGAGTTTACTTTCTGTGACATTCCTCAGGGGCGTAGGAAAAGGGAGCAGGGGGGCAGGGGGGCCTGCCCCCCGAATCACAAAGGAGGTGGGGCCTGGATATGTCTGCCCCCCCAAATTTGTCAAGAAATCATGATAAATTGAACAAGAAGCTAAAACTCAAATTAGATTGATATAATAATGGGATACAGAAAATGGGGGCCTGGACCTCAAATCAGATCTAAAATTCATTAAAAATTACATTTCTATAATGATTCTATATAGGTATGTATAGGGGCTATTGCGCTTAAGCCGACAATGCAAGGTGTTCAAGGTTGGGCCTCCACTGGGCCCACCCCAATGAAGATTTGCTTCCTATGCCTCTGCTCAGTCATGATGCACTAATGAAGTGTTGGAGACTGCTCACCAGGACTTCATTGGAGCATCATGTCGACCCTATGAGGTCAATACATGTATATAAACTCCCGAAGGGTCGTCATGATGCTCCAATGAAGTGCTAGCGAGCAGTCTCACCAGCACTTCATTGGTGCATCATGTTGACTAATGGGCATGATGCATTAATGCATCAGCGGCCCTTAAAGGGTTATACCAGTACACTCAATAACAGATAAATCAGCACTTGTTAGTGTTCCACCAACAGGTTACTGTCAGATGTAATCTCTATCAGTCCTTACAATCTGCACGTATTGTCAGCTCCCTTTCAGCTATTCACTCCTTTTCCTGCTATAGGAGTATCTGTCTGATATGAGGAATTACTGCATAAGTAGGGGCGCCGAAGAGGGAAAAGGGGACCCAGCAGGCCCCTTATTAAGCCCCTAATTCTGGCTAAATTCTAGGGTGAAAAGGGGTAAATAAAATAATTCAGCCACGGGGCTGGATATGTCCACCCCCCGGGTCCACCCATCCCCCCCCCCAAAACAAAAAAAATGATTATAATAGAATTTGGTTAAATTCTAGGGTGAAAAGAGGTAAATAAAATCGTAAATAATTCCGCCACGGGGCTGGATATGCCCCCCCCCCAAAAAAAAAAAAAGACCCCATAATAAAATCTTTATGACCTTTATCAGTCGTTACAATCTGCAGGTAATGTCACCTCCCTTTCAGCTAATAAATCCTTTACATACCACCGAAAAGCCTCGCCAATTTCAATCATCTTAAAATAGAGCTGAATAACAAACCTCCAAACCTTTTTGTAGCACTTAAGCTGTATTATGTCTTAAGGTATGACTAAGGTTCTTGGCGCCAAGTTCTTTACGACTAGAGATACGTTTTTGTATCTTCCTAGGTAATTCGTGATGGCGTACCAAAGGTACATAACAAACTAATCAATTATCAGTGAAAGTCAAGTTTGGGAGTGGCCATTGCATTTCAAGGTATTGAAATGGCCATGTGCTGCCTCTATTAAGCCTATGGGAAACCATATGCCTAATAAATTACCCTTTTTTTGTCGGGGGGAGGGGCAGTCACAGGCATCCCCCTCTAGACGCCCCCCCATCCACTATAGTTCGCCCCCACAGGTTTCCTCGTGCAAATCCGTTACTTTTCTACCATTGCACATACCTAAGACCAGTTATACCATTACCACTTTAGACCCACTCACTGTTTACCCATTCCAACCTATCAATTTCCAATTTACCAAAGAACAATATCGTTACTGTTGGAGTTCCTTACCATCCGCATACCTACATCCGGCGTGCGTGCGCACTGACTGACACAGAGCCACTTCCGGCTTCTGGAAATACCAGGATGATCATAAATCTCATCATGCGTGGCGGCGTTCTGACGGTAAGCCTTTTAGGGCCGCTGGTGATTGGTGCACCATGGTACATAATGCCCTTTGGGGGCCTTGATGGGGGCCGGTCCCCAATGTCCCATGTCGATTTTAAGAAATGATCATGTCACTGTGTCGATTTTAAGAAAGTGCCAATGTCCCATGTCACTAAGCTCAAAAATGCCCATGTCGCCATGTTGATTTTAGGGGTCTAGGGCATTGGTCGTCATGGTGCATGACTGCAGCCATACATTCATACACCGTGCCAACCCAACAGGGTTAATACCCCCAGAGGGTCGGCATGATGCTGCAATGAAGTGCTGGCAATCAGACTCGCCAGCACTTCATTGGTGCATCATGACAATCATTGGGCATGATGCACTCCTGCATCATACTAGCGGCCTTCTGACAACAAAGACGTCAGAAAGGACTCATGATACTTGAGTACAAAACATGATGCATGAATGCAGTCCCAACCAGACATGTATGCATCATGCCGACCCTACAGGGTAGATATTTACCCGTAAACTCCTGAGACCTGTTTCACAAGGACCATGTACGAGTAAGATTGGTGTACGAGCAAGATCACTCCTAAGGTCATCCTATATATTTATAAGATTGATCTTAGGCTTGTTAGCCTTAGGGGAAGTGTTTCAAAAGTAAATGGGGAGTGAAACTTACTAGTAAAGGGTCAATGTAAGAGTGACTTAGTGACTTATGACCAACATAAAGTAACTGATTTATGGGGAAGGTTGAGGGTACACATAAATGTGAAAAATCCTATCAACAAGTGGAATCCCACAACATTTTCTAATGCATGAAGTCAGGCATATATCAAATGGAAATTCCCCCTTTTAATACCATTTTCTATCTGGAATTATGAGGTAAAGCCATATTCTGCACCTAGGTGATCGATCTTACTAGCTGGATAATTGGCCTATGAGTGACCTTTCAACTGATCTTGATTACTGCCCCTATGTCTTATTGACAGCTGTTTCTAAAGGACCAGTCTTAAGTTTCAATATGAGTAACAGCTTGTTCTGAAACACTAGTAGTCATTCCCAAATGACTGATCTTAAGTGGTCACTCATAGAGTGGAAAGATCAATCTTAAATAAAGAATGCTTATGAAACAGGTCTCAGTGTGGTGTTTCACAAGATGGCAATATTTACAACTGGTTATAACTAGATGTGACAGCAGTTTTAAGATTGGTTTTAGGCTTACACTAGCAGGTGTTTCTACAAAGGCCACCAGTATATTCTAATATATTTCTCAATATGACTTGACCAAGATAGGAGTGGTTGTAACTTTAGAATAGTCATAATATGGTTATAGAAATGACTATTCTATGACCATTATTATCTTTGGCTTGTGAAACACCACACTGTGGGGTGTTTCAGAAGCAGGTAATGTTTACAACCGGTCATAAGGAGATATGATAACAGTTTTAATAGTGATTGTAGGCTTATACCTGCATGTGTTTCTAAAGCATTACCATTACCTTACTGTGCCTATAACTATATGACTGGTGAGAGATGATAATGGTTGCAGTTGTAAGTTTAGAATCTAAAAGTTTTAGAAACAGATAGTTAATGTTCATTATCATGTCCGGCTTCTGAAACACCCCACACGAGTGTTATCATGATGCTCCAGTGAAATTCTGGCTGTACTTCATTGGTACATTATTACGACCAATGGACATAATGCACTCTTGCGATAGGGGCCCCCAAGGGTTAAAGATTTAAGTATATGTACGTCAGAGGGCGAGTGTCTGATGCTGGTCACGTGTGGGAGGTGAGGTCACATGTGAATGTATTACGTCTGGGAACTATTCTTACTTAGGAGGATGGGGGGGGGGTAGTTGAGTGGGACACTGTAGGTTAGGGGGTGGGGGGATTATTACTTTTATGGCTCTATAGCCATACTTTTACTTATCCTTGCAACATGATCACTGAGGCAACGGGCAAGGATGAGGGGGAGGGGAAATATGAGGGAAAACAATAGCTCTACTTCCATAAGCTCAACCTGGACAAAGCGTGATCTTTAAAATTCCGTCTGCATCGAGGTCCCTTTTCACACAACTTGCCACATTTTTGTATCAATCCCCCATGAGAAAGAACATGTTACATGTAAATTGTTTTCATACAGAAACGTTTGCAATGCAAAAACATTTTTGGTTCTCGTTTCCTTTTTGGCAAGAGCCTCCTGGGATAGAACAAGAGGGCTCGAAAGGTGGTTGCCATTCCTGCGTTCCTGTTGCATTCCGCACCAATCAGCGTGCGGCAGCAGGAGACGCACACACGTCACGTGGGGTAGAACGAGGTTACACGATACACCACGAGACGCCGGCCACACAGTGGGGGTATAACGACCTACGTGTGTGGTGGTTTATGGCCCTCACATAGCGGCTATTAGCTAGGCCATTGGGTAGGCTTTCTAATGTTGGATTTATCCCCGATTTACCTGCATATTAAATTGTCTTGTTTCTCTTTTTCTTTTTCTTTTTTCCCCCTTTTCTTTGTCATGTCTCTCTGTCTCTGTCTGTCTGTCTGTCTCTCTCTCTCTCTCTCTCTCTCTCTCTCTCTCTCTCTCTCTGTCTTTCTCTCTGTCTTTCTCTCTCTCTCTCGCTCTTGCTTTCTCTCTGTCCCATTTTTTTGGCCGCTTCTATTATTTCTTAGATTTAACTGGTATAAGAACAGGAATTTCAGATCAGTGCAGGTTCATTAATATTAGGTCCAATGTTTTGTTTTATTGTCAGTGGTGGAAGTATCCCCACACTTTTTCAGTTGTGACTATAGATTATAAGTATATTGGAAAATAGTAGAATTTATAATGCTCATCCCCCCACTTTTTCAGCTGCTCCGCCCCCACTATAATGCTATTTTCAAAACACAAAATCTCCATATGAAATTATGGCCATGAAAATACCCAGCACCCAGGCCTCTATCCATCTTCACCAAAAGCAAAGATGGGATTTACATGAGTCTTTTGGACAATATGCATGTAATTAGTGGTCATGGTGGTTTCCCACCCACAACCCGCTCCCCTACCCCACTGCACCCCGGGCGCGGTATATGAATTAGGGCCCTTGCGCATGCAGTCTAACCCCCCCCCCCCCCACGTTGTAAGTATGCGGATATGGTGAGAGTGAGCTGCCCCCCAGCAGGGTACATATATATCATAATAGGAGTGTTTGAGCTATTTACACTGACCACAAGCAATACCAGCATTAATCAAAATATACATCTCTGCTCTGTCCCTATATATGCTGCTTCTAGAGCTGCTCTTTGAAGCCAGATCTGAAGCCACCGCATTTCTATACAAATAGGGCCCTTCTTATCCCTTTTTTTTTTTTACTAGAACTCTCATTAACTCTTATCGACTCATTTATAGATATGTACCTTTCTGATGTTATATCATGAGCCTTACTATATAATCAGGGACTTAAGCAAGTCTACTATAACTTCTACTTTTCTAAATTCCGTCTAAGCTTACTTAGCTCCATTAGGAGGGTATCTCAAAAAGATTGGGAAACCAGTTCTCACCGTAACTATTTGATCCTACAGTTCTCCTACATTTCTCACCCTAAGAACAGACTTCCCTGCTTGACTTCTGCTACAAGTGAACTGCACGGAAATAGGTCGAGTTGCAAAATAAGAGACTGGACCCCTCCTATACCACTCCCATAACTGACTCCCTCTTTACAATACAAGAGGGAATCCACTCCAGAAGGTCAGTGAGTTCAATTTCGAGTTATCACCTCCGACAGGATCAATTCCAAATCTTTTTGAGATACCCTCCAGGTCAATATATGCATCACTCCATCATGCCCACTGGTTTTCATGATTCTTGAATACGATAGTGGCCCGTTAAAACATACAAGTACTTACCGATTTCAATATAAATCTACTAGGGAAATTACCGTAATCTCCCGTATATAAGGCGCAGCCCGCCTATAAGGGGCACCTAGAGTTTTAGGATTTGATCAGAAAAATAAAAAAAAAAATCACAACTTTGTTCTACTGAGTGGATTTTTAAAAATCAAAAAGCTATGTGTAGCTAGTGCCCCATAGACCCGTATGAAATCCCTTATGTCCTACCAGGACTTCAGGGGAGTGTACCATATCAAAATGAAGGTCTTGATTTCCCCTATGTGGATCCAGGAAACCTCGCGTATAAGACACGCCTTATACGCAGGAGATTACGCTATATCTTATTTATCACGAATGCAGGCCTGGAGGGCATTTCTCAAGATGGTACAACTAGACACAACCAATATGACTTGAAATGCTCTACATCAGAGTGGGTGATCGTAGGCAACACACTACGACTACTCTGTATGATCAGCACTCAAGGCAGTAATTACATAGGGTTTGGTACGTCAGTCGTTCCAGTGCAATTATTACTAACCACTAGATGCAGGGCTGTAATGGCATTTAGCTGAGGGATCTCACTATGACTTGAAGGGAGTATAGTCGTACCATCTTGAGAAATGCCTTCCAGGTAAGCTTAAAGGTTTCATACTTTCTGAGCATCTCTTAACAATCAACTTAGTATTACCACATACATTTTATGTTTATGAATGTTTTTCTAAGCTTTACCAATCTTACTAAATATATATGTATTTTGTAATTTCAATGCTTCTCTGCCCCTAGTGTTTATCTAAGGCCACTTAAAAAAGAGTATCAGCTTCACGGACACCACCCGCACCAGTTAAAAAGGGCCACATCCATGCTTTTTATTGATATTGTCAGCAAAAAAAGTGTGAAATTTCCGCATCAGCTGAGAAAAAAAATGTCAATATCTCAGGTATCATTCCCTAGCGGTAGAAACAAGAACAGCATATTTTTCCTCTTTCTCTCCTCCACAATAGGAATATGACGACTGCATTGAGTTAACATTAGACTCATTAATGAAAATGCACAGAAATAGTACCTTCCAAATAAATTTGAGTGAGAAAAAAAAAAAAAAAAAGGCGCTCCCGCTTCACTGCAAAACCAAATAAAAAGAAATAGAAAAAAGCCTCCGTTCACATCCTTTTTTTCCAAAAAGTATCCGCAAAGCTAATAATCTTTTTTAAGTAGCCCTAAGCTCAGCGCTCATTCAAAGACTCGGTACTTAACCAGGCCACTACGATAAATCTTTTTTTTTTGTGAGTATTCATCCTACATATAGGCCAGGGTATATATACCCCAGATTTATTACACCAGTAAAACTGTAGCTCTCTGAGTTAATAAACTCAGTATGGAAGCCACATGGAAGCCACCTGTAGGCACTAAAAGGGGAACAACATCCGCTTATACCTATACCTTAGTCGCTTGTATAAGCACGGTGTCTTAGAATTAGTACCGGTCTCGAACAAGTCCCATGGCATATGGAACGCGGTATGGAGGCTTAGTGGAGCCGCCATTTTGAATTTTGCTGGTTGAGGTAAAACCCACTGATAACACATGCCCGAGTACGACTGCTCTACCAAACCAAGCTGCTAATCGTACAGAGCAGTCGTAGGGCAATACCCTAACGCTTTATGCCAAAGCTAATATGCAGGGCGTTATGGTGAGCAGACACAGGGGGAGGAGAAGGAGGGTAGGCAGTACCTGGCTCTAGCACATTTTCAAGGCCTCCTCAAACCTTATTCGCTTATTTGCAGGGTTTGGTGGTTGGGGAATTGAAATTGCTGAGTATACGTTAAAATCTAAATTATAATTATATAAATGCAGCTAAGGTACAAGGGCGGATCCAGGATCTGGAAAAGGAAGGGGTGCGGTCCAAAAGGAGGGGGGCACACCCTCTATTTTTGAGCAGATTTTGCAGTCCAAAATGTGTAATTAAAGTACTAGTAGAAAGGAGGGGGTGCGCACCCCCGCCCCCATCAAAAACCCCCACAAGTATAGTGCTCGGTTGAAAATCATGATTGCCTTGGCACTTATACAAGCTTTCACGGTATGCCCTGGAGGCTTTTCTATGGTAACTAGGTGCTATTACCAGAAGTTGTAGTGCTAAACATAACATGGTCCAATGCTCATAGAGGTAGAATGCATTCACACACAATTAAACCATTCTCAGAATACACTCCATAACAACAAGGGATCATTTCAGCAGAGTGGATATTTGTTTGATGTACAACTTTCCCTATTCTTTATTGTTTCAAGGAACACCTATCAACACCACATGTTTTGATGTTAAAAGAAATCGTAGAATATTTTCAGAACAATTATCAAAACCAGTGAAGCGAATTATTCTAAACGTGTGATCATAATTATTTCTGCTCCCACTTCTAGTTTCAGCCATTTTCTTCTTGTTCTCTTTGCTCTCTCATTCCCTCTGTCAATCCGAATAAAAGTTTAATCAACTAATCAATCAAAACCCCCTTTGCATCTCCTCTCCTTCCACTTTCTTCATTTTGGCAAGACTTTCGCAATGCTATGTCTAAACTCCCCCTTCCTGTTTCCAACCTTTTTATCACCCTGGAGGGTGTTGCTCCTATAGTAAAAGGAAGAGCTGGCTAAAAATCCCCTCATTTCCAGTCCTTTCTTTTCATGTAGCTATAACTTGTCCCTTTTGTTGCTCACAAGTAGTCATTCAAGTACGGTGCTAAAAAAGGGGGGTTTGAGTAGGTACCTAGTTGGGAGAAGTCAGTCAGTATAATAAACTATAGAGCGTGTGACATGAGTAGGTACCTAGTAGTGCAGCTCTCTCTATTTTAAACAAGTCAGGTGACTTTTCATACTGATGTGGTGAGTGCAAGTACTTAGGTGAAGCAGTGCATGACTTGTTTAGAAAAGACGGCACATACTCACAGCTCTTTTCACAATAGGAGCAACACCCTCCAGACCTATAACTACATGTATGAGGAATGGAGGTGGGCGCTGACCACAGCAGCAGCTGTACGTAGGCTCACACTGTCTCAGTGCTGAGTGAGACTGACCTACACATGGGTGTGAGTAACTCATAAACTTACTGCTACAGCTTAGACTCCCAGTCTAACTTAGAGGCCACCTAAAAATGATTATCAGCTTCGCAGATACCACCAGCATCAGTTAAAAAGGGCCATATCCATACCTTTTTATTGCCAATTTCCCTAAAAAGACACCTTAGGTATCATTCTATGTAGAAATATGATTTAACAGCATGTCTTTCCTCCTTTTCCTGTCTACAGTGGGAATATGTCGATTACATTGTGTTAACATTGTCTCATCAATGAAAATGCAAAAAAAATAGTACCTCCACAAAAGAAAAGATGAAAGACCTCCCAAGACAGTTGATATTTTTATTGCCATAGAATCCCATAGACCTAGCTTTACACTCCAGCCAAGAGGCAATCAAATAAAAATGGAATGCCATATGACGAAATGCAAATGGACAACGCAATTCTCAAGAATGATATTTCAATAAAGATGGCCAAGTTATACTTGTGTCTGTTCGAGAATACTATGAGAGCGTTTGATTTAAAATGGAAATGATTTTATTTTTATAAAAGGTTCCATTGTTTTGTTTTTGTGTTGTTTTTTTTTTCAGCCTATTAGGATTCCATGGTGTGAGATATTTTTACATATCCTGCTGTTTATGTTTTATGTTTTACTCTGATGTGCTTTGCTTGGTTGTGGTTTGTCTCGGTCTCCTGCTTCCTCAGTACCTCTACGATGTACTTCAGTAAGGTATGGAAGAGGTAGGTTTTAATCATGTCAGTACTGTGCCTATTGGTGACATTTTACACCTGTTTATCTGAATATGTTAAAGAAGGTATTCCTTGAGGTCTGACTGAAATCTGTGATATAAATGAGGCCCAAAAAAATAATGGTGTGTTTCCAGTTACATGACTTGAAAAGGGAGGGTCGGTAGGTCAGTTTTTTTTGTTGTTCTTTTTTTTATTATTTGATTTTGTATAGAAAGGTATGGGCAGACATGTTGGATTCTATGATTTTACAGTAGAAATACGAAAAACATAAGGAATGTGAAGCATTTAATAATTGTATACGAATAGATGATGGCCTAGATTAGCTACATGAAAAATTGATGAAAAATTGTGAAAATTAATGGAAAAAATGCTTAAAATTTCCCCAAAAATGTCAAAAACAATCCCAAAATAAATAAAAAGTTCCAGGGTCGGCCCTGTTTTGCTAACTGGAAACAAACTTTTTTTTTATGCCTGAGTAGAAGAGACGCTAGTTTATGTAATCCTGTTTTCAACATGTATCTAGACATGCTCCAATATATGCCAGTAAGATATTCAATAAGACACTATACTCCATAGTTCTAAATAGTAATTCAGTTGTGTTTCGTTTCTTATAAACCTTACTTCAAGTTTTGGTCTATGATAATTAACATGGGTAGAGCGTAAAAAGCATAACCATACAACAATTTTTCCAGTACAAAAGACATTATGATTTATTTTGACAGAATTCACAGCAAATTGTCGTGAGTCCTCGTCAACCTGTGTGAAGTGGCTTACACATGTCGCTAGATGGAACACGACGTCGCTATAGCACAAGATCACCAGGAATAGCAATTGCTATGCCAGGTGAGTCTAACACACAGTGGCGAAAGATGACAGAATGAGTTATCACTCAAAAAGGAGTCACCATTGATGACCAATCATGGCAACAGATGACGACAATTTGCTGGGTTACTTGTACCACTCGCTTCCGTTCATTGCCCATGCAGTTATGAGTATCCCTTGCTCCCTATGTCTAAGTACAATCATTAAAAAGGAGATGATATCAACTACAAGGGCCAGGACACTGAGTGAAACAATCAGTAAGTATTTAGATGCACACTTGGAGGCATTTGAGCCCTTCACCATGAAAAATTCACCATGAGAAAAGTAGAGATGTGTATTAAGTGCTAAAAGGGGGGGGCGCTTATTGAGGTATGTGCGCTAATTACGTCCAATATGGTATGTCAAGGTGTTTCAGGCAAAACTTACCTTTTGTTATTTAAAATCACCTTAATGTGCCTCCCACTGCGCTATTTTGGCCGATGTGATCATGTGACCTCAGGTATGACATCTTCATTCAGAATTGGTACCGATTACTTCACAGTGGGGTGCACATTGACTTCCCAGCAAATCCTAGTGAACATGAGTCATGCCAGGTGAGGAATGTGTGAGTACATTGAGTGATAACGAATAATGTCATTTTGTGTGATACAATGTCAACTCTCACTCAGCTTGACAAACCTTCACTTACTTCAGTAAGACCTGAGAGAGCATGCATCAACATGTGTCAATACTTGTCAACTCTCACACCGCTTCACATGTCTTCACTCATTTCCATAAAGATGTGAGGGGAACTGGGTGAGCAAGTGTCAACATGTGTCAATACTTGTCAACTCTCACACCGCTTCACATGTCTTCACTCATTTCCATAAAGATGTGAGGGGAACTGGGTGAGCAAGTGTCAACATGTGTCAATACTTGTCAACTCTCACACAGCTTCACATGTCTTCACTTATTTCCATAAAGATGTGAGGGGAACTGGGTGAGCAAATATCAACATGTGTCAATGCTTGTCAACTCTCACCCAACCTCACATGTCTTCACTTATTTCCATAAGGATGTGATGGGAACTGGGTGAGCATTCGTCAATACTTGTCAACTCTCAGGCAGCCTCACATGTCTTCACTTACTTCAATAAAGATGTGAGGGGACCAGGGTGAGCACATGTCAACATGTGTCAATACTTGTCAACTCTCACCTAGCATGACATTTCCTCACCAAGCCTTCAACAATAAGAGACTATGGAAACTGTATGGATTCTCATGGCTTGTACTTTGCAGAGTGGACCTATTGAGTAAATGTCAATATGAGAATTTATGTTTCACAGAGCAAGTTCCTTTCTTACATGGCATGAAATACATATGAATCAGGAACATAATGATAGCCAAGTATATGTGATTTAGTGCATACATTAGACATAATAGCTCATTTGTTTTGTCTATGGGACATAGCACTGAATTGGAACTGCATATGTTTTACATGATATCTAAGTATCTGTTTATCCTGGTTTGATGGGATATGAAGGTTTAATGTCTACTGAGCAGCTAGGTCACAGCTGATTAGAGCAAATATACAGGAACTCTTCATAGGCTGGTTAAAAAACTCTGTATTGAGTGGTAATAGGGGCAGATACTTTGTCCAACATTAGCATGACAGACTGTGTGAGGAGATGTGAGCATGCATCAATATTCGCCAACTCTCACCCACCATGACAGAACTTCACGCACAATGACACATTATGTACTATTCTGTGTTTTGATTGGTCCATTTCAAATTTCCCTCCCATTCCTTTGTTCTCCTCCTGCTTTCAAAACAGTCAGGCAGAGGCAGCCATGGAGAACAGATCTTGTGGTAGGTGGTCACACAGTTCTAGATTGATTTGACTTGAAATCCTATGTGATAAGCATTTATACAATAACACAATGATATTATCTACAATCCCTGAACATCTATCTTGTTGTTGAATTCAGCTATTTGTCTCAACACCCCAAATAAATGTAGAACTTTCTATGTGAGCAAGGCTAAGGGAAATTCTGGGGGATTCAGGCTGCCATATGGGAGTGGTCATTGTTTATCAACTTGGATGTGAGTGGGTGGTCAAAATTAGATTGCTGCTGTTTGTTTATGACCATTTCTTATCATTTCAACAGGCATTCTCAAGACTGATACAAGGAAACTTCAACTCACACAGCTGACAGAATATCTATCCATTTTCAAGCAAAGTGGGCAACACATGACATGCAAAGGAGATATATCTTCAATGGGAACCAGCATGAACAGCTGAATTGATGTTAATAAAGTTATGAAATATCAGAAATCCACAACCACCTGCAACCCCCCCCCCTGCCTATCCCCCACCCACAAATTAGTCTGTGTGTCAATATATGTGATACTGTGTCATGACCCACGTGTCAGTGTGTGTGATAATGTGTGATGACACATGATGTCATCATGTGTCATTGTTGGTGAAGGTTCACGCATGTTGACTCAACTTCACAAATTTGGCTGGGATGTTCATGCATGCATCATATCTTGTTATGGTCCATGATCACCCACGCGTCGAGTCCTAAGAGTGCATTGGGTGAGGCTGGTGCAGCATGACAAAAGTTGACACAGATTTGCTGGGTTAATACTTAAATTTGCATTTGGTGTTAAAGTTGTATTTGGTGTCATGGAAATGATTCTTGTTTCATACCTTTTCCTTAATTCATGGTAGCACCGCAAGTATAAGGCACACTCTGCAAATAAATGCACCCTGAGTTGAAGACAATATTATAAGGTATACAGCTGAGATTTGATTGTGGGCAATTCAGTATGGCTCTATAGTTGCACAAACCTAATATGTTGGTAGGCTATTTGTTGGCTCAAAAATTGACAGAATTGTCCCAACTTATAGATGTCTTGTCTCTAGTTTGTTAATGCCTTATCTAGTCTTTCCTACTTGCTCGACTTGAAGAACTTATTCTATATATGATTGTTTTTTCAAACCTCAAACTTCATAAATGAATTTCCTTTCTTCGCCCTAGGGTTCTGCTGAGGAGTGGCGGGGAGTGTTTTACACTAGTGCAGCCATTGCCTTCTTTGGTTGGTTAGTGTTTTTTTTTGTCTTTGCCACATCAGAAGAACAGCCCTGGGCAACAAAGGAGCCCTAAGCATGGGGATTGATGATGGTGGCATTCATGAAAATGGCGAGTCTGGTGGTAAGAACGTCAAAAGGAAAATTACCCCAATAGGTGTGGCTCAATATATCACCAATGACAAGATAAATGTACTAGTGAAGAAAGAGACTGTCACACATGGTGAAGTAAATGTCTGCTATGATCCTGTCTTGCTATTTGTGAGAATGTGCACACTTAAGTGGGTGTGGCGAGCATGGCTGGAGTTATAATTGTGTTTATACTAGGCAACAATGCAATTAGTTACTTTAAGTAATTACATGAATACACCAGGATACTGGTTAGGGTAAAGTGCTTTGGAGAGGATAAATGGAAAACCTTGATTTGGAGACGATTGTGTCTGCCAGAAATCATTTCTACTTATAAGATGGAAAATAAACAAATAAATACTGTAAGAAAATGTCACTTTCTCCTTTTCATTAATCTCGGAATAATCATATCAACCTGAGTTCACCAATTGTAATATTACCACCATCAACACTAGGATGATCCCCATTCCTCAATTGAAGGACGTTCCTGGAGTGGTAGCGCTGTATGCAGGAGTGTGAAGGTCGTTCCTCCATTAGGACTCAGTATGGAGGCCTAGTGGAGCCGCCATTTTGAATTTCGCTGGTTGAGGTAAATCCCACTGATAAGACATACCATGATGGGTACCTTGTCCCTGGTTAACACCCACTTCCAGGGATATGCTTGTCCCATCCTATCAGTTCTTATCAGTGTGTGTCACTGGAACCAGCTCCAGACCAGCTAGTGCCCAATTTAGTGGTCATGCTCCAGTGACCACAGACCAAAGCTCAATCCACACTTAGGATAACAGATATTACATGACACTGGTGCTTTTAGTCGATTTAGACATATTAGATCGTTATTTACAGAGGAACCAAAATACATATAGAGAAAATCTCAACATCCTGTTAAGGGCAGATATGCTCCCTTTCCATCAGATTTCCATTCAATCTTTTTTGTTTCTTTTGATGTCTCCCTGGCTAAGATTAAAAAGAAAGACACTGAAGACAGAAGAAAATATGCTTTTCACAATGGTAATAATATCTCAATCTTGGATTTTAAGTGTGTATATTTTAAAACATGAAATACAACTTAAAGGACTTTGCTCAATCAAGGTATGTGGCAGATTGTAGGAATGCCTTCAGGAAGTGTAGTCATAAATGATACCCCACAAATGAGGCATGGATTATTAAGTGATTTTAAATCGCTGGTATAGACGGCGATATTCTACATTAGGTTAGCACTAGCCTGGTTAGAATCAAAACCATATCCATCCTGTAGGATTGCCTCAAGTGAAGGGGTATCTTAAATGGGGGTGTACCTTATATGCTGGGTTTTTGGTATCTATCGAAAATCCCCAAGAAGATTGGAGGGAGTAGCTATTAATAGAACTATTTTTTTCATCAATAAGCAGAGGCATAAAAGGATGGGGGAAGGTATGCACTCAAACACAATTTGTATTTATTTCATGTTGAGAACGAGCCTTACTATAGAAATGTATGGGAAAAGCCATTCCCCAACAGGGCGTGAAGAAACTGAATCTCATTCTCCATGGCCCCATTCTCCACTGTGATGTCATCAAAATAGCCTCAAACCCTTCAACCAAAACTATCCTGATGAAGAACCTTTAATAAGTTCTAAACTTTGATCACATCAACTGCATGAATGCAGCCCTGGTGAGTAACTTGCCAGGCTGCATTCATGCATCATGGCAACGCTTTGGGATTGATACACAGATAGCGGGTCAGCATGGTGTACCAATGAAGTGCTGACGAGTAGACTTGCCAACACTTCATTGGCGCATCGCACCAATTAATAGGGAGGATGCCCTTAGAGGGTTAAATTCTTCTCCATAGGACCACTACCCCAGGACCACAACAAGTGTTTACTTTTAGGTGTGAAACTTGAGTGCAGCCGGATTAAAACCAACCAGATGAGAAATAGTGGCATTTAATCACCCCACATATTGTGGGTGGATTTATAATAGGGAGCATCTCACCGCTTCATTAGAGCATCATGACAATATTCCAGGAGTGTATAAATCCTGTTTGGTCAGCACGATGCATGAATGTAGCCGTGGCAAGTTATTCGCCAAGGCCTCATTCATGCATCATGACGACCAATGGAAATGATGCAGTAATACACCAACTGCCCTTAAAGTATCCGGCTGAAAACAGATGGGTGCATTAGCGCTGTGTGGTTTTATAAAACATCAAATCTAATTTGATTTGGGATGGGCTTAGGTGATTTTAAGTTCATTAATTTTCCACCTGAAGTCATGATGTCAGTAGGTTATATTTCATTGACACTTGCACTCTGTAACCCTTTAATGCGGGTATTCCACTGCTGCCGAAATTTCGGCTGACCGACAGCAGTGAAATACCCGCTTAAGGGCCAGGTGAAGCTATAGGAAAGGGTGACTTAATTTGAATATAAGGATGATTTTATATTGGTTATGCTTTGTTCTTCAAAGTTTTCAGGAAAGTGTAAAAATCTTTTCCAAAACTTTCTTTTCAAACATCACCCTTTCTTTCTGCTTATCTATAACGCCAGTGAATAACGTTCAGAAATCGCATTATTGCATTGATGCTGTCACACTTCAGAGCCTTCACCGTCCCCTTATACCAATGTATGGGGGTGGGGAAGTTTGAGAAGTTTTGAAATAGAATATTCTCCCTCCTATAAGGTGCACCTGTCAGGCTCCATCCTTATAATTAAGGCATGCCTTATACCAGTCTATACAAAAATCTTTCCTCTGCATTTAGCAGGCCCAGATTGATTTTGGCAGGACCGAATACCTCAAAATTATTATTTGTCCGATTTGGAAGCTGCAAAAGCCAAAATGTAACCCAAGGCCCCAAGTACACAGCTAGACATTTAGTCCTGCAGTCTGGCAATTTCCGGCAGCCCGGCAGCCATTTTGCCCGCAAAAGCCGGTGTCTTGTATAGGCTACTTATACATGGTTACTACAGTAACTCCTAACTCCACTCAGTAACCTTTCCACACCTTGTTATCCTGCCCTCTGCAGGTGCTCTGACTCTACCTGATATTACTGCCAACACCTCATCCATTAAAACTCTTTAAAGGCCGATAGTGCATTCATCCCTCATGCCTATTGGTTGTCATTATGGATTAATGTAGCCCTGGCGAGAAATGATGGCATTTAATCACCCCATATATTGTGGGTAGATTGATGATGGGGGACATGTGTGATGAGAGTCTCATGTCCCCATCCCTTTCACCCTATAGCACTAAGAACAGGTTAACCCATAATGGCCGATATTGATGGCTGATAATGCATTGATCATTTGATGTTTGATGATTTTATTTAGCAGCCAAAAGAGGATAGAGGGTAATATTGTGTTTTCTTCTCGTCATCATATGCATAGCAAATGAATGTTATTACTTTTTAATGCATCATGAAAACACTACAGGGTTATTCGAATCATTCATGAAAGATAAACATAATGCCCCAATTCAGTGCATTCATGCATCGTGCTGACCAATAAGCATGATGCATACCATAGTGGCCTGTTTGAGCGTGCCGGCGCTTATAGATTTCAACCCCCCTCTACCCCCAGCCCTTTTTCAAGACCGGCACTCATTCCAAAACTTAGATTATTGTGTATTCAGCACTTCATAGGGGCATCATGCCAACCCTCAGGGAGTATGTATCTACCTGTCATGATGCACCGATGAAGTGCTGGCGAGACTGCTCACCAGCAGTTCATAGGAGCATCATGCTGACCTTCGGGAGTTTATGTTTCTACCCCGTAGGGTTGGCATGATGCTCCTATGAAGTGCTGGTGAGCAGTCTCCCCAGCACTTCATTGGAGTATCATGACGACCACTGGGCATGATGCACTCCTGCATCAGCGGCCTTTAAAGTGTTAAAGCGGTAATGTGCCTTCAGGGAATGGATGACTGGGCAGGATAACAACATAGTTCAAGATTGTCTGCCCTTTTTGCTGCTCACAAGATAATTATAGGGTATGCAGGTAAGGCTGAGTCTCAGGTATCAAAACTTCCCCCATCTTGCATTTTTACCTGTTACATAACTGTCAGCAAATCAGTGTGCATAGCTACAGAAAAAAACAACTTTAATTCTGTTGAAGTGTTTTGATAAAAGAAGGTCGACAAAAAGAGTTTCCCATAACCTTGATGCTGCTTTGGTGTGTGGAAGGTGGTGTAAAGCTAAATTATAGACGAGTTCTCAAGAGTTCCAGTTCAGCTCAAAAACAATTGGAGGTCTCCATTGGCAGTTCTAAATGCCTCTCTTTGGACAGTTATGTCTCAGCTTGGCCAAAAGTGCCTCAGCTTGAACAATATGTCTCAGCTTAGAGAGAAGTGTCTCAGCTTGGACAGAAATGTTTCAGCTTGGAAAAGAATGTCTCTGATTGAACAGAAATGTCTATGCTTGGCCAAAAATGTCTCAGCTGGGACAGATATTTTCACTTATACCACGATTTCTGGCTTACACAGTGCTTTTTGGGGTCTATTCCCATCCACATATCTGTCGATATTGCACACCCTATAGGCTGTAACATCAATTTTGGAAGGCATGCGGTTATCCATGGAAGGCATGCAGTTATCCAGGATAACCGCACGCCTTCCATGTCACATGTGACATGTACTTCCATGTCACATGTGACATGTTAAAACCCATGAAATTTTTCCAGTCTCAGATCCCTAGTCCAACTCCCTATGCATTGCGCCACAGGGACTGACGAGAAATGCTTGGTTCGAACCACGTCTCGATATGATACAAAGCCGTGTGCGCTGTCGCTGTCCGCTGCCGGGCGAGGAGGTGTATTATACACAAACATAACCGCGAGACGCAGTGAACGGAAAAGGCGCGGTGGTCTAGCGGTTAGCGCTTTAACGCTCAGCCGCGTGAGGTACACGGTTCAAATCCCGGCCCGGGCGCATCTTTTTTCGCCGTGTGCACTGTAGCTGTCCGCTGGTGGGCGAGGAGGTGTATTATACACAAACATAACAGCGAGACGCATTGAAATCTTTAGCCGTGTGCCGCTGCCTGTCAGAGCCGAGATGGGCGCTGTAGCTGTCCGCTGGCGGGCGACGAGGTGTATTATACACAAACATAACAGCGAGATGCATCTTTTTTCGCCGTGTGCCGCTGCCAAGCCTAGCCGACACCGGGGCTGTTGCTGTCCGCTGCCGGGCACCAAGGTGTATGTACCTGTGTACACACACAATGGCTGGCATCGAGTCCCGGGGAGGGGGAATAATTTTTGTTTTCAACTTGAATTTATTGGTATTATATTGATTATTTATTGGTTTCGTGGTATAAAATAAGTAGTCAATGGATAACTCATGACTCGTGGGGGTTATCGACGATAACGGCCTCGTGTTATTATCCGTCGATAACCCCCACTCGTCATGAGTTATCCATTGGTTACTTGTTCATTATTTTATTCTTATTCCAAAATGTCACCTATTTCAGACAATAGGATGAACAACCATGTATGCATTTGTCTATATATTGATACTTTGTATTAACTAAATTATTTCTTAACAGATCCAAATGTAGTGTTTAATGAATTTACTTAAAACGCAGTGATTTAGAAATGGAATAAACCGTTTTCAAATCCAAAGAAAAGAATGAGGATTTAGCCTCCTTGGAAAGATATTAGATATCTGATGCTCATGCAAGTCACCTTGGTAAACACTTTGATTTATATATTGATTCACCTACAACCATTAAAGTTGAGGAAAGAGGAGTTAAGGATACAAAACCTTCTAGCGGGTATTTCTAAGCATGCCTGAGTGCATCACATATAATGGATTCATATATTATTGGTTACACTAGAAGGGCTAGATACGTCCATTAAGGATGTACATGGATATACTTAAAACATTCTATTATCTATGAGGAGGAAGTGGTTCTTTATCAGTGTTTATGTTTTAGGGGCCACTAATGCAGGAGTGCATCATGCCCACTGGTCGTCATGATGCACCAATGGAGTGCTGGTGAGATTGCTCCTCAGGACTTCATTGGAGCATCATGCCAACTCTCCGAGAGTGTATCAATCCTGATTGGTCAGCAAGATGCATGAATGCAGCCATGGTGAGTTATTTGCCAAGGCTACATTCATGCATCATGACGACCAACTGGCATGATGCATTAATGTATAAGCGAACTTTAAAGTATCTGGCTGAAAAAGATGGGTGTGTAAGCATAGGAAGCAAATCTTCATTGGGGGGGGGGGCAGCCCTGTACTTTTAATTATCATGCACCCACTGCTCCTACCCTGCTAACCACCTGTGTATTTTAGTGAAGGGCCTGGTCACGGCTGAGTGCACACTACTCTAGGGGCCAAACCAAAGGGCCAGTCATTTTGCACTACCAAAGGCAATTTATTATGTCACTCTGATACCTATGATATATGAGTAGCATATAAAGTTGTTTACTAGTGGCTTTGCCACTAGAGTTTTAGGCAATAGAACTATGACACTGGGGAGGTCGGGGAGTACAGTCAGTCCAGGCGGCTGTCACGAGTTGGGGAGTGTACGTCCCCCACACGTAAATCAGTCGTGTACAGTAGGCCTAGACCCTATTATGTTACCATAGTTAATAGGCCTACCCAGGGGACAGTAGGCCTAATGCTGCCCCCTGTTATCTCACATTAGAAGCGCATCACTTAGTGACGCATCACTTAGCAATGGTACTTTACTTAGCAACCAAAAAAACAATTTTACACTCTCCCAGCAGATACTCTCAGAGGTTTAAGTTTAAGGGAGTTTCTCTGGAACTACTCATCAGATCTTAACATATGACCAATCAGATTAAAGGTCTCAGGGAGCGGGATCCAGATAGTTAATCAGAGACAGGATTCCCATTTAAATAGCACTGTGAGAGCTGCCGATCTCTCCGAATCGAGATCCAAGATGACTGAAAACACACACAAAAATGATGAATTTGAAGAATAGAAAATCTATTGGCCAAAGTATAGATTAAATACAATTTCAATACTGAAACAATAAGGCCAATTAAGTAGGTATTTGATAATATATTCATGAAAATATTTTGGCTATGATTTCTGAATAACAGGTCGAGTTAGCTGGCATTTTCATACCTGGTTCATAACCTGAAAATTTTGCTTCATCTGGTACCCCACGAGTACCCTAGGCTTAAGTCATCAATAATTTTCTAGATGTAACCAGCGATCTACTAACTCATTTTTATATATAGTGTAATCATTATTTTTTTAGCGCCTCCCACGCCGCGTAGCGGTGATACCGCGAAGCGGTATGGGAGTGCGCTATGATGATTTCATTTGCCCCATGTGATGAGGTCTCACAATAACAGTGGGAGGCGTTTTTTTACGCGGTCACAACGGCATTTCTTGTAACAACATTTCACAAGTGTCACCAAAATCGGGAAGGGAAAATCACATGTAAACCTTGTCCACCAGAATCTTGCAAGGTGTACAAAGTGCCTAGTTAATGAGTTTTCTGTGGGTGTGCTATAGCTGTGGTCAGTGGTTACAACAAGGCATCAAATACACAAACATATCACCCTATAAACCCTTCCTCCAGGGTTGTTAATTGACATGATAATGAAAGCACTGCCTCCTGTTCTGAAGTTTTATTGTCCTTATTTTCAAAGGGGAACACCAATCACTAATAAATGTGTTAATCACCACACAGTGAGGCGGCCTGTCAGGTCGTCCCAGTTAATAACCCATAGATACACATATACACCCCTGGAATGTTTCAAATTCAGTGTGAAAGAGAGGAAAAACACCAGAGAGAGAATTAATGAACTTGAATGCTGCTATCAAGAGGCTGATACTAGGATAGTATTCCATTTGACACATTCACTTGCTGACACTCCTTTTTCCACAGTTACAGTGAGAGCCAATGATACATACATTTTCCTCCTGTTATTGTATCATATGAATCGGTACTACATGACTCAAGATGTCATTCCAACAGTCTGGTTAGATGATGGATTGTCCAGTAACAATACCAGGAGAATGATAAGCATCTCCACCATGGTTAGAGATCTCGAATGTAGCATGGTGAATGCCATACTAGGACTACATGCAATCACAGGCAGTGATTATACACCTGCATATAATAACAAGGGCAAGGTCAGGCCACTTTCTCTCATGCTCAAAAGCAAAGATTACACTGCAACCTTAGCAAAGCTTGGTGAGGATGATGTGAACCTTGACAGTCTCACAAAAAAAATACAACCCTGGGTGTGTGCTCTGTATGGAAAGCCAAAGTTAAAATCTGTTAATAAAGCCAGGTTTGCAGTATTTGAGGAAAAATACAAGCCAAAAGATAAGGGTGAATTGCTACAGCTAGTGAAAGGGGCAAATCCCAGTAATTTTCCACTAAGCCAAGATGTTTTGACAAAACAGGTACAAAGAGCACATCTAGTAACATCCATGTGGAAATGGGCATGGAGTCCGAACCCCATGAGATTAGACCCTGTGGACTATGGGTGGAAGATGGTCAATGGACACTATGAAATACACTGGTATGACTGTACTCAGATTCCCAGGTCAGTGCAGGACATCCTGGTAGAAGGTTCACTTGAGGTTGATGATGTCGATGAAGAGGAGATGTCATTTGGAGAAAACCGCTACGGAAGAGATGAATCGGAGGGAGAAGAGAGTGATAAAGACTAGTAATTTATTCATCTATTAACATTTCTCTCATATGAAACACCTGTTATGAAACCTCTTGCCATAAGGACCTAAACTAGAGGTAGAAGAGCTCTGTTAATATGAAGTACTAAGCCATTTGCATATATATATATATATATATATATATATATATATATATATATATATATATATATGGTAGTAAACAAAAGTGCACAATGGTTGATATTCATAAGCATTCGGACAAAGGAATTACGAACATCTACATACTGACAAACAGTACTGGTGGACTAACTTTATTTTTACACCAGACCATCTGATATTGATTATCTTCAATCCTGACACATCTCTAAAGCTTTGATAGATGATTTGACAACAGTTTGATCCAAGAAAACAGACAGGTAAGAGGATTTTTACAATATCTTAGGTTGAAATAGAACAAATTCAATGGTTTTATGGTGGCCATCTTGGAAATTTCAAGAAAATGTGCGCACTGAATATATGAGTAGCAAAAACAGATGCCTGACCCTAGAATAGATGGGTATAGAGACCTCTATTATATGAATATACACATGATTCCAACTCACAAAAGAAACGAAATCAGTTCCTGAAAGAACATGAGGTTACCGACTTTGACCTAATTTTGCCGGAGAACGCCCCAACGGATTTTTGTAAGACTCGCATTTCTGAAATCAGCAGAAAATTCTACATAGGAATCAACTTTCAAACCTTTTGGTCACAAAAACAAAAGTAAAAGTGTCTGGGCTCTTGGACTAATGCCATATGTTGCCTCATGTGTCAGCCACTACAGTAAATCTAACTGATGTTGTCAAGGAAGCTGATCGCTTTGTCAGGGAAAAGTCAGGGAATTCCGAAGTGCCATGTTGCTAGCAACCATAGAACTATAGACCCATGGAACATAAACCAAATTTCAGTCTGGTTACCCCATGACCTATATTTTAATCGGGCCAGACTTGTTTTAGCATGAAATTAACAAAATGTAAGTATATCACATATTCACTCTAGTGAGAACTTGAAAATTGTCTTGAACAGCATTTGAACCCAGAGAGGGCCAATATTAAGGAGAAGTCTGACAAAGGGGATATGCTTGATCATCATATAACCCCCTAGGATGTTGAACCAGATATCCTTCAGGGGCAATTTGAGAGAAAAGGCCTTATTCAGAGATGTGAGATTAGGAAACTGGGGGGAAGGACCTCAGTATATATAGGATTGGATTTCGAATTTCGGTACAGACACCCAAAACTAGAGGGGGGAGCAGTGGCTGTCAACTTGTCAAAAAGCGGGGTAAGAATTAGAAATAGGGCCTGACAATACCTCCCGCAATACATTGAAAGGATTGCACCCGGTATTTCACTATGAGCGATCTCTGAGTGCTTAAAGAATACCAAAAGGAAACAGGGTTCTTTCTCAGAAATTTTATAAAGAGAGGCATTAGCTAACATGTGGTTTGGTAAACCTCAGATTAGATTCACTTTGGGATGGGTTGAGGTGGATCAGTTTGATTAATCATTCACCTTTATTTAGATTTTGCTTTACAATGGCACCTTGATACTGTTACCTTTATAACACTTTCAAGGCCACTAATGCATTAATGCATCATGCCCATGACATCTAAAAATCTGAAAGGATTTTGAACCAAAAAGTGTTGCCTAGCAACCAGGAGGGCTTAGATAAGCAGTGACGCAAATAAGATCAAGAGGTCCAAAAACCATTTCTCACGGAAAATATGCATAAAATTACAAAAAATTACACTTTTGGGAGTTATTAGGAACTTTAGTGATACTGACTAAAAGGTGGCAGCATTGGAATGTAGTTCCTATTACTGCCACTAGGGGAAAAAGGGTGGTCCAATTTAGGAGCTGGTCCATATTAGGTAACTTTCCCCTACATTCCTGGAGGGTTGGCACGATCTCAAAAGAGGTTCTGATGAGCAGACTCACAGCACTTCATTGGGGCATCATGCCCACCGATGGGCATGATGCACATTTTTACGAGCAGGGCTTCCCTAGCCCATCCCAAAAAAGAGAAAGGCTCACCAGGGCTGCATCCATGCACCATGAAAATCAATAGGCATGATTGTGTAGGGGACCAGAAATCCCCGTACCTGGTAGATTGACTCTCAGGGGCCAGTTACCTGGTAATCACTGCTCCCCTAGTGTGTATCATACTGATCCAGGTGTAGTTGGAAGGTGGAAATATCAGGCAAGGGATCGTGGTGTAATGGTTAGCATGCTGGAATGTCATGCCAGAGATCTGGGTTCAAGTCCTAGATATTTTCACCGTCCCCTACACTGGTAGGATCACCGAGCCAGTCCTCGCGCGACTTAATAGGGGGATGGGGGGAACTCGGTGCCTGGGCCTGTATGATGCAGATACGCTTCGACCCTGCCAGTACTATGTACTGGTAGGTCAACTGGGAATCAGGAGTGTCTCAACACTGCTTGATATAGCCCAACCAATCTGTTTGGGAGGAATGCTTGATGCTAGTTGGCCATTGTTGAAGCTGGTTGGGAGGAGTGTAGGGGACCAGAAATCCCCGTACCTGGTAAATTGACCCTCAGGGGCCAGTTACCTGGTAATCACTGCTCCCCTAGTGTGTATCATACCAATCCAGGTGTAGTTGGAAGGTGGAAATATCAGGCCAGTGATCATGGTGTAATGGTTAGCATGCTGGAAAGTCATGCCAGAGATCCGGGTTCGAGTCCAGGTGATCCTAGATATTTTCACCGTCCTCTACAATTGCATTCTTTGTGATAAATGGATTAAAAGCATTCTATTGTCCTTCAAGATCTAACCCCTCACACCACTCAGTAACCTGTCCACACCTTGTTAGTGCTCCCCTATACAGGTGTGCTGACTCTATCTGATGATGTATTGCCAACACCTCATCCATTAAAAACCCTTTAAAGGCCGATAGTGCAATTAATGCATCATGCCTATTGGTCATCATGATGCATGAATGCAGCCATCTTGAGCTGTATTCATGTACCATGGCAACCTATTGGGTTTGATACGCAGTCCGCAGGTGCATCAATGGAGGTCCTGACGAGATTCACCAGCACTTCATTGGTGCATCATGAATGCCCTTAGAGGGTTATTGTCTTCTCCATCGGACCACAACAACAGCAAAGTGTTTACTTTCAGGTGTGAAACTTGAGTGCAGACAGATTAAAATCAATCAGATGAGAAATGATGGTATTTAATCACCCCACATATTGTACGTGGATTGATAATAGGGAGCACATGTGGGGACAGTCTCATGTCCCCATCCCTACCTCACCCTTTAGCACTAACAACTATTCAACCCTTTCAGTCCCCGATAATGAATTGAAGCAGCATGACCAAGGTGCATCAATCGAGGCATGGCTAGTCACCCGCCAGGACTGTATTTATGCATTGCACTGACCATTCACGCCTAGTGAGTCAGCATGATGCATCAATGAAGTTATCATTGTTGCATTGTGATGACCAGTCAAAATGATGCACTATTGAATTAGCAGGCAAAGGAGGGTTGAGGCTAGTATTGTGTTTTCTTCTTGTCATCATATGAATAGTGAATGAATGTAGCCCTGGTTATCCATTTTACAGGCATCATGACAACCCTACCGGGTTATTAAAAATCATTCATGAAAAAAAAGCATGATGCACCAATCCAGGGTTTTGAGTGGCAGGATTGTTGTTTGAACTCTTTAAGGGTTCCTCATGCATTTATGCATCATACAACTCCTAAAAGGTGACACATAATTGTAGTCCTGTGATTCTGCTCTCCAGGGCTGCATTCATACATCATGCTGACAAAATAAGCATGATGCATATCGTAGTGGTCTGTTTAAGTGCCCTCGTGCTTATAGATTTCAACCCACCTCCACCCCTGGCCCTCAATCAAGACCGGCACTTATTCAAAGCTTAAATTATAGTTTATACTTCGATTTCAATGTGTGTGTGGTGCACATATGCACGGGCACTGACACATTCCTCTGTTAAGTTATCAACCTGTGAAGCACGGGATAGCCACTTAGTGCCACTAAAGTGCTGTAAAACACAAATCAATCAATCAATTCGATTTCAATGCTACTTTCCCCCCGGAGCTTATTCAAGACCAGCGCTCATTCAAAGACGGGGTGCTTACAGAGGCAACTGTGGTAAATGCACTATCTGCCTTTAAAGTACTAATGTGCCTTCAGGGAATGGATGTCTGGGCCGGATAACAAAATAGTTCATGACTGTCTGCTCTTTTTGCTGCTCAAAAGATAATTATAGGGTACAGAGTTGAGCATAGTGTCAGGTATCAAAACTTCCCCCATCTTGCATTTATATCTGTTACATAACTGTCAGAAAATCAGTGCATAGCTGCTGGAAAAATAACTTCAGTTGAAGCATTTTGATGAAAGTAGGTTGACAATAAGAGGTACCCATGACCTTATACTTGACGACCTTCAGCTCTGGGAACTCAGTGGTGTAAAGCTGAATCGTAGACAGGTTCTTGAGTCCCAGATCAACTCAATAAGCAGATAAGGACCTGGCTGTCTCCATTGACAGAAATGTCTCAGCTTGGATAGAAATGTCTTAGCTTGGACAAAAATGTCTCCATGTAACAGGAATGTCTCTAAGTGGACAGAAATGTTTCTCATTGGCCAGAAATGTCTCAGCTTGGACAGTAATGTGTCAGCTTGGACAAAAATGTCTCGGCTTGGACAGTATTGGCTCAGCTAGACCAAAGAGTGTCTCTGTTTGGCTGTTTGGACAAACAATGTCTCTGCCTAGACAAGCAATGTCAAGCATGGACAAAAATATTTCAGTTTGGACAAAAGTGCCTCATTACATCATACATCGTGACTAAAATGTCTCAGCTTGTATAGAAAAGTCTGTGCTTGGACAAAAAGTCGAAGCTTAGTAAAAATACACTCAGCCTGGACAGTAATGTTTCAGCTTGGACAAAAATGTCTCTGCATAGACAGTAATGTCTGAGCTTGGAAAAGAATGTCTGTGAACAGACAGAAATGTCTCTGATCACATGCTCTGATTGAACAGAAATGTCTCTGCTTGGACAAAAATGTCTCTACTTTGACAAGGATGTCCCTGGTTGGACAGAAATGTCTCCGCTTGCGCAGAAATATCTCAGCTTGGAGAGATATGTTCAGATATTGTCACTAATTATATTCTCATTCCAAAATGTCACATATTCACACAATAGATTGCACAACCGTGCATGCATTTGTCTATATGTTAATCATTGATACTTGTAATGAAGTAATTTACTTCTAAAAGGATCAAAATGTGCTGTCAAATGAATTCACTTATAATGTAATAAAATGATCTGTTTTCAAAACCAATGAAAAGAATTGTGTGACGTCACATTTTCAAAAACTAATTTTTAAGGCCTATATTAAAGACATAATAATTAGCTAGAAGGGAACTACACAAGGTCAGTACTGTAATGGTAGTCACGAAATTTGGGGGCTGTGCCCCCAACCTCCTGCCCATAGTCAGATAAGATTCTATTTTACCCCCAATCCCTGTTACTCAGGTAAAATTCTAATAAGATTCAGATAAGATATTATGATTATTATTATTGAATGCTGAGTCGATAGTATGGCTGAAGGGGGACGGGGGGGGGGGTCTAGCCAAGTATGACGTAATTTCGGAAAGGGGTGTTGGCTTATGTGTGACTAAGTGTGACAGGGGGGTGGGGGGTGTCGAAAATGGCCAAAAAAAGTGTAACATAATTATGGACGGCCCCCTAATGCACTTGCGATGAAGCATAACTTATGACAATTGGGTAACATTTCATAACGATAAAACAAAAGTTCAGACTAGAGTGTTAGGGTCAATGAACTCAGGAAAGCTATTTGAAAGGTAAATCATTTTTTTTTGAGCAGCTATACCTATGGTACCTACTTGATTCAACATATGGTACCTACTTGATTCAACATATTCATGAAGGCTATCTAACTTGAGCCAATCTATGTTCATCCCCTGGTGTCAGATATATACCTTTTCATTGCAGTGTTAGGCAAAGGTTCATGAGTCTGGGAATCTGGGAGTGGTATCACGCATGCTTATCAGTTGCCATATTGCTCGACACCCACAGGGATGAGGGCGATGCGGCAGCTGATCGGCAAGTGCAAAACCACTCCCAGATTCCCACACAAGTGCTCCTTTGCATTTATCTCATGATTTTGAAAGTGTATCGGCCATAGTCAGCCATATATCGGCCTCATACGGATGTACATCAGTCGCATCGGGCTTGCATATGCTTTGTTTACAACACCATTTTGAATATATGACGTCATCAAAAGGTCACATGACCATGTTGTTTAATACGAACCCCATGTATTACACACCACCCGTGTAATATGGCGTCATAACGTAAAGTCTATGGGCTCTCAGTATTTCAACCATGAGATAAAGTTTAAATCCTACCATGTTGTGGATGAATATGAGATATGGGGTGTGTATAGTTTGGGGGTGCTGTTTACAATCAACCCTCCCCTGACTTTTAGTTTATCAACTCACCAACTCTGCATAGGGACAGGAAAACAACATATCCTCTGTCAAAGTCTACTCCAAGGAAGAACAAGCAACAAAAAGAGATTCCCATGACCTTGACCTTCAGCTGCTCCACTTCACAGTAATTAATAGCCCTTTTTGTAGTAGAAGTCTGCTTGGAGAGCATTGCCTATGATTGGAGAGGTATCTATCCCAGTAAACACAAAACTTTATCCTACATAGCAAATTGGTAGATATCAAAACGTTTAAAAACAACTTAAAATGTTATGTCCTTGTTAGGTTTGACTCCTGCCTTGATGTCCAAAGGTGATCACAGCATGGGCTCAAATCCTGGGGTCAGCAGTTTTGAAAATTACTATTCTATTTTTCTCATTAGAGATGGAAGGTTCAGACCTGTTCAGGCTAATGTAAATCATTTTATAATGTAATTGGTTTAGATGTTTAGATCAATAGGTTTCTTTGATATTTCCTTGCACATGAAATCACATTTGTTCTAAACATCCTGGAATGTAGCAACATTTTCAGATGATTCTACGTAGTACATCTATGTAGTTGGTACCTAGAAACTATGTTCTTTTAGGTTCATACACATGTCTGTGTTTACTGGGATAGTAAATGGCTATGCTTGTAAAGATTGAGCACCAAACAGTAAACCTGCTGGCTGACAATTGCACACAAAAATACAAACAACACATTCATCATACCACATTTCACCACTAGAATTTATGTGTCTGATCTACATTCAGAGCACAAAGTAGAAAATTGTCCAACGAGATGCATCCAACAAACAGACTAAGCTGTCACATATACACTGCATTAGCGTATATTACCGTTATGGCTTGACATTGTCAGGGCCGTTAATGCATTATTGCTCATTGGTCGTCATGATGCATGAATGCAGCCCTGGCGAGTAATTCACCAGCGCTACATTCATGCATCCTGCTGAGCCTACAGGACATGAGCCTTGGTATGATGCTCCAGTGATGCTCCAATGAATGCAGTCCTGGCGAGTAACTTGCCAAGGCTGCATTCATGCCCTCGCTACAGTATTGAATACCCCCTGAAGGGTCGGCACGATGCTCCATGCACTTCATCGGTCCATCACACTGGGCATGATGCTCCATGCACTTCATTGGTGCATCACACTGGGCATGATGCACTACCGCATTGGTGCATCACACTGGGCATGATGCACTACCGCATTGGTGCATCACACTGGGCATGATGCTCCATGCACTTCATCGGTGCATCACACTGGGCATGATGCTCCATGCACTTCATCGGTGCATCACACTGGGCATGATGCACTACCGCATTGGTGCATCACACTGGGCATGATGCACTACCGCATTGGTGCATCACACTGGGCATGATGCACTACTGCATTATTAGTGGCCCTTTAACCCTTTCCATCCCTTTTTCAAAAATACAGTGTTATAGTCCTGCATATATGCAGTACAGGGAGTTAAAGGGTTGATAAACTTTGACCTCTTGTCAAGGTAAAATATGTCATGAATACATCACGATGCACCAATGCAGGAGGCTGTTTTGGTGCATCATGAGGACAAAGGAAGGACATTAGCCCTCTAGGGGCCACCATTGAAGGAGTGTATCATGCCCATTGCTAGGCATCATGAAGTGCCTGGATGCTGCTCTCCAGCACTTCACTGGAGCAGTTAATGGCTTGTAACTCTCAGTGGGGCAGGCTGAGAGTTACCGACAGAGTTTTTGAAAAGAGGGGGCGCCCCTCATTTAGCCCCTAATTTTGGCTAAATTCTAGGGTAAAAAGGTTAGGTAAACTCTTAAGTACTGGGAAAAGGGGGGCCCACGCCCCCACGCCCCCACCCTCTAAATCCGCCACTGATATCTACTGGTTTGTAAAGTACAACCTATAAAGGAATGGTTGTTAACAGTCTATCTAGACCAATCATGATGGGCCATGAGTGGCTGTTAAGGACTCAGATGAAATGAACAAGGTGGGTAGTTAAAGCGTCTAGACCAATCACTTAGGTGAAACACTGCACTGAGTGGTACCTTTCTATTCATAGAACCTCCATCAAACTTGCCAGAATATGTTAAAATGAGACCCAATTTGCTAAATCTAAAAATACACAAAGGTTAGGGACATATGTATGATGCCATATGTAAAATCTGGAGCCAATACATATTGTATTAAGCTCAGGGGAGCTAGAATGGAAACACATTCGTATTTTGCAGAGTTAAATTGACTGCTATAGTCTATACCCACAACGTTTGTGTCCATGGGTATAGGGCTATACTACATGCCGACCATCTGGGACCAACGCTGTAGGCTTGAATGCAGCATTGGCAAGTTACTCGACAGTGCTGCATTAACACATCCTTGCCACCAATGGACATGACGCATTGATGCATAAGTAGCACCTAACAGGTCAGAGGATTTGGGGACTTTTAAACATAACAATATCGAATAGAGCCTACAAGTTGAGAGATGAACAATAATGAGGTGAAATACCATAATGGCCCGTATAAGTGCCTGGGCACGCATTGATTTCAATCCTACCGTACCCCTGGTGCTTATATGAGACAGGTGTTTATTTGGCACTTAAGGGCCGCTGATGCATTAATGCATCATGCTCATTGGTCGTCATGATGCACCAATGAAGTACTGGCCAGACTGCTCGCAAGCACTTCATTGGGGCATCATGCTGACCCTACGGAGTTGATACATCCCAGAGGGTCGTCATGATGCTCCAATGAAGTGCTGGCGAGACTGTTCGCCAGCACTTCATTGGTGCATCAGGATGACCAATGGGCATGATGCACTCCTACATTAGCGGCATTGAAAGGGTTAAGCAGGCTTTTACGGTAGATGTGATATAGAGGTGAGACCAGGCTCCCTGTGGTGCCCCTTGTCCAGCTGTAGAAGGATAACTCGTAACTCCTTTGTACCTCATGGACACACTCTGCCACCCCCACTGTGTCTGACAAATAGCTACATAGATGATGGGCTACATAGAGACAGACATCCTTTACTCCTTTTACGCTGCTTTTGCCTTTGTGTATCATGCCCACCTATGCCTCACTCCAATATAAAGATGATAACGGTGGTCCAACATATATTTCAGTCTCATGCTTACAACAACATTATGTTGTTCTTGGTATACCCAGTAAACGCAGACACACGCACCAACCTAAATGAACATAGTCTCTAGGTATCAACTATGTAGATGTCCTACATAGAATCATCTGAAGATGTTATGTCCTGAATACGTTCCCAGAACGTTTACAACAATTTCACATGATTTCATGTGCAAGAAGTATCGAATTTTACTACATTGCACATTGTCAAACCATTCTAAACATTCACCCAACCTAACCAGGACATAACATATTAAGTTTGATATCTACCAATTTGCTACGTTGGATAAAGTTTTGTGTTTACTAGGTATCTCAGGTACATGTATACATGAGCAGGGCAACCAGAATTTATGCCTCTAGACAAGACCTCTAGAAGCTGTTCAAAGGCTGCCCTTATGGTCAGGTTATGATTTAGACTTTCATAACATGTTTGTCAGAATGAAGGTTGATTGATGAGGGTTATCTTACAAGGAAGGATTCTGGGTAATACTGGGTTCACTGAGTACATTTACATGGAGCTCAGTAATTATTAACTTGTCCCTCTGCAGGCTGTTGTGAAAGGATTGGGAACTACTTCTGTCAGAGATGCTATTCACAAAACGGAACTAACTGACCTCTGGGAGTCAATTGCCTGTTGGGTTGCCACAACGTAATTGGTCATAGAAGTGGTTTAGGAGTGGTCGGGAATTAATGAATGCTTCCCAATTAAGAAACAATTTCAAGCTTCCCAATTAAGAACCAATTTTACTTCTCTAATTATCTGGCCTACCTACTATGGGACGCAATCAGGTGGAACCAATCATGGAACCAGTTCCCCTGACTTTTCCCAAAACAGTCCTATTCAGAGCAAGTGAATTCTATAACATTATCAGGTGGGAATCTGTGTCTCAAGGTGGAGAATGAAGGGGAACTGGAATGTGTGTTAGCTACAGTGAGAATTGATTTCCCAATCATTTCGCAACGGCCTCCAGCTGACATGTTCCATCCCTATTGGCATCTGGGAATCAGAAAGAAGTATTACATATAAGTATTTGGAATGCCACCTCTAGAAAGCAGCCATTTTGAAATTATAAAGCAGTTATCTTGGTACCATAAGACAGCCATTTGGAAACCAGTACGCAGCCTTTTTATACTGGAAGGAGGCCATCTTGGAATCATTAAGCAGATATCTTGGCATTAGTTAGTGGTCATCTGGAGGACAGCCACCTTTCTACCATTTTGCGACCAGAAGGCAGTCATCTTAGAACCAGAAGTCAGCCATCTTAGAACCAGAAGGTGCCCATCTTTGAACCAGAGGGCAGCCATCTTGGAACCAGAAGTTGCCAATCTTGGAACCTGAGGGCAGCCATCTTGGAAACAGAGTTCAGCCATCTTGGAACCACAGTTCAGTCATCTTAGAAACAGAAACCATCCATCTTGGCACCAAAGGTAGCCATCTTAGAAACAGAAACCAGCCATCTTGCTAGCCATCTTTGAAACGGAAGTCAGGCAAAGGTAGCCATCCTAGAACCAGGAGGCAGGCATCTTCCAAACAGAACGCAGCCATCTTTCAACCAGAAGAAATTCCTCACAAGCTATGATTATGTCCATTATCTCGGGTAGCTCTCCTAGAGCTATCACTGAAAGCACCAAGGTCGTCAGACTGACGATACCCAAAACTACAACCTTAGGTACTCAGATTGAGCACCAAGGGTAGTCAACCTAATGGGTTTAGGTCAGCACACTCACCCAAGGTAGTCAAACTGATTACATAATGTTGTTAGAGTGACAACCTTGGTGCTGACTACCTTGGGTCCTCAATCTGACTACCAAAAGCTGTAGATTTGGGTATCATCAACTTGAGCACCTAAAGTCCTCAGCGGTGAAGACTTTCAGTTGAAGACTGAAGGCCTGATCATCAAACATGAGTGGCACATACCTGCCACCTTGTGAGTATGTTACATATTGTCAACAGAATGCCATAGACTCATACTGGGGAGAGGTAGACTAAGGGATTTCACTCCATGTAAGGTGCTGCCCCCTGTCTGTACCTCTTCCGACGACTCTAGGTCCTCAATCTGACGAGTTTAAAGATCTGCAGGGTTTTCAGTGTAACCACACTGCACAACAACATGAAAGTTAATAGTTCTTTAAAAGAGGCATTTTGGCTTTGTCTCCCATCTGTTGTTGAGGGGGTAGTACCCGCTGAATGTTGACTGGTTCCCCGTCTGTATGCTTGGGCAGAACACCGATTGATGCCGGGGAACAGCATAGGCTGAATGCACCTCGTGATAATGACCCAGGGTTCTGTACGGTGCCAGGAGGCATTACGTAAAACTGTTCCTAATATACAATCCATGAGCATAAAGTACTCAGTAGACCCGGATGTTCGTACTTCCTGTCTACAACAATCCACAACAACATGACAAGATTTATAGGGAGGGGGGGGGTGAAGCAGGCCAGTGGGGGGAGGGGGAGGGGGAGGGGTATAAGATGATGTATGGTAACAGCCTCCTGCTGCTTATGATGTAAACCTTTCACCCTTTAAGGGTAGAAGAGCTCACTTGGTCCTTTGGAGGTACATCTTAGCCATCTATCCCATCTGGTAGTCATGATACATGAGAGCTGAGCTACTCGCCATTGCTACTTACATCTTTGGGGCATCTAAGCATCAGCTCAATGCATCATGCGCATTGGTGGTCATGATACATGAAGGCAGCATTGGTGGGTAACTCACCAGCGATAAATTCAAGTATCATTCCAACCTTAAAGCAGGAAGCAAATTTTTTTATTGGGGGGCCCAGGGGTCTCGGTTGGGGGGGGGCTGCTATATTTTTATATAGGCTTATATAGGAGACCTCCTCATTATTGGGGGGCCCAGGCCCAGGCCCCCTGCCCCCCCCCTTTTCCTACGCCCCTCCCCTGCACTGTCGGCATGATGTTCCAATGAGGTGCTGGCGAGCAGACTCACCTTCATCGGTGCATCATGACGACCTATGGGCATGATGCACTCCTGCATCAGCGGCGCATAAATAGATAGAACTAAACGACCGTGGTGTACGAGGTGGCCGATCCACCCCGAGGGGTGGATCAGCCACCGAGGGCACCAGGGGAGTTTAGTTCTATATTTATTTTATGTTTTTAGAGTGTCTAATTAACTGAAAATTAGCAAAATCCGTTACCGTAGTCCCCCGTACGAGCGGCGGTCCGCCATTTTGAATGTTTACATGCACCCAGAACGAGGCTGCAGTGGTGGATCTGCCGCTGTGGTGGATCGACACACGTTACGCCACTGGGGGTGTGGCGATCGACGGCGCAATGCTATCTCTACGGGAAGAAGTTATTCACATAAAATAAAGGGTTAAGGCATACAAGGTGCACGGGTAGTGACATGTGTAAGGGATATTGAAGTGGGTGAGTAAGTACAGAAGTAGTGTGTTAATCACCATTGTCACCCATATTGGATGTATTAACATGTTTATTCCACCATTGGTAAAGTCTCCCAGTGAAAAAGCGGCACTAAGTGCAGTAATGTCATAACACTGTTGATATTGATCAATGGTTTAAGGGCCACTTATGCATTAATGCATCATGCCCACTGGTTGACATGATGCATCAATGCAGCCCTGGTGAGTAACCTGCCAGGGCTGCATTCATGCATCATGAAGGCCCGATGGGGTTGATAGAGTCTCCGAGGGTCGGCATGATGCTCCAATGAAGTGCTGGCGAGCAGTCTCGCTATAGATATCGTTTTGAAACCCTGCTGGTTTAAGATTAGTGCCGATCCCAGGAGGGTCGGCATGATGCTGTAATGCAGTGCTGGCGAGCAGTCTCATCAGCACGTCACTAGCGCATCAGGCCGACCACTGGGCAGCCCTTGAACAGTTAAGAGGTGACCAGTTGATCCCCTGAAATAGAAGGACTTTCAGTACATTCAGAATGTCACCCAGTTTCAAAAGAAGGTCGAAGGCCCCTTACCATGGGGCATCCCCCAGGTCTGGTGGTCTGACATAATGCGGGGGTGTGAGTATAAGTTTATAGGACACAAGAAGGGTAGTGAGAACCACATGTAGTACATGAACATAACACCAGGAATGCAGCCCCCAGCAGAGTCTGACCACTCTACATGTTACTTAACCCCTTAAATACAGTATGCTAACTAAATCATTTGGGGTGAGTGAGTGAGTAATAGATGTTTAATGCCATTTCGACAGCTAAGGTCATATTCATGGTGAGAACGACATTACACAATTTCACAGGGTAATGTGTCAGTGCCTGCGCATATGTGCACCACACACATCCCGAGGGGATAGGAAAGAGGAGAAATAGACCCTTTTAAGTGGGCTAGGGAAGCCCGCATACCCACTTGGCAGAAAAATGTTATTTCATAACGTTGAAAAATATCCTTTTCAGATTTTTCAAATATTGGTTTTAAACGAAAAAGAGGGTTAGAAAAGAAGTTGTTTTTTTCTTATTCTGTAAACATATATTTATCTCTAGGTTATAAAAACGTTATTACGTCATTTTGAAGTTGAAAACCAAACGGTGTTACAACGCTGAAAAAAAACGAGCATTGAAACTAGCCTATGTTGAAAAACGTTTTTCAATGCAACGTTTTTTTACCTAAACCCTTTTCCTTACGTTCTCTGATGTAATATAAAATGTAGATCAACATGGTAAAAGGTACGCCCGTGTACCCCCTCGCGGGCGTACCTTTTACTGTGTTGATCCACAAATGTTCATTTACAAATCATGCCTGTCATTGTGGACTTTGGCCCTAAGGTGTGGGTCATACGCTGATCCTTGGTAAGAGCCATTTTGTTTGTATTTAGTTTAACACCTTCCCCTGGTGACAGGACGTCCGATTCAAAGTGACCAAAATAAGAGTCTGAATACTCACACTTTATTTGACATTTGAGAGAAATGGGCCTTGGTGAGAGGGATTTAAGCGAAATATGGATTGTAGGTGAGATGGATTTTGGTCAAAAGGTGCCCTTGTGAGTCATACATCCCTGTCTACGACATAAAATGAATGCCCCTCCCCTCCCCCCCCCCCAATTGATGCTTCAAAATGACAGGAATGTGGACCTAATAGGTATCAGCTGGCCCTTGAAGGGATAAAAGTAAGTGGTCACCCAGATCTCACCCCACCCTTCTAATGAGCAGTAGCCGCAGAACAGCAGTACAAGCCTTCAGACTCCATTCTTACCTGTCACCGTACTTACCCCGGCTTCCCTAGCCCACTTAAAAGGGTCTTTATCTCCTCTTTCCTATCCCCTTGTGTATCTGGGGCACACATGCGTGGGCACAGACACATTCCTCTTTGAAATTGTGTAATGTAGTTCTCGCCATGAATATGACCTTAGGGAGCGTTCATTATTCATGACTTGGAGGGGGATGAGCAAATGGAGAGGGGCAGATTTTTTTTTTGGGGGGGGGTATTCTGATGGGGGGACCCTTTTTTTCAACCTATTCTGAGGGGGGGGGGTAATTTTTCTTTCAGGGTATTATGTCTGTCACAAACCACGCTGTAGTTTAACTATGCATCCAGGAAGGGGGCAAAAATTTTCAGTGCCTTTGACGCTGGGGGTGACACAAACTTCCCTAAAGTGATACACTCTCAACAGTTAGGACAAAAAGCTCGATCTCACCACTCCCTTGCCCAGACCTGTTGACTTTCACATATTTGGTGTGAGTCTCACACATTAGGGGGAGCCCAGATGTAGCAAGAGTTAGCGGTGAGCTTGTCCTTAAATTTGGGGGTGAAATAGTTCTCCATGATCTTTGAAAATTCTGAAGATTCTGGGAAAAGTCTCACTCCAAAGCTTGAGCGCTCTGGTGATGATTAGGATATTGGTGAGGTAAAATTACCATAAATCCCTGAGTATAAGCTTACAGACCATTTCATACACCAGGGGCATCTCGTAAGGATATTGGTCTAAAAACAGGATGTGGCTTATAAACAGGGTTTAACTCCATAAAACAGTACTACTAACACTGTAATTTTTTAAGCCCTAGATTCAGCTTATTGCTTCGTCCAAAGTTGGGGGTGCAGCTTATATGTGGGTGTGGCTATCAAGCATTGTTTTACATTACATTAGTAGAAACCTGTATCATATAGTTCCATTCAATTGTTCACTCCTGAAGTGATTAGAAATAAGCAAAACTGTCCCCCATATAAATGCAGTCGGGAGAGTCTAATTGGGAACTTTGTGAAATAGAACTAGTAAGAATAGAGGGCTCTGACTACTGAGTACATATTCATGGAGCTTGTGCTGATAGTGGATAAAATGAAGCAGAGAAAACTAGATCTGCTGTGGGGGATGCTATTATAGATGGCACAAAAATTGAACTACTCGTATAGGAACTGAGCTAGGTGTATGAACATGATGTTTAACCTCCTTTACCACATTATGTGACACCTGAGGAAAGTACACCATTTACACAAAGGTTGATGAGAATCGGTCTGACTAAGGGACATCTTGCAAGTTATTGCCATATGGTAAATCCTCAGTCAGTCAATTCAATGTAAGTGAACCTTTGTATCTACCATATCTCACTAGATGTTCAAAATTCAATCCAGTTAGCATGGGAAAAGACAATATGTAGCCAGTCAGGATGCTATGACTGGGTGTGAGATACAGGCGAGGGTTGTATGTAACAGAGTGTCCCTTGGCTAAACCTATGAGGCTGCTGTTTCCAACTTCAGACACCACTACCGTAAATTATGAAGCATTGCAGGATGACAGTGTATGCTAGTTCATGTCAAGACAGCTTCTTGGCTTCAGTTTACAGACAGTTTGGTCCCAGGTTTGATGAAGGAAGATACAAGGCAGTGGTTTTGATAGGCCTTACTGGTAGTCAAACCTGTCACTTTTAATAATTATTTGTTGCAGGAAATGCTTTGCTGATCGGCTTTGATATCAGTGCACGAATTTAAAGCGGGGATAGCACGGCAAAATACAATATGGGTACCTGCTCAAAGATTGCTCACAAGTCTGCAGGAACCATCTGACGCTCTGATTGGTTGAGGGGTGGTCATGCGACCTTAATAGCGCTGGTACGTCTTAGCCATGCTAGGCCCCCTTTAAGCTAAAATGACCATGGCCAAAGTTGGCATCAGACCATATAATATTAAGTGTGGAACTTGACACGGCAGACATTTCCTATGGGCTCAGCATTCTTTAAGAAAATCTACAGACCGTGGGGGGGCACTTTTTTTTAGCCTATTCCAAGAGGGGGGCACTTTTTTTGCAACCTATTTTGAGGAGGAGGGCAAATTTTTCTTTTGGGGTATTCATTTCACCAAATTCTCGCCCCCCTCCCCGCCATAAATAATGAACGCTCCCTTAGTTGTCGAAATGGCGCTATACACCTATTGCTCACTCCCCCTCATACTGACCCTATACTGTAAAACAAATGTGCCTATACATGGGTGCTCAACATTTTTAGGATGTTATGCCATCGCTTTTTAGGAAGGATGGACCTTCACTCAGTCACTTTTTATGTATATGACAAAGTGGCAATGCACTAGGAACTTTTGAAATTGTCGTCGTCTGTCATGTTCTAAAACCCCTGTGTCACGAGCGTCAATTTTGAAAGAAAAAAAAACGGTGTCATGAGCGTCAATTTTTAAAAAAAAAAAAAAAAAAACCTGGGTCACGAGCGTCAATATTTAAAAGCTCCTGCGTCATGAGCGTCAATTTTTACCCATGTATGTCTATATATATAGGCATTGCACAGAACCCACTGAGGTACCAAACCAGGCGTAGGTGGCAGAAAAAGACTGGAATGAGGAACTCTTATCTGGACAAAGAGTGTGTTGTTTTACTTCACATAAAGCCCCAATCCTATCTCACCAATCTTAGTTACCATTAGATACCCCGCAATTCTTGACTTCCTTAGAAAGGAAGAATTTGGCAGAGGGAGTGGAGACCACTCACATGAGTCGCTCTGAGGCTGAAAAAAGTATAATTTACTGGGCAGTTTGCGTCAGCAACCACAGCATTTGGTAACAACTATAGGTCGATGTAGCAAAATATGAGGATTTTCAAAATGGTAATTGACAACGTTTTTTGCAATTTTCTGATGTTTAATGCAAATAGTTATTATAACATCAAAATGCATAGTGTGAGTATTTTTTTTTTCTTTTCTCGTTTTTCTTTTGGCAGACGATTCCATGGTGAAAACCTCTTTGCAAAACATTTATATATCTAAAGATTAAAGCCAGTAGTTTTGACCATATTAACCACTGTTAACCCCTAGGTTTTACCACAAAGTGACCTTTTCTCTCTGTGTATCACCTTTTCCTTGAAGGGTATACTGTGAATTCATTGCGCACGCACACTGTAAGAAAAGGGCAATCTGGAAGTGATGAGTCTTTGATGTTATACCGTATTGGTCTTTATTTTATGTCAATAACTTCTTCCCATAGGTTTAACGTTGAACCGCCGATCGCCACACCCCCAGTGGCGTAACGTGTGCCAATCCACCACAGCAGCCGTTCCAGTACCATAGCCTCGTTCCGGGCGCATGTAAACATTGTAAATGGTGGACCGCCGCTCATACGGGGACTACGGTAACAGATTTTGATAATTTTTCCTTATTTAAACCCTCTAAAACCATAAAATAAATATAGAACTAAACTCCCCTGGTATCCTCGGTGGACGATCCACCCCTCGGGGGGGTCTCCCCCTCGTGGTGGATCAGCCACCGAGGACACCATGGTCGTTTAGTTCTATCTATGTATAAGCGCCGGGTATTTGAATAAGCGCTGGTCTTGAATAAGCGCCAGGGGTACAGGGGTATTGAAATTTGAAAGCGCACTATAATTTAAGTCTTAAATAAGCGCCGGTCTTGAATAGGGCCTGGGGGTAAACCCTACTTGATATTAATGAGCGCCCCGGCGCGTATACACACCACTACGGTACATCATAATGACCACTGTGTGTAAGGAATCCACAGTAGCTGCTGGTATGCTGCTTTGTGGTTTTACACTATACTGGTTTTCCACTACTAAGAACCTGTGTGTTGTCATTTATGTAGAAACAGCTGACAAATGTCAAATATTTATGGGCCTTTTTGGTCCCCTGAGTCTCCCCTCCTTTTATTCTTCCCCTTATACGTAAATTTTATGTATGCTAGGGTTATAGAGCAGTGATCATTTTTTTATTATTACAGGGCTGTCACGGCTTTCCTAAGAATGGCTATTTTCCTGGCGATTGTAGGTCATTCGGCCCCAGCCATTTGGCCCCCTGGCATTCGGCACCTAGCCTTTCGGCCCCAAATACGTCATAATTCCGTCATAACTTCGACATAAATACGTCATAATTTCGTCAGAAATACGTCATTTACCCTTTCTCTTAAATCCTGTTCTTATTTATGTCATAACTTCGTCATAAATACGTCATTTATACATCATAATTCCGTCATAACTTCGTCATAAATACGTCATCTACCCTTCCTCTTAAATATGTCATAACTTTGTCATTATTACGTCATAAATTCGTCATTATTACGTCATAAATTCGTCATTATTACGTCATAAATTCTTCATTATTACGTCATAAATACATCATAACTTTGTCATTAATACATAATAACTCCTATTGCAATTTACTTCATAAATACGTCATTAATACATCATAAGTATGTCATAAATACGTCATACCCATTCTAATCTTTTTTTTTTTTGCCACTGGTTTGTCCTGCAATACATTACAAATACATAATAAATACATCATAATTATGTCAATTTTATTTGCCATGTAGCTATGACGTAGATATGATGTATTTATAATGTATTAGGGGCTGAATGGTAAGGGGCTGAATGGAACGTGCTGAATGGTCAGGGGCTGGTTGGCTGGGGGCTGAATGGCCCGAACCCTTTCCTGGCAAATGCTTAGGATTATTTTACTTATTCGCATCTGGGCATCTTGTGTGTTTGACATGGAATGTGATTTAACGATACATGCAGCGTCTTACATAGTGTATTGTGCCTGACATGTACATTGTATGTCTTTTGGCTTAGGTCGGATGAGATCTACCCATGTATAGGTATAGTAAGCCAATAAAAAATAATTTCAACAACAAATGTGATATATGATATCGATTGCCTGCACAAATCAATATTAGGGAGTGATCATATTTTAAGAACAGGGGGGGCTGGTGGGTTTGCAAGTGGACGTGCGAAAAAATGTCGACCTACCCCCTCTCGAGGGGGTAAAATTTTTTTGACCCCCCCCCCATAAGGGACAAAAATCGTGCGAACATCCCCTTTTAGCCTATAGTAACGCTCGGGGTTTTCCACTGAAAACAGGTGAAATTATTTTGACCTCCCCATCAGAGGTGTTGAAAAAATTCTGACCCCCCGGTAAAGGGGTTGAAAAAATTCTGACCCCCCCTCAAACGCACCAGCCCCCCCCCCCTGTTGTTAAAAAATGATCACTCCCTTACATAAATCCGATTGAGACGGCTTTGTTATTAGTTTTAAGTTTTCTAGTTCATTATGTGACCTGATCTATAATTATCTAATGCACTACTTAACGTCTATATCAAAAACTTGTTTTTATATCAAAATCGCTATCAATATGATAATCGTATGAAAGTCTATGCCTGTAACTGTGCAGGTGAATCTGAGCTGAATGATTCTGGCAGGAGGTGGGACCCCTCCACACACACAGTGACCAGTGAGGTCCCAGGTGGGGGTTGCATGTACTAGTACCTCTGTCATATATATAATTATAATAAATGCACATATAGATTATAATACACTTTGTAAACGTTTTTTATGATTTGGGTGAAAGAAAAACACGTTTTTCTCACATTGAAAACGGGTTTAAGATACATTTTGAACCGGTTTTTTTACGTTTTTTCAACGTTTGGTTTTTCAAAGATTAAAAAAGAACATTCACAAAAACATTATGTATTTTCTATGTCAAAAGGAAATCGTGTTCTTTAACCTAAAATAAAAACAGAACGTCAAAAAAATAAACGTGTCTTTGTACATGTTTTGATGTTCTTTTTACTTTGAAAAAAAAACGTTTGGCAAACCTAATAAAGACGGGTTTCTTTTTATGTTGGAACGGTATATGCACGTAGTACGGAGCCCCTAAGAGGACAGGCCATGAGGGTACTGAACAATTCTTGCAGATTCTGAACAATTCTTGCTGGTATTGGACAATTCTTGCGGGTACTGTATAATCCCCCAGTATCCACAGGAATCCCCCAGTACCCGCAGGAATCCCCCAGTAATCGCAGGAATCCTCCAGTACCCGCAGTAATCCTCCAATACCCACAGGAATATTTTTTGCATGAAAAAAACTTTTTTTGGTGTGTCCTTTTAGGGGCTCCGTAATACGGGGCAGCTAGCTATACTACTTTTAATATCTTTACATATTTTAGGCTGCACTCTTTCTTCACTGTACTTGTATCACTTTTTATAACACTATCATGTGGAATATAAATGTTCATCAAGACTTCCTGATATCATGTAACAAAATGATAACAAACCATCCTTTCACCATCTCCACACACTCTAGCTCCTTAAGGGCCGCTAATGCATTAATGCATCATGCCCATCGGTCGTCATGATGCATGAATGCAGCCCTGGCGAGTAACTCGCCAGGGCTGCAATGATGCATCATGCCGACCCTGCAGGGGTTGATACACTCCAAGAGGGTCGGCATGATGCACCAATGAAGTGCTGGCGAGCAGCCCCGCCAGCACTTCATTGGTGCATCATGACGACCAATGGGACTGATGCACTAATAGAGCTAGGCTGAATTTTCTCTCCATCGTCTTAGACCGATCCTAGACTGGAACTTCCTGTGTGTATGTCAGTATATTGCATCATGGAAGTACTGGAACAAACACCATTATTCTAAGCCCTTGTCTGTGGTCTTTTTAAAAACCCAGTGGGCACAGACTGCTGAATCCATGTTGAAAACTGCCTCATCAACCTTGCCCAACCACATTTCAACCAGCTCTCAACATCGGGGTAAATAATAGTTGTTTTTTCTTCTTCTTTTTTCATCTAACATGCAGTACCCTTGTACACCTTTAGACACTTTCATAATTGAAATGTCATTTTTCTCTGGAATTGCACCGGGATTATATTCCTATCGTTGGAGTAGAGAAATCTGATAAGATATGCCCAAATACCCGTTAAAATGGAGAAAAGAAATAAATAACATGATAAGATAAGCTAAGAAAAACACCCTCTTAGAACGATTAAATTCTACGGGGGGGGGGGATCAAGAGCTCGAAGGCATGGGTGGGAGGAGTTCAATAAAGGAATTATATCAGGTTCAAATAGTTCAAACAGTTGAAAGCTGTAATATATTTCTACCAAATGATACATTCAGAGGTTTATCGTTATTGAAGGGCATCACGAGCCCTAAAATAGAGCATATACCTGCGTAGAACCAAACAAAACGTTCACATTGATGCTATAATATGTAGTAGACTGTAAAATAACTGTTAAATCTACCAGGGATCCTTGTAAAACTAAACAGTGAACCAGTGTAATTAGGCCAAAGAAAATAAAAGGTGTGTTTCCAGTGACATAGCGCAAAGAGCTAGGGTCGGTAGGTCGGATTTTTTTTTTTTTTTTGATTTTTTTTTTTTACATTTATATAGGAAATGTTAGGGCACATATCAATGGTTGTATCAAATTCTTTGATTTCATTGTAAAATAATGATGGGAAAATGACAAATGTGAGAGAGGGAAAGAACAAGAAAAAGGATACAGGAGGAATCCTCAAAAAGTAATGGAAAACTTATTTAAAATATGAGAAAAAATGGCCTTATACAGCAGGGAACCAGTGTAGTTTGTACAAGAAACCCCAGGTGGCAGAACAGTGGTACAAGGAATCTCTGTGAAAATTATGACATCTCTGTGAAAATAAGAAAGGACGAGTGGCAACTTTGGGACGAGGAATCTTTCACTATTTTGACAACATTTATTTTTTACAGTGTAGGTGGGGGTAAAACAGTCATGGACCAGTGACCCGAGTATAGGTTAAACCACTGATTATACACAGGTATCTATGGCGACCTTTCAGCCCTTAACCCTTTAAGGCCAGCTTAAGCATTTATGCATCATACCCATTGGTCGTCATGATGCACCAAAATAGTGCTGGTGAGACTGCTTGCTAGCACCTCATTGGTGCATCATGTCGACCAATGGGCACTATTAACTCCTGCATCAGAGGCCGTTAAAGGGTTAATTAGGGAATAATGCATGGGGCTTGGCTGTATAAGGCCCCTCGATGTCTCAATACAGTCTACAGCACGACCACAGCCATGACCAAGTGTATTATTCCCGTTATAACACTGAGAAATCACCCATCAGCCACCTGACAACACATGAATATCAATTTTGAAGTCTAAAGGTGAGATGAAGTTAACCTCCCTTGCCAGGAGTGCATTATCCATCTAGATAATGCACGGTCAATCAGCCAATCAGAACACAGCATTCAGGATAATGCACTCTGACTTCGCCCAGCAGTGTTACAAGGGCCACTAAAACACTAGTGCATCATGCCCATTCATCATGATGCACCAATGAAGTGTTGATAAGTGCACATGCTAGCTAGAACTTTAGTGTGCATCATCTGTCGAGCCTCTGTACCAGATGAGCATGAGTCCTGGCGAGTTAAGGCCGGCGCAAACATACAAACTGGTCACAGACCCGATCCAGACTGGACGCAGACCAGATTCTGGTGAGATTAGGGTGGAAGTCTGTGACCAGTCTGCAACCCCCTCTTTTTAAGTCTGGCTCAGGTCTGAGGGAAACCAAGTCTGTTATAGCCCTACCGTTTCACAGACTGTCCGTGGAGAGTCTGGAAATATCTAACACTGTTTGATATTGCAGATTCTCCCCAGACTCAGACTGGACCCTGAATCTGCATCCAGTCTGCGTCTGAGATTGCCACAAACATCGCGGACAGGACTGGAACAGCGTCCAGTCTGCGTCCGGTCCGCATCCGATCTGTACTGTTTGCGCCGGCCTTAACACTGTTTGATATTGCAGATTCTCCCCAGACTCAGACTAGACCCTGATTCTGCATCCAGCCTGCATCTGAGATTGCCGCAAACATCGCGGACAGGACTGGAACAGCGTCCAGTCTGCGTCCGGTCTGCGTCCGATCTGTACTGTTTGTGCCGGCCTTTACTTACCATTCATGCATCATGCTGACCAATGGGCATGATGCATCAATGCACTATGCAAACCTTTCAGGTTAACGTATGATATAATGCCCCGATAATGCCTCAAGGCATCATGTCAAACTGCTACTGCGAGTAACGATATATTGTTGGTGGGAAACTTATTTAACTAAACATTACCATAAATTCTTACGTATAGGTCACAGCTTACACACGGAAATGGCCTCTAATGTACCTTAACCCTTTAAGGACCGCTGATGAAGGAGTGCATCATGCCCTCTGGTCGGCATGATGCACCAATGAAGTGCTGGCGAGTCTGCTAACCAGCACGTCGTTGATAGTATCAATCCATTCAGCCCCTTGTCCATTTGGCCCCTGACCATTCGACCCCTGATACCCCCTGATACATCATAACAACATTTGTACCACATAACTACGTCATAATTACGTCAGGAGTACATCATAACTACGTCATAATTACGTCAGGAGTACATCATAACGACGTCATAATTACGTCAGGAGTCCATCATAACTACGTCATAATTACGTCAGGAGTACATCATAACTACGTCATAATTACGTCAGGAGTACATCATAACTACGTCATAATTACGTCAGGAGTACATCATTACTACGTCATAATTACGTCAGGAGTACATCATAACTACGTCATAATTACGTCAGGAGTACATCATAACTACGTCATAATTACGTCAGGAGTCCATCATAACTACGTCATAACTACGTCATAACTACATCATAGCGCAGCTGGTTGACTCCATCTTGAAACTTCATCATAACATAAGGGTCGGAAACCCTTGCTAGTTACTCACCAAAGTTGATTTCATGCACCATGACGACCAATGAGTATGAGGCATCAATGCATTAGCGGTCTTTAAAGGGTTAATTAGGATTTAAGTCAGACGACGATTTAGTTCTCTGTGCATCAAAACATCTCTTTGAACCATGGGGGTCCGAGGCGCAAACTGTAAAAAATAACTGTTGAATCTACGAGGAATCCTTGTAAAACTGAACAGTGAACCACCGTAATTAGATAACAGAGGGCCAGTGTAGTTTTTACAAGAAACTCCAGGTGGCAGTGTGGTGGAACAAGGAATCTCTATGAAAATAGTCTCTGTGAAAAATAACGAAGGATCTCTGGCAACTTTGGGACAAAAGATTATTCGTTATTTCAACGACATTTTTTACAGTGCACCTAGCTTTTGAAAAGTCAAATTAAGACATTTTAATTTTTTGGGTCAAATCTACAGACTAGGTATACATTATAAGTGTCTTCTACACGACTTATGTAACTATATATACCCTGTGGCCGTGTGACGTCATTTACACAGAAGACAGTCACGTGGTTTCATCAATCCGACCGGTTCCCCGTAATCCCTACAACATCTGTTCAACACGACCACATCCTTTAAATCACAACACCCTAATTCTGTGTTACATTCTAATAATTACCCTGAATTTATGACGATACAATGCGCAGTCTTTCTATTTCCGACTATATTTGATGGATTAGAACCGATCCTATAGATACCCGTGATAGGGGAGGAATGCGGATGGAAGGGTGTAAGACCATGCGGCATTCATAAAAAGTGACGACCTTTCCCTGTATAATTGAAGAATTTTGAAAAGATCATTACATAATTAAATATCAGGAATTGCCTTTTTAATGAATTTCATTTCACAATTTATTAAACTATAAAGGTGACTGGTTTCATTAATTGTTACTGTGATTGAAAACAGCATACAAATGTACAACAGTGTTAATTTTCATGCCTTGATGAAAATTGCAATTCTATGGTCATCTTCTCTGGCTGATTTCATACGTTTTTATGAATTGCCTCCCAGGAGGATGATCCATAAGAAAATGGTGATGATGTTTCTGTAGTCAAACGATACCATCAGCAATGAACCTTTTAGAATAAAAAAGTAGTTATTGATTGAGATAGTAGGCGATCAAGTCCCCAGTCTCCAGTGTAACATTGCATATTTGGCATTTTAATTGATAAGGAAATAAGAGCCATTGATTAAGTTTAGACAGTTTTAATCACTTTAGTAAGTTTAGAATCCTGACGAAAATTCCAATTCGATATCATCTGTTTTTGTTTTTTTTTATGATTTGCCTACTGATATGGTTGAAGACAGTTGTATCCTAGCTATATAATATAGATTAGTTATAAACTATAGTTATTTTAGCACCCCCCCCCCCTTACTCCTATTTCTATCGTATGGCTGTTCTGTGGACCTCTCTCGTTGCTTCCACCCTGTTTGATTCAAAATGTTTTGTTTTGTTTTTCATCCAAATTCCAACAGCCCCACCATTCTAATTATAAATCATTTTACAGTATTGCACACCTAAATTAGACATATTAACCTGTCCTCGTCTCATATGTTTAATGGTTGATTCTGGTAGCAGGAGGCTCGTCAGTTTTTATGAACGACCCTCCTGGGCCCAACCCCCAGAGTTACATACTGCCTGTTGACAGGTGTAGTACTTGTGTTGGGTTTCACCACGTCTCTCATCGTCATCTGGTGATCCAGTCGTACCCTCAGCTCCTCAGCTGAAGCTGGTTCAGACAGGCACACCCTACACAAATCCTCTGTATAATATTATGAGGCCTGCCGTTTTTGTACGTCCCTACATGTGCAGATGACTATGTGCCAGGCAAATTAAAGATTAATCTGGAGTTCAGAGTAATATAGTTAGAAAAGTGTTGCAAGACAGCGTTTAGAAAATAGGCTAAAAGTGTTTAGAAGCTAAACACTTGTCTTTGTGTATGGGTGGACAAGCTTACCCTTTAAGTACGCTAATACATGTGTATATATATATATATATATATATATATATATATATATATATATATATATATATATATATATATATATATATATATACGTCAATTTAACCATTGGTCGCCATTGTGAAAGCATGCAGCCTTGGCGAGTAACTCGCCAGGGTTGCAATAATGCTCCATGCTGACACTAGGGGGCTGGTGATACATTCCTGCAGGGTCGGTATGATGCACTAATGAAGTGCTGGTGAGCAGTCTCGCCAGCACTTCATTGGTGCATCATAATAACCAGTGGACATGACACCTGGTGATCCAATCGTACCCTGTACTGCTGATTCAGTCTCGGACAAACCCTGTGTGGAAGGTGCGTCCCTATACGTGCTGATGACTTTGACCATATTTTTGTGTATATTTTGAGATTAATGTGGAGTTCTAGGAATGTGCTGATAAATGTATTGGCTACTAGCTGGTCTGGAGCTGGTTCTGGCGACACACACTGATAAGATGGGACCAGCATGTCCCTGGAACTAGGGACAAGGTACCCATCATGGTATGTCTTATTGTGGGTTTGATCAGAACCAGCGAAATTCAAAATGGCGGCTCCACTAGGCCTCCATACTAAGTCCTATACCCCGGGTATAAACCCTTTAAACCTTTAGGGGTAGGGGCTGCTAGAGCTGCTGACGCATTACTGCATCATTCCTATATTGCCAACCCTACGGGTAGAGACACTCCACGGGGATCGGCATGGTGGTCCAATGAAGTGCTTTAACAGGTGGAATAGATAGGGAAAATGAGGCATATAGTCCAATGAAGTGCTTTAACGGGTGGAATAGATAGGGAAAAATGAGGCATATGGTCCAATGAAGTGCTTCAACGGGTGGAATAGATAGGGAAAAATGAGGCATATGGTCCAATGAAGTGCTTCAACGGGTGGAATAGATAGGGAAAAATGAGGCATATGGTCCAATGAAGTGCTTCAATGGGTGGAATAGATAGGGAAAAATGAGGCATATGGTCCAATGAAGTGCTTCAACGGGTGGAATAGATAGGGAAAATGAGGCATATGGTCCAATGAAGTGCTTCAACGGGTGGAATAGATAGGGAAAATGAGGCATATGGTCCAATGAAGTGCTTCAACGGGTGGAATAGATAGGGAAAATGAGGCATATGGTCCAATGAAGTGCTTCAACGGGTGGAATAGATAGGGAAAAATGAGGCATATGGTCCAATGAAGTGCTTCAACGGGTGGAATAGATAGGGAAAAATGAGGCATATGGTCCAATGAAGTGCTTCAACGGGTGGAATAGATAGGGAAAAATGAGGCATATGGTCCAATGAAGTGCTTCAACGGGTGGAATAGATAGGGAAAAATGAGGCATATGGTCCAATGAAGTGCTTTAAAGGGTGGAATAGATAGGGAAAAATAAGGCCCTTGCTTCAAATCATAACTTAAAGTCGCCTTTTTTACAAAGCCAAAGCCAGCCTGTATATATGGCCATGCATTATATAGACAATTCCCAAATCAATGGATCAGAGTGGTTGGGGTGGGGGACCCTGGGGGAGCTGCCAATAAAGAAGTATGGCAACAGATGTATGAGGAAATATGACCATATCAACATGACAGTACATCAATTATAAGTAATATAACTCATGGTATACCCATGTAACTATAGATGTATTATACACATGACGGTACATCAATTATAAGTAATATAACTCATGGTATACCCATGTAACTATAGATGTATTATACACATGACAGGACATCAATTATAAGTAATATAACTCATGTTATACCCATGTAACTATAGATGTATTATACACATGACAGTATATCAATTATAAGTAATATAACTCATGGTATACCCATGTAACTATAGATGTATTATACACATGATGGTACATCAATTATAAGTAATATAACTCATGGTATACCCATGTAACTATAGATGTAATATACACATGACAGTACATCAATTATAAGTAATATAACTCATGTTATACCCATGTAACTATAGATGTATTATACACATGACGGTACATCAATTATAAGTAATATAACTTATGGTTTACCCATGTAACTATAGAGGGTTTCTCAATATGATGACAGGATGTATTACACATATATGAGAGTACAGCCATTATAGCATCATGACAAATCACGTATATAAAGGACACGGTAAATGTGAAACAACAAAAATCGAAGTTTACAATCCATCATATTTTGCTGCAGATATCTGCTTGTACATTATGGTAATTATAAGTTAGAGGAAAGTAAAAGTTGTCACTACATTTCCTCTAGATATACAGGAGAAATCTGACTATAGGGCAGCATCAATTACAAACAACATCAATCATATTCACATCTTATACAACCTAGTCAAGTCTTTGTATATTAGACTAAGTATCAATCTTCTACATAATCTATCATAGAAGCCTTCAGTCAATCCATCATATTTGATAATGAAGATTATACATCGATATCAATAGCCATTTAGGGATGCCATGATGCCTAAAATAGGCTTCATATTCATCTGTTCTCATGATGCATTGATGCATCATGTTGATTCACTGGGAGTGTATCAATTATATTGATACAGTGAGCATGATGCGTGAATGCAGTACATAAGCAAATGTCCACGACCATGGGATATTTTTGCATCGTATTCCCCAAGGGGGGACTGGCGTATCCCATGAAGCCATCATGGCTTCGTGGGATACGCCACCTCAGAGAATACGATGTAAAAATATCCCATGGTCGTGGACATTTGCATTAATGTCATGGCCTAGGGGGTTATTTTGCTTTTAAATAAAGAAAAACAGCTTAGATCTGTTCAAAATCCAAGATGGCGGACACCCATTGAATACGAACACATTGTATTCAATGCCCCCCATTGAATACAGCAGTTCTAGTACTAATCTATAGTGACGTTCGTATCAGCCATGACATAAAGGTGAGTTACACAGCACTGCAGCACCCATGCATCATGATTATGAAAGGACACACTAATATTCAAGCCAATGATTAAATTAAATTCAATTTATTTATTCACAGCCCCTTCTGGGAGAAATAAGACTCAGGTCTGCAATACTGTGAATAGTTGATATATACTCTATGATGCCCACATAGAGATAGCTGAAATAGCCTATGTGATTAATGGTTATTGAGTTCCCTCTGAATTTTATGTGATGATAGGAGAGTCACTGTATGATGAACAAGTTACAGAAAAAGGTACATTCCTCACCAAGGCGTTGCCCACTCCAGGTACCTCATCATTCCCCTTTGTATATCAGGGTAGCTGTGGTTAAGTTAAACTTTTAAGGGCCGCTAATGCAGGAGTCCCAGTGGCGGATTTAGAGGCGCCCCCCAGTACTAAAGAGTTTACCTAACTTTTTTTGCCCTAGAATTTAGCCAAAATTAGGGGCTAAATGAGGGGCGCCCTCCCCCCTTTCAAAATCCTGGATCCGACACTGCAGGAGTGCATCATGCCCATTGGTTGTCATCGATGACGTGCTAGTGGGAATGCTCGCCAGCACCTCATTGGTGCATCATGCCGACCCTACGGGGTTGACACATAATCTCCTGGAGGGTCGGCATGATGCATTAAAGCATCAGCGGCCCTTACAGGGTTAAAACAAAGTGTGTTCTGAAAGGGACAGCATTAACAGTTGTAAAAGTCTATAAGGTCCTATCAGCAAACAAAGTTGGGGAGTTATTATAGCACATGAGCCTTGATATATCATGCCAAAGATTTTCCTTAATAAGAAGGCCTTCATATTTCACTCAGATAAGTTCTCCTTTTTTATGAATTCCCTTTAACATGAGACGGGCCTAGGTTACCTACAAACTTACAACATGAATTATGTCACTAAACTAGTTTACATAACTACCAACAAATATCTATGTGCGCCGTAAGAACACGGCAAGCCCGCTCTGTAATAAATCTTTGTAATAAATGTGGACAGGAGTAAATGATATATGTAAAAAGAATCAGGATAATGTGCACACAGAAAGGGTGGATTTTATGAACATGTTTACCGCTAGGGTAGCGTGGTCTATCTCCTGGGTAAAGGGCCTTTCACTTTGTTTGGTTAGACTCAAAAACGGTCAGTTTTTACAGTAAATGTGGCTAGAAGAACATTTCATGTTATTTTCATCCTTGGCCGACATCTGACAGGAAGTTGTTGTTTTGAATCATTAACCCTTTAAATGCCGAATATGCCTGCTATAGAGGTAGCACGATGCCACTGGACATGATGCATTAATGTATCAGCGGCCCTTAAAGGGTTAAAGGCCGCAGGGTGCATTTTGATACCATGTGCCTAACTTTTGAATAATCTTATTTCATATTTGTGATTCATGGGTTTGACTGTAAAGGCATAGCCCTACATTATGGTGCGTGTCTTGCTTCGTGACAGCATCAACGTCTTAGGATTCAGATTAAGCTGAGTTTCAGAGGACTCCACCTTAATTTCCCAAAGTCAATGACGAATACTTTAATACACATATTTCACAATACTACCTTAATACTATTAGGTTTGGTATTTGGGGAAAAAGAAAAGAACCTTTTGCTTTTGTACGCCAGTAGACCTACAAGAGTTATATGTTTTACAAACGTTTGTTTTAAATCTTGGGGGAAAAGGACAAAGTGCTCAGACCAATTGCCACAATGAAAAAAACACGATTATTTTTTGGGTTTGAAAAATGTATTTTCCAAAGTTCAGAAATTTCCACACATGTTAGGGTGTAAGGAAAACGTATTCTGCAAACGTTTCGACATTACTTAAGGTGTTAATGCCCTTGAGAAGTAATTCAAACCAATGCACCAACTCACTGACATACATATATATAGGATATTATTCTAAGTAACTGATATGAGTAACGGGAGGGTCTCGCCGTCTGCCAACCTGATCTGGCACCCACCGGAACCTCTCACACCGGATGTACAAACAGGGGCATCATGGGATACAACCAGGGCATGATAGGAGCAGGGTGGGCGGACAATGGCATCTAGAGGTCACGTGGGTCACTAAGTCAGACCTGTGACGTCACGACCCACATACATTATGTAATTAACGTCACTTGAGTCACTAACAGAGACTAGTGACGTCATCACTCAAATATTACTGCGGTCTTGTAAAATGGACATTGAATTGACAACCCTGTATATTCCTAAATCCTTTAGAGGAATCAAATAAATAATGCATCATGCCCATTGGTTGCTATGACTACATTCATGTATCAAGCCAACTCTACAGGGTTGACACCCCCCCGGAGGGTTGCAATGCCCCAATGAAGTGCTGGCAGCTAATGCATTCATGCATCATGCCCTATGGTCATCATGATGCACCAATGAAGTGCTGACGAGACTTCATTGGAGCATCATGCCGACCCTAAGGGAGTATAAATGTATCTATACCGTAGGGTCGGCATGATGCTCCAATGAAGTGCTGGCGAGCATTCTCGTCAGCACTTCATTGGTGTATCATGACAACCAATGGGCATGATGCACTCCTGCATCAGTGGCCTTTAAAGGATTAAAGGGTTAACATGGCATGGAGGAAATTAGCCAGAAATAAGCCGGTGTTTATCTAAACCAGTAGTGTGGGCCAATTTAAGGACAGTGGCTGGTGAGCAGACTTCCAATGTAAACTTTAACGTTTGTGAGGTCAAACAGGTGGCCTAACTCTTAACATATATCAAAATGAAGCCAATATATACAGCCCATCGGTCATCATGATGCATTAATGAAGTACTGGTCAGCATACTCACCAGCACTTCATTGGTGCATCATGCCAACCCTCCAGGGGTGTATTAACCTTGTAGGGTCGGCATGATGCATCAATGTAACTCTTAGGGAGTGATCATTTTTTAACAACAGGGAGGGGGGTCTGGTTGGTTTAAGGGGGGGTGAGAATTTTTTCAACCCCTTGACCAGGGGGGGTCAGAATTATTTCGCCCCCTTGACTAGAGGGGGTCAAAATAATTTCACCTGTTTTCAGCGAAAAAGCCAGTGAGTTACTATAGGTAAAAGGGGCATGTTTGCACTCGATTTTCGCCTCCCGAGGGGCAGTTGGAAAAATTTGGACCTGTTGAGAGGGGGGCCGAAATTTTTTTCGCGCGTCCGCCCACAAACCCACCACCCCCTCCCCTGTTGTTAAAAAATGATCACTCCCTTACATCCATGCATTGTTCTGGGGCATTGTGACAACCAATTAACCAGATGCTTTAAAAGGGTTATCGGTCCTTCACGGGTCAACTTTAGGGTTGGCCTATGGCTGGCACTGTTAGCTCTATGCACTTATAAGTGGATAACATGTATATTGTGGGTGGCGTGGGTGGTGCACTGAACAATTATAAGTGTATTTAACCATTTAAAGGCCGGTGATGCATTAATGCATGCTGCTGATTGGTTGTCATGATGCATGAATGCAGCCCTTGTGTGTAATTGTCAAGGCCTACATTCATGTATCTAGCTGTCTCTTTTTGGAGTTGTTACACTCCCATATATATATATATGGTTGGCATGAAGCTAGAATGAAGTTCCTCCAAAGACCATCCTGCCATTTACCAATGGGCATGATGCCCTCATTAATTAGATGGGTTTTTTTTATAAGAGAAATAGGATAATTAGGATTAAGAATTTATAGATGTAATTGAGTTTTTACACTTTTCTAAACGTTTAATGAAACAAATTCAAATAGCACAAGCAGTACTTTGTAATCTAGCACACTTATTTTTAAAGGACAATTGTCTTCTCATTCGCCTTATATTTGGTGTTTACACACTATTTAGGTATTGACAACGACCCTACATTCATTCTACTAAAGCTAACTAATTAATGTTAAAACAACTTCTTTTTTATGAATCGTTTAAGGAGACATTTATCAATAATCCGATTTGTTGTTGTTTTTTGTCTTTTTGTAGAAAACCATATTTCGATCGGCCTCTGGTGATGTACTCACTTTCAGAAGCTTAAAACCACACATGCCAAACCATTTTTACAATGTATGTTCTAACATCTTATAAATCTATGCTGAAATAAATGTCCCATTTCAGTCCTTTAATAAGAGTGTCTTTCTGTTTGTAATAAAAAAGTTATGTGTTTATTGGTAAATAACAGTACTTTGAACCAATGAAATGTAACAACTGTTCTGGCCGTCAGTTATGTGGTATTTCCGTCTTGTTGTTTGTCCATGACACAAACACTTAGAGCCTGAATCAGTCACCTAATGCCTTTAGAAAACTGAGGAAGAAGGCACTACACACTTGGTCAGTTGGAAACAGAAAAATAGCCTATCCAAAGTTTGGCGTGAGAGAATGGTGTATCTGAAAGGGCACACTTTTTGTTACCTTGTAATTCTTGTCCTCAGCCCTTTAACCCACAAAGGGTGGCATAAAACCTGTTTTTGCAGACCTTGTCAGTATAGATTATGGCTGATACACTCCTGGAGGGTCGGCATGATGCAGTAATTCAGTGCACTGTATTGGTGCATCATGCTGCCAAATAACCATGAATCTGATGCGGTCTTAACTCTTTAAGTGACACTGAGGCAGGAGGGTATCATGGCATGACGCACCAATGAAGTGCTGGCGAGACTGCTCGGAAGGACTTCATTGGAGGCATCATGCAGACCCTCCAGGACTGTATCAACCTTTTAGGGTTGGCATGAGGCATGAATGTAGCCCTGGCGAGTTACTCGCCAGGGCTACATTCATGCATCATGACGACCAATGGGCATGATGCATTAATGCATCAGCAGCCCTTAAAGGGTTAAGGTTCACATGTAGAGAGTTTGTTCAACTGTAGGTATTTGATAAAATGTATGTGTAAAAACCCTGGTGTATCAACCACAGTGGCTTTGTATAGTTTACAGTAAAAGAGGTCCTTGACCCATTGAGATGCTATATCAGCCCAACAGAAAGTTCACTGTGACAGGGGGTATATCCACAACACACACACTGTCTCCTCTTTAAACCATGTAGGGGCTGATACTGCATCAATGCATTAGCGGTCCTCAAAGGGTTAACATAGGTGCGACTTAGGGAGTGATCATTTTTTAAAAACGGGGGGGGCTGGTGGGGGGCTGGTGGGTTTGCGCGCGGACGCGCGAAAAAAATTTCGACCCCCCCCTCTTGAGGGGGTAAAATTTTTTCGACCCCCCCCATAAGGGACAAAAATCGCGCGCGGACGTCCCATTTTAGCCTATAGTAACGCGCGGGGTTTTCCACTGAAAACAGGTGAAATTATTTTGACCCCCCCTATCAGAGGTATTGAAAAAATTCTGACCCCCCAGTCAAGGGGTTGAAAAAATTCTGACCCCCCCTCAAACCCACCGCCCCCCCCCTGTTGTTAAAAAATTATCACTCCCTTACACGCGAGGTTTGATAATAGTGTGTAACCCTTGGAGGTCTATTGTACACCCAGATACCAGCAGCCTGTGAGTGTTCTCACGTGTATAAAAACCCTAACGTGCTGAGGGAGAAAGACCCATGGTAGGAGACCTCCGATTGGCTGAAACCACAACTATGTCACCGCCTACTTCCGGCGACTTCCGGAAGCAGCTACTGTTGGCAGCAGTAATGGATGGTATCATTCTCCTAGCAGATCCTTGTAGTTTTGTCAACTCTACCATTGAGACTTTGCCCCAGATTTATAAACTGTTCTGTCTTAATGGGTATGATTTGTATGCGTAGACCTCCCATTTAATATCTAGCACTATGCATCATCCACAAGACTAGGGTTGATCATGACATGATCAACCCTAGTCTTGTTGGCAATTTGGAATAAAATTCTTTGCAATTTGCAATATATGTACGCCCCCTACATTTTGTCTATAGTTCAGAGATTATTCAATTATTTTGCACCAAAAAATCGTCCTCAGGAATAGGGGATGCTTCTCCTTTTTAGAGCTATACCCCCTTCTCTTTTTCCAAATGAGTTTCAGGTTATAAATATTTCATTGGGCAGGGAAGTTTCACAGTCCGTTAAAGTAGAGCTCAATTGTTACAGCCTCCTGTTTTGAAGAAGTCTGATCATAGCCCCCCTTTTCAGGGCCCTCTTCTATGTCAATCCCAGTCCCTGCACTCCCGGCACCTTCAGACACCATCCTCGTTAGAAAAAGCACTGATATAGGGTCATATCTTAGCATGTTCACATGTCCATGACTTTTCAAAAAAGGGTTCCCTTTTTCTTGCAAAAGCTGTGGAATCTGGAGAAAAGGGCATATATTCCTTGCAGCTTTTGTGGAAAATAGGAAAAACATTCTAATAATGATAAAAACAGCGGTTTGATAGACATCTACATGCACATTAATGCACATGTACAATTGATTGTCAAAAATGTAGTGTTCAAAGAAATTTCAACGTATTTAAAGAAAAAGGAGTAATTCTAGGGGCCCCAAAATCAGCGATTTCACTATAAGAAAAGGGTTGATTTGGGGCTCAGAAATCAGTGGAAGAGGTCATATTTGAAAGGTTTTAACGCAGATGGTGTCATGTTTGCATTGGAAGTGCAGGGACCGGGATGTCAATTAAGGTTCTTTGACAATTATATTCAAGAATTTTACTGCCCTGCAATGATTACATGGAATATTCAAGTTATTTTCTTTTGATATAAGTTATAACAGGTATCGAATGCCGCCTAATTTTAAAATGTACTCCAATCGACAGCCCCCCTTTTTGTCCCCCACCAATGCTCCTCGGGACTGATACCATAGTTGGTACCTAAACGGAGGCCAAGTGCTCACCTACATGGGGCGCTTTACTTAAAATGCCAAAAGTGTAAAATTAGTTATGATTAGCGACAAAGTTTCTTAATGATATAACCCATTTTTGGATTTTCAATTGGCACAAGATTTTCTTTCGTGATTAAATTGGTAAATTCAGTCACTGCCCAGTGGGCACAGAACGTTGCATCAACGTTGACAACCCGCTGATATTGTGTTGATGATGTTGATCAACCTGTCTTCAACACCTTTTCAATGATTCAATGACGTTTTCAGCCAACACCATTTCAACATCCAATCAACAGTTGACATATCAATGTTGAAATATTGTTCTCAATTCAATGTTGATTCAATGTTGATTCAACATTGACATGTCAACAAAGAATGCCTTAACAAATATCAACATTGTTTCAACATCATGTCAATGTTGTGTCAATGTTGTGTCAATGTTGAATCAACATAGAAATACAAACATTGAATCAGCGCTGATAGTTAGATGTTGAATCATAGTTGATTTTGATTATGTTGTGTCAACTTTCAAATTCAACTATATTTCAAGCCTATATCAACCGTTGATATGCAAACATTGCAAACGTTGTTTCAACACTAAATCAATGTTGATGTGCCCAGTGGGTGTTGGCTATTTTTGTTGGTCAGGAATTCCAGACTTCTACGCCGTGACCTGATGGACATTTTAAGTATATATTATGTACAGATCATTTTAGTTTCACCTTCATATTGGCACTGCACACACTCTAACTAGATTTATTAAACAATTATAGATTCCAGCAATTATTCGAATGTTATCTTTTTTTTCCTGTCTCTGAGGTATCCTGCCTTAGGTATTAACCGTCTATTACCCTGATTAATTTACAATCTCATTGCTCACCCAACTGCAATGGCTCATTCAAACACCAGGGCTCAAAATAAACACCGGTCTCAAATAAGCGCCGGGGTACAGGGGTAGCCAAGTTAATCTTGACCCTTCAGAGGCCGCTGATGCAGGAGTGCATCATGCCCATTGGTCGGCATGATGCACCAATGAAGTGCTGGCGAGACTGCATGCAAGCACTTCATTGGAGCATCAGGCCGACCCTACGGGGGTTGATACATAAACTCCCGGAGGCCCAGCACTTCATTGATGCATCATGACGACCAATGGGCATGATGCATTTCTGCATTATTGGCCTTTAAGGGGTTAAACACTAAAAGAGTATTCAAATATGCGCCCGTCTCAAATAAGGACTGGGGGTACAAAGGTATTGAATTTCAATCAGTGGCGGATCCAGGATTTTGAAAAAGAGGGGGTGCGCCCCTTGTTTAAGTTCAATTTTTGACTAATTTGGGGGCAAAAAGTACTGGTAAAAAGGAGGTGGCGCGCGTCCCCGCGCCCCCGTCTAAATCCGCCACTGTTGAAATCAATAAGCACCCGGGCACTTTAATGGCCACTACGGTATTACTGGTATTTGATGCAAATTTATTTTTATCCAATTAAGTCAGTTGATTTGAAGTGATGACTATAGCCAGTATTAAATGAACATGACGAGTATTTGTGACTTTTTGTCATATGGCTCGAGAGGCATATGGCAAATACAAGTCATGTGAGTTCAATACAATATTTATTATATGATCAGAAGTCATAATTCTACTTGTTCTAACATATCATGATGTCGTATTGGCCATTTTGATGTTAAATTTGCGATATTTTGATGTTGAATCGGTAAAAATGTTTTTAACCTCGCCATTGCCCCATTACATCATCAGGAGCCTGCTGCGCCCTGATTGGCCAACAGAGAAAAGGGGGCGTGTCTGACCTACAAAACTGGCTTCTCATTGGTCTAAAGCTCTCAAAGCCATACCAGATGATCGTTTGGTACGCACAAACGTACCATACGTACATACAAATATCCTAGTGCCTCTTTGTTCTTATATAAATCTAAGGAAAGTCGTATTTCAATTGTTTGATAGTATAATAAGACTAACTATTTAATCCTAGAAACCCTTATCCATCCCAGCTGCTATCCCTGCCTACCAGATTTCCAGGTTGGAGCAGGGCTAAATCAACAGTCTTGTCGTCTTTCTGTGTCAGAGATTTCTTCATAGCAGAGTGTATTGCAAGGAGAGTGTCTTTTAGTTAAAAGCTTGTGTTATAGCTAGGAGGAAGGGGGAGACGTTAGGGCGGGCGACGCAGGATACACACACCAGAAACAGACCAGAAACCAGCTGTACTGAGACGTAGCGTCCGTTCAGCGTTCGTTCAACTACAGCAGACGACTTTTATTTCAGTTCCCGCCCTTACTGCAAGGTGCAGCGGCAGTGGAGGGAGTAGTAACTCAGTCAGTGAATCATTGAGAGGGTGAGAGGGCGTCTGTACACAACACTCCACCACCTCCATAGTGCAGCTACATCTCTACCACTCCTACAAACCCCTACCTACCCTACAGAACCTTACCACACCACTCGTATCTTAGCAACACATTGAGGAGAGCAGACGACATTTTCCTCATCATGCAGCGTGGTGCATTGTTGGTCTCCTGCCTCTTATTATTGGTCAAGGTAAGTAGATTCGATCAATTATCATATTATCGTCAAGACACGCCTCACCTATAAGGCAAGTAGATTAGATCAATCATCATATTATCGTTAAGACGCGCCTCACCTATAAGACGTACTGTGAGATCAAGTGGAGCACATAAGGCGCACCTGGGCATTGGACCTTTAGATTTTAGTACATGTGTACTATTTAAGTGAGACTATTCTGTGGTTCTATCCTCGCCTGAAAGGTGCACACTGTCTTCATACAGATTCTACAAAGTGCAGTGAGCGGCTACCCTAAGGTATACCGACGTAACCGTAATGGCCCATTTAAGCGCCAGGGTCGCAAACAAACAACAGTCTTAAATAAGCGCCTGGGATGTAGGGGTACTGAAATGTATCTTAAGCACTAAAAAGAGTATTCAAATAAGCGCCTGTCTCATATATCAAAGCACCAGGGGTGCAGTGGGATTGAAATCAAATTTTGTCGTCATAGTGTACCATGGAGACGATTCGGAGTGTATCAGTGCAGTGGCGGATTCAGGGGGCGGGGGCGCTCCCCCCTCCTTTTGCCCAGTACTCAAGAGTTTAACTACATATTTCGGATCCCAAAATTTGTCCAAAAATAGGGGGTGCGCCCCCTCCTTTTGGGCCGCGCCCCCTCCTTTTCCAAATCCTGGATCCGCCACTGATGAGAACATAAGGTCGGTATGATGCCCGGCATGATACATGGGGAGTTACCCACCAGTCATTTATGTATCATGACGGCCTATGGGCATGATGCATGAAGTTAACTCATTTTACGCCCTTTGAAGGGTTAATCATATGAGATTCTGATTATTTTTAGCACTGATACCCCTAGGGTTTTAAAAGAAATGCATTTTCACAAGAAATAAACATGAGGTCTATTTTTGCAGCCTTTAGGGGGTTGATCATATGGGATTTTGTTTATTTTTAACAAAGATGCCCCCAGGGTTGGTTTTTTTAAAGAAAGATAAAGTGTATTCTGGCCAAGATAAACAGAAGTTCCTGAAGGACTGCATCAGGCATGGACGGTCGTCCTGATGCATTAAGCACTGTTACTCACCAGGGCTACATTCATGCATCATGCCAACCAATGGGCGTCGTGCCAACCAGTGGGTATTAAGGGTTTATCGGGGGCTTTATTTGTCCTTAAATGGTTAAGTGAGAGGGGAGCTGACTTAGATTTAACAATATTAAGTTTTTATTGACAACAAGATGAGGTTATTAGCGTCCTGAATATGTCTGCTGTAGATATGATATGATGGGATAAAGGGACATGTTCTATAGTAATACCTTTTTTTACATTTCCTACAGCCAGTGGAATAGGGGTATGGTATGATATTTACAGAAAAACATTATAAACCTTATGCTTGATTTGTGTCCAAAGTGAGAAGCAGATTGTTTTTAATACAGACGGACATAAACGCTGTGCTGATAGCGCAGTAAATCAATGAAACTCAGTGGCGGATTTAGAGGGGGGAGCAGGGCCCCCCCCCCTTTTCCCAGTACTTAAGAGTTTACCTACATATTTTGGAAACAAAAATAGGTGGTGCGCCCCCTCCTTTTGTGCCGCGCCCCCTCCTTTTCTAAATCCTGGATCCGCCACTGAAACTATCATTTGGCTGCATCAGGATTCAAGAAGGCTTTATTGACCAATGCACGGGTACTTTTATGTCAGCACCAGATGAATAATTGATGGTATTGTTAGCAGCATAGATATATAGATAGAACTAAACGACAATGGTGTACGAGGTGGCCGATCCACCACGAGGAGGGGGTCTCCCCCCCCCCCCCCCCGAGGGGTGGATCGGCCACCGAGGACATCAGGGGAGTTTAGTTCTATATTTATTTTATGTTTTTAGAGTGTTTAATTAACTGAAAATTAGCAAAATCCGTTACCGTAGTTCACCGCACGAGCGCCCATCGCCTTTTTGAATGTTTACATGCACCCAGAACGAGGCTGCAGTGGTGGATCGGCCGCTGTGGTGGATCGGCACACGTTACGCCACTGGGGGTGTGTGGATCGGCCCTGCAATGCTATCTCTATGGGAAGAAGTTATTCACATAAAATAAAAGACAATTCATGCAATCTATGGCCCCAGGCCTACTCAATGGCCAAAACATTGTTATCCTGCAATAGCCGAAATAAATTTATTGGTGAAATTCTCAAAGTTGATGGCGGCAGTACACTAAACATGTGATTTCAGACAAAAAGCTACTCATCTGGCAATCCTATCATACCTGACCATGGACTACATGCATTGTAGGTATTCAATACTACTGGTTGAAATACTCCCTCAAAATGGTACCTTTTTTCTGGCCTGATACAGGAACAAATGAATGAATGAATATATGAACCAATAAGTTAGATCTAGGACGACCTGAAGGCTAACACAAGTCTAGTGTTTTCCCAAAGTGCATTGCGTGGGAACGACCTGTAACACATACAGAAACATGGCAGTAAGCAGGGGTAGAACGTTTTCACATGATATAAAAAGCAATGAGTAGAAAGACATCTTCCGTTTCTGCCACTAGCCATACCGGGTATGGAGAGGACGTCACGAGTGTGAAGTCAGCATCATATCTCATGTGACAAACACATCTTAATAACCCTTTAAAGGCAGCTAATGTAGTCATGCATTATACTCATTGATTATCATTCACGGTCGACTCCAGGATTTTGAAAAGAAAGGGGCGCGCCACTTAATATTTAGCCCCTAATTTCGGTTAAATTCTAGGGTAAAATGAAGTAGTTAAACTCTTTAAGTACAGGGAAAAAAGAGGGGGTTCGCGCCCCCGTGCACCCATTCTTAATTCGCCTCTGAGATTCGTGATGCATGAATGCAGCTCTGGTGAGAAACTCGCCAGGACTGCAGTCATACATTATGACGACCCCACGGGGTTGATGCACTTGCAGGGGGTCAGCATGATGCTCCAATGAAGTGCTGGAGAGTCAGCTCGCCAGCACTTCATTGGTGCATCAGCCAGACTATTGGACATCCTGTTACTTATGTCATAGGAATTAATTTCAACCCATACACAGTGAGTTGATAATAATTTATTTTCAGGTGATAAGAGATTTATTTTTACCAGTGCATAATCTGGAAAATAGCCTCCATTGTGCCCGGGGCTGTAGTAGCCAACAGAGAGTTGTGTGTAAGGGCACTAGCATATCAGGTCATGGAGGCCGCCATCTTGCTTTGCATCATGGGTAGCCCCCCCCCCTAACTCCACAGCAGTGCATTTTTGGTGAATTTCTTATCAGCCACTGTTCACACCTCTAAACAATCATACAATGGTGATTGATAACACTGATAAGGGGACAAGCTGCACCCTGCCCCTATCTGAATCACCTAAAGTATCTCCCTATTGTTTCAGGTGTGAGGAGAGTGGATTAACTTGATAGGTAGACAATGGCCTGGGTGTACTCAATGTGGGTGATATGTGACCTTTTATTGGAATCTTAAAGCTTTATTTCTAATGTATTTGAACTATTAGGTTAAAATAAGCTTATCTAGTTAAAGTTGGCATTATTTGCTATAGAGAGATATAAATTTCAGAAAATAGCTACAAGTAGTTAATGAGGAAGGAAGCGTCGAAGTAAACGATACAAAGAGGCCAATTGTTGATCTAGCTGCAGTCATAAATGATGCTTCATACATTGGTGTATCAGCCAGACTAGTTACATGCAGCCAGACTATTGGACATCCTGTATTAGCAGTTACTTATGTAATAGGAATTAATTTCAACCCATATACAGTGAGTTGATAATCATTTATTTTCAGGTGATAAGATATTTATTTTTACCAGTGCATAATCTGGAAATAGCCTCCATTGTGCCCGGGGCTGTAGTAGCCAGCAGAGAGTTGTGTGTTATAGAGATGGACGTAAAAACTAAGTCAGTGTGAGAAATTGGAGTCACATGTTGTTGGGGTCTGTTGGTGTAGAGGTAGTGGGGGTGGGCTGCACTGTTTAAAAAAATGTTGTAGAAAAAATGGCGTTTTTCTCATCCCAAAGTTCCCGGAGATCCGTCATTTTGAAAACACAGAGATTCCTTTTGCATTTGTGTACCATCGTACTGCCACCTGGGGCTGCTTGTAGAAACTACACTGGTTCACTGCAATACAATTATGGTGGTTCACTGTTCAGATTTACAAGGATTCCTCATAGATTCAACAGTTATTTCTTACAGTGTAGTTATACTATAGTGGTCTTAGGACCTATGGGAGAGGAGGGGGGGTTGTTGAGAGCTGGTTCTGTTGGTGAGATGGGGAGGCAGCTAGAACCTCATGTTAAAATCAGCTGACGCGGCTAAGCCCTTCAACCCTTTAAAGGCCGCTGATGCAGGAGTGCATCATGTCCATTGGTCGTCATGATGCACCAATGAAGTGCTGGCAAGACTGCTTGCCAGAACTTCATTAAAGCATCATGCAGACCCTACGGGGTTGATACATAAACTCCCAGAGGGTCAGCATGATGCTCCAATGAAGTGCTGGCTAGCAATCTCACCAGCACTTCATTGGTGCAGCATGACAACCAATGGGCATGATGCATCAGCGGCCCCTTAAAGGGTTAAAGATATAGGTAGGAGCTAAGTTAGGGCCTGTTTTGCATTTTCTATTGTTTCATATTGGTGGTGTACTGAAGAATATATGTCGCAAACTTTCAAACCATTCTGATGGATATTTGATGTCTGAAAAATGGTGAACAGCGGCTCTAAAAGGTGTGGTATGCCAGGCCCTTGACAGTATATCGTGCTGACCTATAGACATGATACATTGATGCACGGTAGGCCCTATCTAAGGGCCACTAAAACAGTGCATCATGCCCATTGGTGGCATGATGCACCAATGCTGCACCAGTGCTTGCCAGCACTTCATTGGAGCATCATGCCAACCTTCCAGAAGTGTACCAACCCCCTAGGCCAGGCTAGGGTCGGCATGATGCATGAATGCATCCCTGGTAATTACTCATCAGGGCTACATTCATGCATCATGACGGCCAATGGGCATGATGCATTCATGCATCATGACGGCCAATGGGCATGATGCATTCATGCATCATGACGGCCAATGGGCATGATGCATTCATGCATCATGACGGCCAATGGGCATGATGCATTCAAGCATCATGACGGCCAATGGGCATGATGCATTCATGCACCATGACGGCCAATGGGCATGATGCATTCATGCATCATGACGACCAATGGGCATGATGCATTCATGCATCATGACGACCAATGGGCATGATGCATTATTGACCCTTAAAGGGCTCCGTATTGTCTGCACCTGTTGACGACTGTGGCGGTTTAGGACATGATAGTATGGGACTCCGTGTGACGTACTCCCCGACACGACAACATTCTACACATTCCACACATACCTCACATAAATCTATTTCATACTGTTTCACGGTCTGGGTCAAGTAAAATCTTTGAATATATGAAAAATAATAAAGGAAAGAAAAATGCCTCACATTCCATACAAAACTCTTTTATAATACCCCAGGTCATGTGAGTGGAAACCGAGAAAAGAAAAGGTGAAAAAAAAGGAAAAACTAAAAAGGAATTGGTATAACTAAGGTTGACCTTCCATTAATTATGTTGTGTTGTGTGAAAGCTCAAAATTTGGCCAGTTGAACCTGCGTTAGAAAGGAGCAAAAAGCTTTCTCAACAACTTCTGTGAGAAGTCATCCCTACTTATAAATTGTATTAGTGTATATAGTGTAAACCTGAATCTAATCACACTTGTTTCTTTCTCTCTGCAGACATCGTTGGCACAGCAGGAAGACAACAGTAAGTACATGTCTTACTACAACTACATAAGCAAATGTCCACGACCATGGGATGTTTTTGGGTCGTATTCCCCAAGGTGGGACTGGTGTGCTCCATGAAGCCGAAGCCATTATATGGCTGAGTGGAATGCGACCAGTCCCACAAAGGGGAATACGTTCTAAAAATATTCCATGGAAGTGGACAGTTGCATTTATGTCATGGCCTATGGGGTTAATTTGCTTTTAAATAAAGAAAAACAGCTCAGCTCTATTCAAAATCCAAGATGGGGGAGATCCATTAAATACATGTACAAGCATATTGTATTCCATGCCCCCCATGGAATACGGTTGTTCTAGTACTAATCTATAGCATCGATAGTATCTGCCATGACATAAATTGTACTTCTACACCTGGAGCTTAATTCAAAACATCTTGGGATCACGACCCCAGCGATCTTAGGAATAAATCAGCCTTATCCTATTAAGCGATCTTAAGAGTTGACTGGGTTCACATATCCTAGCCAGCACTAAGATCGCATCGATCTTAGCCTCAGCCCTCCTACACTATTCCAAGAAGAACTGACTAGGCACAGGGGTAAGAGTCCCAAAATAAAGGAATAGCTGTGGAGTCACTCTTCTTCACAAGAGTGTTTATACCATTGTTCCCCGTCCCCATATGGGCTAACAAAAGAGCACAGGGTGCAGTTGACCCCCGTACAGTGTTCCCATGCATTGTGCCCTCCCCCCAGGACAAAGAGAGAGAAGGGAAGAATTACCTTACAGTGCACTTAACACATGAGTAGCCCTAAGAGCCCTCAAGGACACTCAGCAAATGTCATCCCTCCCCTCTTCATGTATGCAGCAGGCTATTCACTCTTTCGATCAGGAGTGTACCCTGTAAGTGCTCTTGTACTCAGGTGAAACCACTATGCATTTCTTTCACTAAGATCACAGTGATCTTAGTGGTGGAAATGGAATAGTGAAGTGATCCCAGGACTAGCTATTCTGGACAGGCCTGCAACCACTGCATTACATAGGGTAGACCAGCCAGGAGCTTAATTCAAAAGATCCTGGGATCCCAACCCCAGCGATCTTAGTGTAGGCACATATCATAAGACCTGGCTGGTCTACCCTATGTAATGCAGTGGTTGCAGGCCTGTCCAGAATAGCTAGTCCTGGGATCACTTCACTATTCCATTTCCACCACTAAGATCACTGCGATCTTAGTGACAGAAATGCATAGTGGTTTCACCAGGGTACAAGAGCACTTACAGGGAACACTCCTGATTGAAAGAGTGAATAGCCTGCTGCATACATAAAGAGGGGAGGGAGGACATTTGCTGAGTGTCCTTGAGGGCTCTTAGGGCCACTCATGTGTTAAGTGCACTGTAAGGTAATTCTTCCCTTCTCTCTCTTTGTCCTGGGGGGAGGGCACAATGCTTCTAATAGGCAAGCATAAATCATACATTCATGGGAACAACTCTTGAATACTGTATGGGGGTCAACTGCACCCTGTGCTCTTTTGTTAGCCCATATGGGGACGGGGAACGATGGTATAAGCACTCTTGTGAAGAAGAGTGACTCCACAGCTATTCCTTTATTTTGGAACTCTTACCCCTGTGCCTAGTCAGTACTTCTTGGAATAGTGTAAGAGGGCTGAGGCTAAGATCGATGCGATCTTAGTGCTGGCTAGGATATGTGAACCCAGTCAACTCTTAAGATCGCTTAATAGTATAAGGCTGATTTATTCCTAAGATCACTGGGGTCGTGATCCCAGGATCTTTTGAATTAAGCTCCAGGTCTTATGACATGTGCCTACACTAAGATCGCTGGGGTTGGGATCCCAGGATGTTTTGAATTAAGCTCCTGGTGAAACGCACCTGGTTCTCCAAGGGAGGGGGGGGGGTTGAGAGGGAGCACACTTTTTTTCCTATCCCATGGCCAGGGGGGGGGGAGCTTTCATCTGTTGTCAGCGAGGTAGATTCAACAGTTATCTTTTACAGTGTACCCGTCCCCCAGGTATGGACAGGTATGCCTCATTGGCCTAGCACTGACAGCACCTTATACACGAGGTGCGGGTTTAAATCACATTGTCCCCTTCCCTCTTAGGTCTCTCAAATGGACATGGCCACGTGTCCCGATGTGATTATGTTTTAATATGATCATCATATAGTACATCATTGATGTACCATATGCACCAAGGTTTTAGTTTAAAAAAAACTGTATAATATAATGCCCACCAGTAGAGCCTCACATTCATATTGTACACCGTAGCAGCGTTCCCGCTGCGTTCCTGTTGCGTCCCTGGTTTGAGTGTCATTAATCTGGTTCCCGGCGGAGCGTGTAGAGGTATGCCGACACGCCAGGTACCCGCCTCCTTCCCGCCCCCAAACAGATACCAAACAGACAACATCTCAAAAATGTGATAACCTGCACAAAAAGACCCTCACCCCATGGCCCTGCCGCTCTGTCATTGCGATATGGGATGGGCGGGGAGAGAGTAAGAGGGCTGTAGATAATAGGTAGAGATAAGGGGTGATATATGTACAGGGGGGGGGGGTTTCTGAGAGCCCTCAGGGCTATTTATATAATAGAGCATTTCTTAAAACTCTTTAAAGGCCGCTGATGCAGGAATGCATCATGCTCATTGGTCGTCATGATGCAGTAATGAAGTGCTGGTGAGACTGCTCACCAGTACTTCATTGGAGCATCATGCCGACCTTACAGGGTTGATACATAAGCTCCCAAAGGGTCGGCAAGTGCTGGCAAGCAGTCTCGCCAGAACTTTATTGGTGCATCATAAAGACCAATGGGTATGAAACATAGCATTCTGTGACTTTAAACCTTCATCATACGGTTAAGATGGGACCAGCATGTCCCTGGAAGTGGGTGTTAACCAGGGACAAGGTACCCATCATGGTATGTCTTATCAGTGGGTTTTAACTCAACCAGCGAAATTCAAGATGGTGGCTCCAATAGGTCTCCATACTGAGTCCTATATATAGGGCCCATGCATCCCCCAATGATGCTCCAATGAAGTACTAGTAAGCAGACTATCCATCACTTCATTTATGCATCATGCCGACTGATGGGTATGATGCACCCCCTGCAGTAGCAGTCTTAATCAATGGCATGATACACGAAAGTAACACCAGCGAGTTACTCGCCAGCACAGTTTTTGTGTATCATGCCTACCTTAGATAAAGGGTTTAAAATAGGTGAGCTCAAATTAAAGCACGGTTTATCTTGTCAATCTGAGTTGTCATTGGGGTGGGTAATAACTGCTATTAGACTGATAAGTATGTCTTCTCTACAGGGTATGTTTATAATCTAATTTTCTGTAAGCTGTTCGAACACGTGCAAGAAATACACGTGGGCAATGTCTATAGGTAAAAAAGCAATATAGTTATTGACAATATCGTGCGCTTTAAGAGTAACTGATGTAGGATTCTCGGTAGCATCAAAGCATGTCGGTATGATGCACCAATGAAGTGCTGGTATGTGTGCTTGCCAGCACTTCATTGGTGCATCATACCGACCTCCCAGATGTATATATTATCAGCCCCATATTGATTTGCCAGGGTCTTATTCATACATCATGACGACCAATGGGCATGATGCCGACTACCGGATCACTAGGATCCAGGACTTTTGTAAGAGAGGAAGTGTGTGTACTATTGGAAGTTCTTTTTTTCATCTTGGGAGACTTGATTGACATATATATTTAACAGTGGCGGATCCAGGATTTTGAAAAGGAGGGGGAGCGGCCTAAAAGGAGGGGGTGCACCCCCTATTTTTGCGCAAAGTTTTGGGTCCAAAACATCTAATTAAACTATTAATTAAACAAAGCACTTGTAAAAAGGCCCCGCGCCCTCCTCTAAATCCGCCACTGTTATCATATCTAAAAAATTTACGGAATTCTCTACAAAGTTAGAGGAATGGCCACCCAACCTAATCCCGCTATTGTAGTTAGACTTAGGAAGCTACTATACATGTAGGTCTACCAGAGACCTTTAATTGCGTAGGATATCTGGGATGTCCATAAATTACGTCAAACAGGAGGGGGATTTTCAGATTGTGACAAAGTGTGACAGGGGGTGAAAGTGTCAAGGATTGTGTGATGTCACATTTTCAAAAATTAATTTTAAGACCCGTATTAAAGGTCAGCTCTGTAATGATAGAAGTGAAATTCTGGGGCTGTGCCCCCAACCCCCTGCCCATGGTCAGGTAAGATTTGATTTTTTACTTCCAAATCCCCGTTACTCAAGAAAAATTCTAATAAGATTCAGATAAGATTTTAATTTTGGAAGCTGAGCTGAGTTGCTAGTATGACTGGGGGGGGGGGGCAACCAAGTGCGACATAATTTTTTGAGAGGGTGTTGGCTGAGAGGGTGAGTAATTCGTGACAGGGGGGTAGGGGGTGTTGAAAATTACCAAAAAATGTGTGACGTAATTTAATTTATGGACGGCCCCTCTGATTCTACTGCCAACTATGGTGGATCTGGGGGTCTAAGGTCTCTGGTGTATCAAGTGCATTTTTAAATGTCCCTTAATTTCCCAGTGTGACCTGTGACGATATCGGCCATGTTAATGGTTTCTTTAAGTATTAGAGGTCATCTGATGACCTGAAAAAGGTCATTGTATAATGACCTTTATATGACATTGATGACCTGATATAGGGTAAAGGTGTGTTTGGACCTTGAACTGCGACTAATCCTCTAAGGGCCACTGATGCACGTGGGTCTAGATGGTGACATCATCATTTCTTAAAATCGACATGATGCATGGCCCTTAGTGACATGAGGAACATTAGTGATATGACATAGGTGCTCTCTTTAATTCGACATGTGACATGCTGGTTCTTAAAGCGGAAATGGACGACGTCTGTACATATCTAAAAGTCTATTGGTCGTCGACACTGCTCGCCGGCACTTCATTGGAGCATCATGCCGACCCTCGGGGTGCTTTAATATGTATTGACCCCGCAGGGTCGGCATGATGCTCCAATGAAGTGCTGGCGAGCAGTCTCGCCAGCACTTCATTAGTGCATTGTGACGACCAATGGGCATGATGCACTCCTGCATCAGCGGCCTTTAAAGGGTTACATGGTTAATGGGTGCATTACCAAGACGTAAACATCACATGACCTAGGTACAGAAACAAGACATGGGGACCATATAGGTGTGGTCCATTACCCAGAATTCCTGCAGAGTTGGGAGGTTCCTGTTTGTCTCCCTAGTGTTTATCCCTCCTCTGCATACAACTCTCCATCTCTCTCTCTCTCTCTCTCTCTCTCTCTCTCTCTCTCTCTCTCTCTCTCTCTCTCCCCTTCTTCACTTCTCTTTCCCTACTGCTCGTCTCTCTCTTAGGTGTGCCATGTATCATGTATTCAAGTTTAATTAAATAAAAGAAGTCTCTCTCCCCCTATTTCATTTTTTTTATCGCTCTATCTTTCTTGTTCTTGTCATCTTGATACTAGAATTCGTGTGGTATGAAATTGTTTAAATATTTCAAAATAGACACAGAGGTAATTCAATAAATTTTGGTGAATCATTCTACAGGAGAGAGTCATATTGTGGTTAGGGAGTCTGCCCTGTCACCTGACAGGGGTGACAACAGGGTGTGGCAAGGAGCACCATGCTGGGTGGAACCTCCACAACATGGCTACAATCAAATACCATATTTTAACCCTTTAAGGTCACTAATGTATTTTAGTGTACCACACCCACTATCAGCCTATAAAGGGTTAAAGATTATTTGGGCCACTTAAACAGGTTTCAAATAAAAGATTGGTAAGTCCATTTATGCCATTGTCAGCTATTATTGGTCACTGAGGCATGTAAATGAGGTTCAGATGATAAACTATTTACAATGATTATGGGCACTATATCTGTGATTTATAGGTTAAGACATGTACACACGTCTATGTATTTATAAGGTATTATTAAACTAGTAAACCTACTCTAGGTCAGGTCACAGCAACCCCTCTACCTTATAATATAGCTCTCAACAAACCCTTGACATCCTAAACACTTTTCAACCATTTAAGGAATATACAGGTCCTGCAAGCTCCATTCACATGTCTGGTACTTTATTGACCTTAACCCTTTAAGGACCATCATGCCCATTGGTAGTTATGATGCACCAATGAAACAAACAGCCTCACTAGCACTTTATTGGTGCATCATGACGACCAATGGGCATGAATTTAAGTGCCGAGATTTTAGAGCCGGATCCGTAATCCAAGTAATTAGAAATAAACAGACTAACCATCAGAAAAAAAGATCCCCTTTTCACGCTGAGTAGGTCTATAGTAATAAAAAGGTGATTACCCCATAGGGCAGCCTACACAACTCCACCTACCCAGGGTACATCAGTCAGCCAGGTGAAGGTTCTCACCTCATTGTGTCCATCGTTTTAGTGTGTATGTCTATAGGACAGTTGATTGACCCTGTAAGGGCCTATAATGAAGGAATGCATGATGCCTAGCGGTCGACATAATGCACCAATGAAGTGGTGCTGCTCACCAGCATTTCATAGGTGCATCATGTCGACACTACAAGAGTGCATCAAGCCTGTAGGATCGGCATGATGCATGAATGTAACCCTGGCGAGTTACTCACCAGGGCTATATTCATGCATTATTTTCACCAATGGGCATGATGCATGAATGCATTAGCAGTCCTTAAAGGGTTAACGTAGGGTTAATCAGTCACCCAGGTGAAGGGTCACACCTCATTTTGCCTGATTTACTCACATTTTACCCATAATTCTCCTCTGCACTGGCTGGGATCCAGGTGGAGGAGTGCCAGTGAGTTATGTGCACCTTTGGTCTACCCTGGATCTGAGGATATCGACCTTTAGCAACCTTTAGTAAGCAAACCTCCAACCCCCACAGTGTTGGAAATGAACATGGAGCATATGTTTCATTTCCCACACCTTTCAAAGCCAAAGTATTGGATAACAGTTTAATTTACCATAGCCCACACACACACACAGCCCCCCCCCCCTACACACACACACACACTTTTTGGGCTACATCATTCATTACCTTCTGTGAAACAGACCTTAATCTGCCTAATTTAGTCATGTAGACTTCTGACTGCCTTATTTGGTCATGTAGATTTCTCACTGCCTTATTAGGTCATGCAGACTTCCAACTGCCTTATTAGATAATGAGAGTTTGACAATTTTATTGGCAAAATGACATCAAACAATTGTAGCTTTTCAGGATTTGCCAAAAATGAAAGTAACAATATACAAGTTAATGGCTGCACATAGGATATAAGAAGGGCTCCAGAGAGGGATTGTTCTCATAGAGACAGATCAGCAATCTATATAATATATTACATTGATTAACCTAATATAACCTGTTCTCAAATACCACCATGAGCCGTAGCTAATCTTCGCAATAAATTCCTTTTCAATGTGCATTTCTAACTGCCTCATTTGGTCATGCAGACTTCTAACTGCCTTATTTGGTCATGCAGACTTCTAACAGCCTTATTAGGTCATGCAGACTTCTAACTGCCTTATTAGGTCATGCAGACTTCTAACAGCCTTATTTGGTCATGCAGACTTCTAACAGCCTTATTAGGTCATGCAGACTTCTAACAGCCTTATTTGGTCATGCAGACTTCTAACAGCCTTATTTGGTCATGCAGACTTCTAACAGCCTTATTAGGTCATGCAGACTTCTAACAGCCTTATTAGGTCATGCAGACTTCTAACAGCCTTATTTGGTCATGCAGACTTCTAACAGCATTATTTGGTCATGCAGACTTCTAACATCTTTATTTGGTCATGCAGACTTCTAACAGCCTTATTTGGTCATGCAGACTTCTAACAGCCTCATTATGTCATGCAGACTTCTAACAGCCTTATTTGGTCATGCAGACTTCTAACAGCCTTATTTGGTCATGCAGACTTCTAACAGCATTATTTGGTTATGCAGACTTCTAACATCTTTATTTGGTCATGCAGACTTCTAACAGCCTTATTTGGTCATGCAGACTTCTAACAGCCTTATTAGGTCATGCAGACTTCTAACAGCCTTATTTGGTCATGCAGACTTCTAACGGCCTTATTTGGTCATGCAGACTTCTAACAGCCTTATTAGGTCATGCAGACTTCTAACAGCCTTATTAGGTCATGCAGACTTCTAACAGCCTTATTTGGTCATGCAGACTTCTAACAGCCTTATTTGGTCATGCAGACTTCTAACAGCCTTTTTAGGTCATGCAGACTTCTAACAGCCTTATTTGGTCATGCAGACCTTTTTGGCCATGTCGACTTTTAACTACTTAATCTTTTTTATGCAAACTTCCGACTGCTTTATTTGGTCTTGCAGCCTTCTAATGGCTTTTTCTGGTTCAGCCATGCAGTCTGTTTATCTTTCTTTGGCCATGCAGATCCTTAATTACCTTATTTGGCGAGGCAGACATTTAACTATAGCCCTATTTGGCTGTGCATTCTCTTAACTGCCCTTTCTGGTGAAGTAAGTTGTATACGCCTTATTTGGTAATAGGCTTCTGCTACCATATGGGGTGCTGCAGACAGTTTATAGCTTTCAGTTTAAACTAAAAGTAGACACACCGTTGGACAGTGTGCCCCAATGCCCTTGACATGAGACGGCTGTCTCCCAGTGGGTTGTCCTTAAAGTGTGTCTACATACTAGACAATTAAATCCCAATACCTACACTATAAGGAAGTGTACAGGACACAACCATACTTCAAGCCATACGCTGTCATGATGCAGACCTGGCGAGTTACCCACCACGGTGTATCCATGCATCATGCCGACCCTGGTTGATACATCACCAAAGGGTCGGCATGATGCTCCAAAGAAGTGCTGGCGAGCAGACCTGGCAGCACTTTCTTGGTGCATCATGCCGACCGACGGGCATCAGGCACTCCTGCATCAGCGGCCTTGAAGGCTTAATCCACAAAAGCAGTAGTTATATTATATTAGGTTCTGTATTTCAGGGACGAAGGAAAAGGTTCAGTCACACTTAAGTCTCTTAACCATGAAGAGGTTAAAGTGATACAGTATAGCCTAAAGTACAAACAATAATTGTAGTGGGAAGTTGGGCAGGGGTTCCTGCCTCCTCCCCTCCCCCCACCCCCAATCAGGGAGGAGAGGGTCCTGGAGGGTCTTGCCAAAAAGGAAACGTGAACCCAAAAAGAAAACATGCACGTTTCAGTATTGCTACAAGATTGTTTGGATAATCGTTTATAAGAAACGTGCACGTTTTTTTCACTTCTCAAAAAGAGTTTTCCATACATTCTGCTGTAATTCTTTTGTCAACACTATGAAAGCGTGTTAGGCCATACTCGTTTTCCTCAGCACTATCTGAAAAGAATTAGAGAAGTTCTTCCTCGTCTTCTTTTGGCAAGACCCTCCTGGATATGTTGTTTACTCCATCCCCTACCCAGAAAATAAATATCTCACAATGAAATACACCATATTCCCAAAATACACCTCTCACTAAGATTTGGCGTGGGATTCTGAGTCTGGGCTTCAAATCAGAATTAAGAGTCACTATACATCACTTTTCTGCAGCAAATCCTATTGAATGTGTGATACCGCCAAGCCAATGATTGAATGGACTGAGTGGTTAAGATTTGCTTCCTATATCCTTTTGGAGTTGCTTCTTTTTTCATCCAAATCACAAAATGGACATTCCGATGGTTTTTGTGTGAATAATCCCAGTCGGTCCTAAATACTTATTAACTTGCCTGAACTTGCAGCCCTTTCTAGAACCATTCTCATGCTATACAGCTTTTGGGTGATATTTGGTTTATGGATAATGATTATAGGTGACCCATCTGGAGAGAATGTGCATCCGGGGGGGGGGGGATTTTTAGTTCTGAATTTGGCCACCAGGGGGCAGTGTATTAGTAAAATACTGAAAAATATACCAAAAATTGGCTTAGATCAATTTTTGATGGGGAATCCAATGGTATGCTCAGAATTGTTCCATTTCTATTGAAAACGTTCCATTTATGGAATGCAAAAGAGACATCCCTTGCCACGGAAACATAGATAATTGGCATATATAGCAACTTCTGGTTGCCATGGAAACCACTCCATTATTCTAAATGGGAATGTCTGCCACAAATGTGTTGAATATTTACATAAGGAACTCAGAACCGAAAACAGACCCAGAAAATTCCCTCTAAAACAGATTTTATTTCTTCACAAAAACTGTATTTTTTTTTTGTATTATCACTATTTAAGCTAGGATATAATGTATTTAGAGCTTATTTGCATTTTCCAATTGCTCACACCAACCTAGGTTTGGCAAGCAATTACAGAAGAACTACCTAAAATATTTTGGCTCAAGATATCTCATTTTAAAGCACATGACATCAACTCTAAAAAGCCATTTCCCCTCTGGATGCAGGTTTTCCCCCATCTGGTCACAATTAGAGTTAAAGTGAATAGAATGAGGGAGCCTTGGACAGTCTGAATCTTTAACTCTCTCTGTATATACAGGCAATCTAATGCAACATAATTTGAAATTCTCACTTTTGTTTATTTTCAGTTTGTCAAGGTAACCCGGCTGATGTCTTCTTCATCCTCGACTCGAGTGGATCCATCGCACGGCCAGACTTTGGCCGTCAGCTGACATTTATACAAGCGGTGGTAGAGGTACTGGACGTATCATGGGGGATGACGCGTGTCGGCGCCTTGTCCTACTCAAACTGGGCATTCATCGACTTCCACCTAGACACCTATAGCACAAAACAGCAGGTGAAGTCGGCAATCGGTAGGATCCAGCAGATACATGGCGACACCAATACAGCTGCCGCAATCGCCTTTATGAGGGATGTCGCCTTCAGACCAGGTCATGGTTCAAGGCCGGATGTGCCACATATAGCTGTAGTGGTTACGGATGGAAAGTCTAACAAGCCCTGGCAGACGGCACGGGAGGCACTCAGAGCACGCTTAGATGGAATCCATGTTTTTGCCATCGGGATTGGTGAGGAGGTGGATAGAGAGGAACTGCGGCGGATCGCCTCCTCACCCAAGGCAGAACATGTGTTTCATGTACCGTACTACACCGATCTCACCGCAGGCATGGCCAAACTGCTAGCACTAGAGACATGTAAAGGTGGGTCATATAGCTAAGTTTGTGATTCTCATAGACCAGTGTTGAATAGATTTTTGGTTTTCTAGTGCTTTTTTCATCTGCTTTTTTCCTATAAGTATTTTTATCCTTTTTTTTGTTTATTTTGAGAGATAGGATATGGGAAGTGGTAATGAATATCTATCAACTCTTGCATTTGTTCATAAACTACAATAGATGATGATGTGCTTCATGTTATTGTTAAGTATTCCGGGTAATTATTATCCACGTGGTGTTCCCATCAATTCAATGTACTGTGCCCATCGTGTATAAGTCCAGAGGATTCCAAAGCAGAGAACTCTATCCCTTCACTGAATGGAAAAGGGCATAAGGCGAGGATTGATAGAAAGCGTTGTGAGCATATATTGTGGGTGTAAGAGTTTTGACATGTACAGAGTACCACCCTACCACCCAGGCATACCATGCCGTAAAACCCTGTATATTAGGGCCATTTTCCACCACCCGATATGAGTGCTCTATCGGCCGATAGCTGCCCCACACAACCACCTCGGCCAATGGGGCTGCCATAGGGTTCAGTGGTGGGGCATGGTCTCTGTCGGCCGAAAAAAGCATCTACTATATGTCTAGCGGCTGATAGAGGGCCCATATCGGGTGGTGGAAAATGGCCCTAAGCCACGGCTTACAGGCCACAGTCTTTTTCAATATAAAAATAGCGGTTTTTTCCCAAATATTCCGAAACGTTGAAAGAGAAACAATGTTTATTGACACGTGGGATGGCTAAGGGCCATTTTCCACCACCCGATATGTCCCCTCTGTCGGCCGCTAGACCCATAGTAGATGCTATTTTCGGCCGACAGAGACCATGCCCCACCATTGAGCCCTATGGCAGCCCTGTCGGCCGAGGTGGTTGAGTGTGGCAGCTATCGGCCGAAAGAGGTACCCTGTCGGATGGTGGAAAACGGCCCCTACACACCACAATGTGGTTTATAAACAAGGCTTTTTACACTATGGAACAGTTAACTACTTTTCAGCTTACAGTAGATCCACCATTTTGAATTTTGCTGCTTCTGACAAAACTGCCGGCAAAACTGGCACCACACACTGATAAATCTTCAGATGGTGGGCACCTTGTCCCTCTATACCATTCACTCCTAGCGACAACTGCAGTTGCATGCCATCTTATAAGTTCTTTTTAGTGCATTTTACCAGAACCAGCTCTAGTCGGACTTAGAACGTTCTCGCAAACTTAGGGTGGAGTTTATCTATATGTACATGACCTGTGCGCATTATACGTGGGGTCTTGGTCTCATAGAAGGAATTGGTCCCGGACTATAATTTAATGTAGCGAAAAAGATGATAGCACCCATTGGAACATGTTCATTTTCTAAAAATCACCCTAAATCTAATAGATACATCCTTCCTTCATAATATAGGCTGACTTAAAATATGAATTGACCATGGAAATTTTGAGCACTGGACTATCGCGTAAAAACACCCTGATTCTGCCTAAATTTGCACTGAATAAAATGTAGATTCACTATTTCCAACCTAGCCCTTGAAGAAATAGGTAAGCACTCGGAGAAATGCCCTCCCGGTAGTTCATCTAAAGCAGCAAACATTCAATAACATGTGTACTGGTTTTATATCTATTGGCATTATTTTCAACATGGTCATTGACCATTCACTGTGCCTGCAGTATTTACTTCTGACCACAATCGTATATGACTTCCGGTTTTCTGCGGGATTTCCCTCACTGAGACCTCTTACAGTAGATGCTGTGATGGTCTGCATGTGGGCCATGTTTGGGTGTGGGAGGGGTGTGGGAGGCATGTGGGCCATGTTTGGGTGTGGGAGGGGTGTGGGAGGCCATATGGCTGTGCACCACGCCTTCAGCCTGTCGTCACTTCTCCCACACCATGTCAGGATATGGGAGATTTCCTTGGGTTCATACATGTACTGTAGGGGAACACTCAACTTGATTTTGATGAAAATGTATGGGTTTTGGCCATGACAAAACCTGGAGTTGATGAGGGAAATGTTGTCCAAAATACCCTTCACAATTTCACACGACAATTCCCAAGAGTTTTAGATTGTAAACCCCTGGGTCATTGGGAGGTTTGAAATGTGTTTCTTTTCTGTAAGTGTGAGGTATTCTGAGTCTTGAAATATTTGTAAAAATAAGGATACATTACAAGTATGCATCATGCCATTTAAAGGGGTAACCTTGGTTACCTTTGGTCAATGGTATATCTTTCTTTTTCTTTAAAGAAAGCTGGAAAGACTTGTAAAACCCTTCAATTAACCACTAATGTGATATAAAGATATGAAAACTTCCTCGATACCCTAATTCATAAACAAGACATCTGATAATCAAAACATGTCTCTCTCTTGCAGTGACAGTAAGAACTACGAGACCGCCGACCACCACGACAACTACAACCACTACTACCCCCAAGCCGCCCACACCTACTCCCACCATAGGTAGGTTTATTTATATATAAATACATATAAATCCTGGTCTCTATTCATTTATTAAGTACATTACTACTTTAAAGGACGCTAATGCATGTACATAAGGGAGTGATCATTTTTTAACAACAGGGGGGGGGGGCTGGTGAGTTTGCACGCGGACGCGTGAAAAAAATTCCGCCCCCCCCTCTTGACGGGTCAAAATTTTTTCAACCCCCCTCTCGGAGGCAAAAATCGCGTGCGAACGCGCCCTTTTAACCTATAGTAACACGCGGGCTTTTTCACTGAAAACAGGTGAAATTATTTTGACCCCCCTAGTCAAGGGGGAAAAAATTCTGACCCCCCTGGTCAAGGGGTTGAAAAAATTCTGACCCCACCTCAAACCCACCAGCCCCCCCCCCTGTTGTTAAAAAATGATCACTCCCTAAGTCATGCCCATTTGCCATAATTAATCGTAGATGGCTAGTAACTCCTTCCGCCGCTGCCTGGGAAGCACCGCGCCGTAGGCCGTGTAGACTGTAGTCCTTTGAGTTTTTATAGCCCGATTTCACCAGGGCCTTCCTTAACATAGCTTGCAAGACCGGGAGGCCATTTCTCAATGTACTACGACTACACACAGCCACTACCATTTAAAAATGCTGAGGATACGCCAGGCTATCGTAGGAACTGCCGTACGACTGCTCACTACGATTGGCAGCTATGCAGTAATTACATAAGGTTTAGTAGGGCAGTCGTACTGGTGCAGACATTAGGGACTACTAGTGCATGGTACTGTTAAGGCCAAATTATTAGGTTCTCACTATGATTTCAAAGACAGCAGTCGTAGTGTGTTAAGAAATGGCCTCCGGAGCAGTGACTACCGTGTAAGTGTTACCCCATATAAAGGCAGGCATGTAGTGGGGGGCCGGGACTAAGGTGCACATGAGCTTGTATGCAGCCACCGGACAATGAGGGGAACCCTCCTGTAGGCGTTGTATCGGGAGATATATATACTGGAGGATCGGAGGCGGAGGTAGTCTTTGAACTCCTGACGACGACCACTAGCCCACCTTGGGCGTCCATAATGTCACCGCGATGGATGGCATGGCCGTCCTGCCACGGGCTCTTAACACACAGATTTGAACCCCATTATTCCATCATGGTCGTAATGTAAGAATGCAGTCCGTATTGGTTTCAGTTCTGGACATGTATGAACCTAATACAATAGCACCCATTCCATTTGATACATGTATGTATGCTCCAAAGGTCTAACAAACATGTATTTCATGTGCAGAGGCCATTTCTTCGTGTATCACACTTTAGATAAAAAGGGAAGACAGTTTGGGTACTGGAAAAAGGAGATATTATAAAAGCTGCTAACGTGTAAAGACAATATAAAAGGAAAATAGCAGTGAATAATGTGAAAATACGAGAGCTATTTAGGAATATGTCCCTACAAGATAGAGAGGTACACCCAGATTCGGAGAGGTACTTGAGGTTAGATATCACAAATGGCTCTGTCAAACCGTTTGGTCTGGCCACTGAGATGAAATGTGACAAATGTCAGTTTAATAGGCTTCTCATCAGTAAACCCTTTAAAGACCACTTGCAGGAGAGCAAGCCTCATAGAGGTGATATATGTAGATACACTGGTAGGGTGGTCATGATGCATGTTTGCAGCCCTTATGTATTACCCACCAGGGCTGCATTCATTCATCATGACGACCAATGGTGCATCAAGCCCATTGGTCATCATGATGCACCAATGAAGTGCTGGCGAGACTGCTCGCCAGCACTTCATTGGAGCATCATGCCGACCCTCCGGGAGTTTGTGTATCAACCCCATAGGGCCGGCATGATGCTCCAATGAAGTGCTGGCACACAGTCTCCCCAGCACTTCATTGGGGCATCATGGGGGATCAATGGGTATGATGCATTAATGTATCAGCGGCCTTTAAAGGGTTGCAGGATAAAGCTGCAGGTGCCCCTTACACCACACCTGTATATACAGACCTGACATAGAGGGCACCTCCAGGGTAACATTCTAAATACCCCATGGAAAACTCAGATGACAGATAAAATGTTTTTTCTTACATAATTAAAAGAGTTGGTTTAGGTTTTTGCGTTTTTGTAAACATTGCTTTAAGGTGTAAAAAAAATCATTCTTCACTCATTCATTCTTAAGGAGTTTCAAATAAACGTATTTTAAAGATGTTATTTCCAGGTTTATGTTTATTGATCCATATTTGATTATTGATCCAAATTCAATATGTATTAAACTCTGAATGGTCAGATGCGTATTTCGGCACCGTGCGTCCTTGTGGGTCAGCATGATGCACCAATGGGCATGATGCAATCAGCCGCCTTGAAAGTGTGGAAGGAGCTTATCAATTCCATAAGAATGATAACTCTTTCATATCTGTTTTTGTTTGTTTGAAAGTACATTGCTTATACATTTCTGGACATGTATTGTACTGGTCATAATGCCCTGTGGGAACTGCAGTGAAGAGAAATCTAGAATTTGCAGACTATAAAAAGTTAGTGTTGGTAATTTATGTTATGTGAATAACTTCTTCCCGTAGAGATCGCATTGCGGAGCCAATCACCACATCCCCAGTGGCGTAACGTGTGCCGATCCACCACAGCGGCCAATCCGGTATGGCAGCCTCATTCCGGGCGCATGTAAACATTCAAAATGGCGGATCGCCACTCGTACTGGGAACTACGATAACATATTTTATTAATTTTTCCTTATTTAAACCCTCTAAAAACATAAAATAAATAGAGAACTGACCTCCCCTGGTGTCCTCGGTGGCTGATCCACCCCTCAGGAGACAACCCCCTCATGGTGGATCGGCCACCTCGCACACCACGGTCATTTAGTTCTCTCTATTTATGCCATGGCTAATACCGACGACACTATAGATTAGTACTACTTACACCGTATTCAATGGGGGGGATGGAATACGATCCTCGCATATTCAGCGGCACCAATTACAGAGCTAATTAGTTTCGTATTTAGGTATGGTTATTAGAAGTTTTACGAAAAAAGAATGATTGAACTAGTTAAATAATATTATGTTATGACTTGTTTATGTAAATAGAAGAGAAAGGCCATGTTAAAAATGCTAATATCTCTGTGCATAAGACTTAATACGAAACTAAGGGCTTGAGCTCTACCATGACCAAGCGAGATGACTCGATGCATTGAAAATAAGTAAATATGGTTGTGTTTCTTTATTTTAAAGCAAATTCACCCCGTAGGGCCATGGAATGAATGCAAATGTCAACTCCCATGGGATATTTTTGGATCGTGCTTCTCCCTGTATTCAACGAGGCCTTATATCCCATGGTCGTTGACATTTGCTTATCTAGCCCTAGGCCACAGGGCTCTATGTGCACAGGGCGTTGACAGTTGAGGTTACACCCATACTTAGATGTATACATGTAACAACTCTTGACATATATCACATAAAGTAGTGGTAACCTTTCTATGATATAGAATTATCATGAAGTAGAGATCACATCCACTGGGGATAACCATATGCATATAATATTGATCTGCCTTTTTACTGTACAATGCCAGGTACTATTGAAAATCGTGATATGTTTGATATGGATGATGTTAGTGGAAGGAAGTATTTGGGAAATTGGGGAAATAACGAAAATCATCTCATTATTGTTGAAAATGGCAAAGTAATCTTTCCCCGAAAAAAAGAAAGATTTTCTCTTTAATATTTTTCTTAGCTTTTCTTTTGCTGGGTACCTTTAAATTACACGAGAGTGACTATTTCTATTTCATTTTTCTTCAGTTCCTTTTTTTTTCATTTTTGTTTATTGTTATTAGCTACCTTATAGTTATAAATCCAAGAGTGTTTTTTTATCTTTTAGTGTTTACAACCAGAGAAGGTTATGACATCACCTGATAGTGCATACCTTGAATTCCTCTACCCCAGCCCATAAACCTGTAGTGGCTCTGTTATACCTGCCACCCCCTCCCCCAGGGGGTTTAATCTCTTAACCCATCAAGGGCCGCTGATGCATTCATGCATCATGCCCATTGGTCAGCATGGGGAGTCTACTCAACAGGGTTGCATTCATGTTGGCTTACCAAATTTTCATATTGCCACAATTAGTGCATGAGGTCTTACTGACGTTTTTGGCAAAATTGAGTTTTCTACTGTTGACACTTTATACCTACTTGTTATGAAAAGTACCGAAGCCAGTCAATGATATGTGTGCCCACAGGCTCCAATGCAATATTGTTGTTTCAAGTTGGTGTTATACTTATAGTGGTTGGAATGCTTCTTTTTGCCACTCCTGAAAAATACAGTTATAACATTCTTGCACTAAGGCTGCCATTTTGATACACTCCAAAGGGCAGGCAATAACTCCCACAGGCTGTATTGATACTTATATCAAGATGGAATGAACATGTATTTAAGAGTATTGAAAGGCTGGAATATGAAAAAAGGACAACAATTGCACTAAGCCTTTAAGGGCATAATAGTGTCCATTGGTCAGCATGATGCACCAATGCAGTGCTGGTG